>BSBN01000296.1:7457500-7990000 GCA_027924645.1 Cunninghamia lanceolata | reverse complement strand
ACTTTGATTAGATGGAGGATCAAAGGGATTGAATGGATTAATGGATTTGGATAGCCCCATAGGTTTACTTTTGTAATGTTTGAACTTAGGGCATGAAGTTGATGGAGGATTAGGTAGCAGAAGATACTTATAGGAGGGATAAACTAGACTAGTGTTCCCGTTGTCAAACATAACATGAAGACTTAAAGACACTTTATCTTGTTGCAAAGGTGGACTTGGATAATCTTGTGGATAGGCTTGGGGTTGAGGTGGAATAATAGGATATGTAGGTGGAGGATCTTGTGGTTTGGATTGGTATGGAAGTTGGTTAGCATTACGAGAAGTGGGGTTGGTTGATGCGGAATTGATTTGGTATATGGATGGATTGGGTTTTCAACTTGTCTCATCACTATAACTTGAAGGAGGACCCCATCAGAGTATGAGTTTAGGTCTTGGATTAATGTTCTCATTGTTGGGACTAGAGGGATGGCCTCATCAAAGTATGATCTTGGGTTTATGACTTGTCTCATCAGTAGAACTAGAAGGAGGGATTCTACAGAGTATGAGCTTAGGCTTTGGTTTTGTCTCATCATTAGGATTAGAGGGAGGTCCTCCTCAAAGTATAAGCTTGGGCTTTGGTTTTGTCTCATCATTAGGATTAGAGGGATGACCTCCTTAAAGTATAAGTTTGGGCTTGTGATTAGGATTAGGCTTACTAAGGATTACAACCATTTCAACAAGTGTTTGACTAGGATGAGAATGATGATGTGGAATGATTAGGATTGATAGGATGAAATGATGAAGATATGGTTAGGATGTGAGGTGATTAGGATGGTAAAGATAGATTAATTTGATGATGGGGAATGATGGTGATTAGATGATGTGAGAAGGATGAATGTGATTGAAAGAATGTTTAGAATGATGTGTTTATGTACACACATAAGACACATAAACAAATTTGACTTTAAAAAATTGTGTCTATGTGATCACTATAGGGTTGACTAGAGGAATCTACTCCCTTTCTCTTCTTTTGCAACCGTGTCTCTACCCTATAAGACTTGCTAGATGAGGGAAATGGGGATGACCTAAGGATGATAATAAAAAGTGCACTATACTATTTTTTTGGTAATTTAGGAATATAGGGATGGTAATGCAAAGTGAGGGTGTACTATGCTAATGTTTTTGGAATATAGGGATGACAAGAATGCAACTAGGCCTAAGGTGATGAGTGAGACTAAAGATATGCTAGAAGCCAATAGGTTTCAATTTTTGAGAAGTTTGATCAAAGGGATTCTAATGTCAAACTATGACCTTATCAAAGTACTAGTTGGATTTATCAAGACCTTGAAGTGATAATGTTGAAGAGAAGGGTAATTGAAGTGAGCTCAAGCTAAACTCATGAGTTGAGACACACTTTCTAATTGTAAAAAGATGAACCTAGATTAGACTTGTGAATACTAGGTCCAACTTGTTTGGTTGATTATGGAAAGAGATGATAAGGTCTTGTATGATCCAAGTTTATAGCTATGATTGGGGACAATTATGATGATTTCTCCTATTTCTCAACCTCAAAGAAAATTGAAACTAATGGTATCCTAGAAATGATATGGGCTGATTTTGATAACCTAAGGTGAGCTAAATGCAATGATTTGGAATGAACTAGCTATAGAATGAAACCTAAACTTAAAGGAATGAAATGGATGCAAGTCTTAGGTATGTTAACAGAGTTACAGTTGGAGTCTGATAGGGGAGGTAGATGCTCAAAAGTTTCCCTATGATTGTGGTGTAATTATTTCTATGTTTGTTTGGGCAATTTGTTTGGGAAATGAGAAGACACATCAAACACAAAAAACACTTGGCAATCAATTTGGTTGTTTTGGTGACTCTTGACTTTGTAGATGTATGTGTATGTTCAAGGGTTATCCACCCAAAATTTCCACGGGTCCAACACAATTCGAAGACACTTCACACACATAAAAGACTTCCTATCCCTAAGGTCATTGGCTAATGGCATGATGTTTGAGCCCACTAACTTGGAAGCTCCTTCAACACAAATGTAGGAACACCCTAAAAGGGGGTGTGTATAATTTTGTCTTTTGAGAGAGGACAAATAGGGGCCTCCAGGCCTAGAAGGATAACCCAATCACCCTCTCCCTAGAAAGCTACGTGTAGCTTATGCTAAGCTGAGGATTTTTGTCTCATCTCAAGGGAGTTCATATGGTGGGTAAATTCAGGGCACGATATGCATCCTTTGCACTGAAAATGATGCCAATAAAACTCAATCAATAGGGGTTGGTCTCTAACTAGTTTGTCTTCTAGTCACAACTCGGGGGACTTACCACCTCGCAAGTGTCTAGGAGGCCACCTAAGGCTTTGACCAATCCTACTAGTGGTAGTAAAAATACCTCGCGTAAATGTGGGTAGCTTGCACTTTTAGATTGGCATTGTACAGCAAAGGCTAATGGCAGTTTAGACTTGGATTTTGCCTTATCTTTTTATATAGTGGCCCAAGGGAAAAATTGCTTTGGGTCCCCAATGAGTTCTCTGTATGAATGTGTCTCAAAGGGAGGCCCTATCTAAAGGGTTATATAAAAGCAATACAAGTAAATGCTTTTGATCTCCAAGGTCATACAAAGATGCTAGGAGAGAGAATACACATGTTGCTTGGTCACACTAGCAAGAGTTGATTAACCTTTAGAATATCAAATGTGTGGTGTGACAATGAAAGTGTTGAGAAGTGTTTTTGGTTCCTATGATCACATAACATGCAAGGGAAGAGCATACACACCTCAAAACATAAGCAAGGTCACAAGACAAATAAGACAATGATTCTTTTTAAGCCCCAAATTGAAATGTTTAAGCACACAATATTCATTTTATGTGCCAAACCAAGTGTTCCTATGATAAGAAAACACACACATATGAATGAATGGAACCATGAATCAAAAATGTGTTAGTAGTTTCAACTTGAATTCTTTTCCTAGCGAATGCCACAAATCTGCAAATCAGAAATTAGTAGTAGAAAAATCCCCTATCATATCGTGCAAAATAGAAAACCAGAAGTGAAATGCCCCCTATTGAAAACCACCAAGAAAAGAAGGTTGTAATATGCAATCTGGAAAATATCTAAAAAATAATTATCAGTCATAGCAAAATAAACTGTAGCATCAGATAGTACATGAAATTCCAAGTTGTTTGAAAAAATAATTCATCGAAATGTGATGAAAAATGCAACAGATATGTGCGTTTAAAGTTCCAAACTAATGTTGACTTTGACTTAAAACTTACCTAATAAAATGACATAGTTACCTAAAATTAACTTCGCCACAATGTATCTAGGCGAACCAGCTCTGCAACGCCAATAATTTCATGAAAATTTGACCTGTTTTGATTAAGTTATGGCAAAAAGAAAAATAATGCCCTGTTAGGGCTCTAGGATGATGCTGGCAGGTCTAATGGTCAAAGATGACCACTATCAGTTATAGGTTAGCCTGGTCACATGTAGGTAGTGAAGGCTAGCGGTTAGCTGGCAATTTAAAGTTTAAATGGGCCCCTGGTCACCCATGTGACTAGGGGCTACACCAATTGAGAAAAATAAAATAGAAAAAGGGCTTGATGATCCCTTTCCCCCTGCCCACAGTCACGGATATGATCAAAGTGTCAAGTGATCAGGCTATATGATCTAATTGTGATCTGCTTGAAATTACATAACCATTTTATGTCTTTGAATTTGATTAACTCATGGGGCAAAATGAAGCTGACGCTAGTAGTGGCTAAGGCCTTGGTCGTGGCTAAGGTGGTGGCAGTTTGAGGCTAGGGCAGGTGACAGGTAATGGAGTGGTGATAGGGACTTTAAGCCCCGGTGGCTGCATGAAGACTATGATCTAGTCTATTGCCCATGATGGTTTGTAAAAACTGCCACCACACCCATGACCGTCTACAAAACCATAACTAATTTGATGACGACAGTGGTGCTTAGGGCATGCGACAGAGCCAAGGCCCAGCAAAGTGGAGCCAATGCGAGGCAGAGCATCGGGGAAGTAAATGGATGGGAGGCAATGGCTTTGACTAGAGTCGGTGAAGAGTTAGCATGTCGAGGCGGTAGAAGGGTTTTAAGCAGGTGTGAGGGAGGTGTGAAGCAGACGGTCTACAATGAGCGGTAAGAGTCAAAGAGTTACAAGTGGTGGAGGAATGTCGGAAGCCAAGGCAGATGGTGACCATGCAAAGGGGAGAAATAGGGAGAGACCTAGGGTTTATGTTTGAAACAATGACCTAGGGTTTAAAGTGGTTGTCAGGTGGATAGGTACAGTCAGCATAAGGGTTTTTGACAAACCCACAAGGATTTATGAACATTAGACCACCATGTTAAAAATTTAGAACCCTAGACTGCAATGAGAACACTAGACCATTGCCAAATATCCTAAAACCTGCAAGATAAACATTAAACCCTGCAACCACATGAATAAGAAATGCAAATATTAGTACGGTATGGATCTGTACTGTACTGACTGTGCCCTAAAAAAATTTTCAAAAAAATTCAAAAAAAATTGTAGTAACCAAAACCTAGCAAGTTTTACATTTGTCTATGAGGCCTCCCAAACTCAATGGTGAGGTCTGTTTTAGGCCCAGGAGCAACCTGTGGAACTTGACTTTCAGAAATTAACAAAAATTTGCTAAAATATGTTAGGGTAAATCAGTCAAGCATGCCAAAAACAAACTACAACAACCCTAACTCCTTAATAGAGTACTAAAAAACTTAGAAATCAATCAAAACAACACAAAGTAACTAAGATTCTAAGCTAATATTTGACTTCTCTCCATTGTTCTCCTCAACCTTTCTATTGTGTTCTTAGATTTTGCAGATTTGCAACAATCGTGAGAAGCTCAAGTGTATGAATTGGCAAAATATTGGAGAGAATGCAACAAGCTAGAGAGTTGTAAAGTGTAGAATATCATAACATAGCATAGGGTCTAAAATGAAGCTGGAGAAGTGATTTTATAGAAGACTATGGTTGATTGAAGGACTGAGATTGCATGTTGACTTTTGATGGAATGGATGGTGTAGATTAAGTAGGGTTTCCCTTTCACTAAAGGACAAGGGATAATTTTGAATTTGAAAATATGATGAGGTGTGAGGGAATTTAAATTAAATAAATATAGTCAATTTATTTAATCTATTTGAAGAAGGATAATGCATGTGAAGCCCATAATTAAATAAATAAGATTTATTTAATTAAGTTGAGGGCTTATAATTTAAACAAATATTTATTTATTTAAATTAATTGAGTGAAGGGGACATTGAAAAGTGAACAATTAAATAATTAATTAATTAAAAATGAATTATTTAATTATAGAGGAAAAATAGGGAAAATGGGCAAATAATTAAATAAATAAAATTTATTTAATTATAGGTCAGAGATGAGAAAATGTAATCGCTGGATGTGGAATTTCGAAGAAAATAGAGTTTGCAATTTGAAGACATTTTTAGGTGTCTACACACAGCTGGTATATTAATTCAGAAACACTACAACACAATACTAAAATCAATTCAAATTAACAAAAATCATTGTTGCAATCAAAAAATTTGTCCAACAAATAGAGAAATCAAGTGATAACTAACCCACATGGACTGAGCCAAACTGAAGCCAATAAAACACTCTAAATATTGATGAAGAATGTTGATTGAAGGACTTAAAACACATTTTAACCCTACACAAACTCAGAAATTAAAACTATATGGTCCAAGAAAGTACTAATTTGGCCCCATCAAACTCTGTAAACAGTTGAATATTTTAGAAGATTATCAACTAAATCCAACAATAATAAATTTCTTATATATAAGTCCATAGAGATGACCTTATTACTTCTAATCAACTTTAAAATGCTATTTGTATTTGTTATAGACTTGAATGGTGAACAAGGCCACCAAAAATGACCCCATTGAGCATGTACAACCATTCCTACAAAATAGTATGGCTCCCTGAAACTCTTTCAAACTACTAAATTCCCTTCTAGAAAAGATATAAATCATTTCAAACACCATGTACCCTCCTTATTACAATATGTACAGTCAACAATGCAAGGACTTGTTAAAGTGTATGACTAGCAAGACAAGGCACTGACTTGTCTTCTTATTTAGTGTACAATAGCTTTTTCTCTTTTTAGTTTTTCAAATAAACTTTCAAACACCATTCCTTTGTGTACGGCCAGCTTAGAGGTATTATATGGTATGGCCAACAACCACTTGATTAGCTTGCCAATATTAAAATATATAATATTTCTTGGTGCTGCATCGTCAAATAAAAAGTGTTAATTATTAAATTCATACAAAAATATGATAAACTGCTCCACAAAACATTTATAAGCACACACCTTTTAGAAAATATTACCAACTGAAATACTAAATAATCTCACCCAGAAACCAAACCAAACCCTAAAATCTCCTAGGAACCCAAAACTACTGAAAACCACAACCACAGCAAAAACCTAGAAATCTACAGATCAAACTACAACTAAAAATTCCTTTAATCATTCAACATGACAGTGATCTCTATATGAAATCACCAAGTAGGACAAGAGAGTTTTCATCCTCAAAAATTGAATAAGGGAAACTAGAAGGGTTTCCATCCTCAGCAAAGAAGAAAGAACTCGCGTTCACCCTTGGAAAATGAAATTGATGAAATGAGTAGGTAACCCTTTTTTGTGCACAACTCCTTTTATAGGCACTTTTAGGGCAACCAAATACTTTCTCTTTTAGTTCACTTTTCCCCTCAATAATAAAAATAAAGTGACTTTCGATGTTTTTTTTATTTTATAATACTTTTATTCCTTATTTTTCAACATCAAAATAACCTTTTAAGTCACCATTTTGTGCCCCATGCCTAGTGTTATTGCTTTTGGCCCTCTTTTAAAATACTTTATGACATTGGCCAACCTTTTTTAAAATAAATAACTAAACATAAGTTGCCTTTAAGAAAATAATGTAAAGATCCTTTAGACAACTCAAGTTAATTATTTAATTACTTTTCGGCTCATCCAAAAGTCTACTGAAAGTTGGTGGTCTCCAAGGATGTTCGAATTCTCCAAGAATGTTGGAATGGACCCAGAAAGGGACATTGCAGTTGCATTGCAGATTTTTCATACAAAGGAATGAAATTTTTATTTAATCTAGATATTTGAATACATAAACAATAATATAAAATTATACCAATTAATACCATAAATAGAAATGAAGCAAACAAGCCTTGCAATGAAAAATGTATCTTCATGACACCAAAATATTCTGATGAAGTAAAAGAATATTTATAATTTGCATAATAAGAATTTGAAACCCTTTAAAATACCAAACTAATGTCACTCCTGAAAGCAAAGCATATTAAAAGATTCACAAGGAAGCAAAAGCAGAAGAAAAAAATACATATATGCGACAAACTCCATATTTCTCCAATATATCAAACCACTGTATAATAGTATATATAGATACAAAGAGCTGGTGTAACCAAATTTCAACCACCCAAGTAACAATTTCCTTAATTGGGTGTGGTTAACTATAGCAAATATGAGACATAAAACATACGAGGAAATACATAAGTATAGAAAATAAACCAAAATGAGCAAAGTGATCATATGTCTAACAATCCTCCCTATAATCTGAAGTCAAGATAGATTTAGGATTAGCATTGATACATGTGAAGATATCTTAGAATTCAGATATGCCAAGAATCCCCCTTGTAATTTGAAGTCTCCAATGAGTTGCTAGTCTTTACAGCTATAGTGATGCTGATGGTGCACTCAACACTTCAAAAAACTCCAAATCATGAAAATAAAACTACATGTGATCCATATCAAACGTAATAAGGAATCACACCCACTCATAGTGTGTCATAATAGACCATGTGCTAAAGAGATAAAAGACATAACTCAAGTTGGTGCCCAAAATTGTGCTACAACAATATCTAAAATTGTGAACCCATGCTTGTCCACAAAGCTCTCAAACTCAACAAAGGCATATGTCAGCACTAAAAAAATGGTTCATCTGGGAGGAAAACATCTATGTCCTCAAATATGGTGACTAGGGTCCTATTAGTATCCATTTCTGAAAAAGGGTGAATCTTTATTCTCCAATCATTAATGCAATCACTCTCTAGTTGAAGATGATATATCTGCAATTGACCATTGGTGATTAAGTCATCACTAGTGTTCAATCCAATCAAAGATGATCAAACTATAGCTGACCATCGGTGAGTCACTCTCACTGCCAGTGCTCACTTTGAATCATGATGTACAAGCTCCATACATAGTCATCAAAAAATGTATTTCTCATATATTACAATGTCTCAAACTCTATAGTCCACAATCTCTAAAATCTCTAAAAAACTAGTGTATATATGGCTACACATCCAAATATCACTCAATCAAAGAACAAACAATATCCAAATCTATTATAAGCTACAAACCACAATAATTTGCACTGAAAAAATGACCTGCCGTCAATGGCCAATAAGTAGAAATTGTCATTATTTGAATTACACCAACAACAAAGGCATCTAAAATCTCTAGTTGACAACCAAGAAAAATCTAAACCACATGAAGAATGCCACACAAGCAACAAATATGTAAAACATGTTAAGCATACAACAATCATCCTTGTGAAGTTTGCACTCAAAGTTGTCATACACAAGATTCCCCCTAGCAGATAAGAGAGGAGAATACTAACAAGGCCTTCCTCCCAGGGAAGCACATTGAAGCAATAAGTCAGTTGGAAAATGGCTAGAGTCAATCATCTAGGATAATTGCATTGCAATGATGGAAATAAATCATAAAAATTTAGATCACCGATGGAATCTCAAACACATACTTAATCCATTACATCTCGAAGAAGATGATTGTCATAACAAGTAGGAGCATCAACAACACTGAACACATCCTCATTTGTAGGATCCAAAACAGTCTCAAGCAAAGGTGTCACAACTAGAGTATCCAAAGAAACATCTCATGTTTCCTTGATAACTTTCCTAAACAAACGACTTGCAACACATAACGTAGGTTTAGACACTTTCTTCTCAAAACAATGGGAAGAACCATGAGTATGATGACCACAGGAAGAGAATGAATGTAAGTAAAAACAATAAATTCACTATGACCACAACGACCACAATAGAAACACAATTTTAGTTTAACCAATTTGACTGTTGTAGAGGAAAACTCAACTTTACATGTATCTATAAGCCCCAATATACAAATTTGATGGGTTCAAAATATTTTGGTACATTTTTTTTTTTAAACTCTTATAATTGAGATCACATTTCCCTTGCTTTCTTTTTGAGACTTCCAAACTCTAAGAATGTGTTTTCACTGAGAAACAATAGAAGTGCAGTTTTTTCCAAATTTAGGCACATGTTTTGAGAAAACACCTTTGACACAACGACCTTGTTCTATAACATAGGAGCAAATGCAACACTTTTCGTCAAGGACATTTTGCTTGCACCTACCCTCTTAGTTGAACTACTAGAAGAAGGGAAATAATTGTAAATAAAAAATTATTACCTAACATATTTTCTCTTTGTGGATATATTAGGTGTTTGTGTGTCTTGTAATTGATTAATTTGTTTTTTCAACATCATGTATTTGTTGCAAAACTTAATGAAAGATGACCGATATGGCGAATAATATTCTAAGATCAACTTTGCCTAAATTTCTTTGCTTGGATTTATGATTTGTCCATCCTTGATTCAGATGTGGCTCATTTTGTAACATCCCCCTTTTGGTACGTTATAGGTACTCAAGGCTTCTACCCTAGCCTAGCTCTAGTATCAAATGAAAGAAAAACATATTAAATCATTCATAATTGAGAAAGGAAGAAGAAAATATACAAATATACAAAAAACTCCATATTTTTTCAACACATGGAACCAAAGTAGAATATTAAATATAAATATAAAGAAGTGGTGTCACCACCTTTCAACCACCCAAGTAACCACCCCTTAACTAGGTGTAGTTAACTATAACAAATTCTAGACATAAAACACATAAATAAATAGATAACGATAGGAAACAAACCAAAATGAACAAAGTGAACATATGTCTAATGACTCCTCTGTTTTTGAAACTAAATACTGTAAGAACATACAATGCGATTGCTTTGTCTTTATATATCCTTGTTTTATTATCATCCCACATGGTCGAATCGGTCTTGTTGTCACAAAGGATTACACCCTAAATGCTAAGCCTTAAAGCTTGGAAATCTCATACAACATGGGAACATTCTCACACTATGGGTTGTCTATGATAAGAATGAACCTCTAGAAGAGTCAGCTTCCCTTAAATGCCCCTTGGATCTAATAGACTTCATGAGAAAAGAGATAAAAGAGTGATTAAATAAATTGAAACTTATCCAAAGGGGGTCATGCACCAATAATTATGTCCTAACTTGCAACTGATTCACAACTATTTTCAATATATCTGCTCTTATAATTCAAACTAAACAATCTTATCACAAAAATGTTTCACATAAAGGCATGAAAATAGTCCACTTTTTCTAAAAGAAAACCAAAGTTTTTCACAACTTTAAAAGTAAAGAATCACATGCACAATCTATAACCTGTGGTATAATATGCGTTGTTGTATACTTGCTTTAATAGAATTAGATAGAAAACTTAAAGGTTTCATTTTAAAACACAGTAAATCTTTATCAAATCATTCATAAGATAACATGACACCTAAATTTGAATAGAAGAACACCTAATTTTATTGAAAAGGAAGGAAAACTTTGCAATAACTATGAAAATCTTTTGAAAAGTAAACTACTGTTGTATATCGAAAAAATTGGATTTGCAAATGGAAATGATCAAAAAATGAAATGCATAACCTAAACCCAAATCATTTAATAGCTCAAAGATGCAAGATGAATTGTTTGATTGATTTGATATGTTGGTTGCTCGATTCCACAGCATAACATTTGCATAGGATTGAGATGATAGATGGAAGATAGATGCAAGCTAGATACATGAAAGAGGATAATGATAGATGCAAAGGCTCTAATGTGATTTCAGCAGCATAAGGATAGTCCAACTCAATGCCTCTTACAAATGGCTTGTGAGGGGGTTGATTTATAGGAAAGGCTTGGTTCAAATGGATGGTTGAGATCAAAAGGCTAAATGATTGATGTGGATGGCTAGGATTGATTAGTTATTCCCACTCTTCAAGGGAGTTGTAGTCATGTGACAAGTGTACAAAGGAGGATAGGGCTCATGTGTGATTGTGTACACAAATACTAAAATTAGGTCCCATTAGTTGTACATGTGAAGGATTTTAAATAAAAGTTGTACTACCACACATGATTCAATTGAGAAATGGACAAGTGTCGAAATGTGATGAAAGGTGAGGACTTAATTCAAATAAAATATTTGAATTAGTTGGGATATGTGAGGGAAATTAATTAAATAAATAAAATTTATTTAATTAATTGGAAAGTGGGATTATGAATGTGAAATTAATTAAATAAATAAAATTTATTTAATTAATTGGCTAAGTGGGATAAGGATGGGATTAAGAGTGGGATTTTAATTAAATAAATAAAATTTATTTAATTAATTGGCTAATGGATAAATGGGATTAAGAGTGGGATTTAGGACAAAATGCTACATGATGTCTAAGATAATGTATTTGACTAGGTGTTGCAGGACATAAACAATTTTGGGACAAATTTAGGTGTCTACATTTTACCCCTCTTTAAGATGATGTTCGAGATGATAAGATTTATGACGAGTAACATCATTTCAAAGAAGCTAAGGTATGGATAGAGGAAAAGGATAGGGTGATGGAAAGATATTATGAGGATGAAATGATAGGATGAGGATGGAATGATAGGATGATGATGCCCCCTCGAGAGGATAGGCGGGTTGGACAAACATGGGTAGGCTCTTGAAATGAAAGGGATTGGCTAAGAAAGAAAGATAAGGGAAATGAATGATGCATGTTGCTGCAATGAAAGTGAGCAACCATGATGTTTGATATAGCATGAGATGTTATGCACCAAGGTATAAGGAACCAGGGTGACGATGTGTCTCGTGCCCCAGCATAATACAACCTTGTCTAACGTATGAGGAAGTAAACTTAGAGCATTAAAGTCCTAATGTACAAAAGGTATAATATGACCTTAGATGCAAAGGATAGTGCAAAAAGCTATTCCAACATACACAGATATGAATATTATCTGGAATGATACCGATTTGATACAAATGCAAGATAAAAAGAAACACACACAAGCAAGCATGCACAAATGATACAAAAACAAACAAGGTATTGCCCCTGACAAGCTGTAAACCAATGATTAATTGTTGATTGATGATGATAGTTGAGAGTGTTGTCCTGGCGGAGAAAGCTATATCCCTAGATCAACACAAGGTTGTTTGTTGAGTTGGTTGGCTAGTTAGTTGATTGATTTGGCTTACAACAAGGCTAGGATCTAGACCATGGATTGCGTTTGGATAACTTGGCTTGATTGATTAGCTTGATTGGTATAGCTGTAAGGATTGGCTTGCATTTGGATAATTGCTTAGAATGATTTTGAGGATGATGAAATGATGGATGAAGATTGATGAAGGATAGGAAGAAGTGATGATTGATTGATTTGAGGAAATGGATTGATTGAATGATAGATTGATTAGAAGTTGTTTATTGATGATGTAGAAGATAGATGATAGAATCAATTATGAGAGGAGAAAGAGGAAAATCATTTGTGCCTGAATCTGGGCACTTCCTTCATACTCCAGACTACCTACATACCCTGTATCCACGGGATCAAGGCACTTAACAATGTAAATGAGATGTAGTTCTGATTTTTTTTTATTGATGAGATGAAAGATCAGGTTATGGATTGAGATTGATTGATGAAATGTTGATGATGGGATGATATGTGGTGGATTGATGCGATTTTGATTAATGAAGTTACTAGATTTGTTTTGATGGTTGGCTTGATGTGCTTTGGTTGTAATGTTTGCTATTGTTGGGTTGATTGTTTTGATGATTAGATTGTTTGGAATGATGATAGTGATGGTGCGATGATTAGAGTGTCCACTCAATCTAAGCATAAGCAAGTGTTCTCAGTGTGCTCAAAGCATGTAAAACAAACAAGGTATTGCCCTTGTCAAGTCATAAACCAATGATTGATTGTTTGATTGATGATGATAGTGTTGTCATTGTGGGGAAAGCTATATCCCTAGATCAACACAAAGATGTGGGAACGCTATATCCCATTGATGATGATTGATGATGATTGATTTGGTTCATGACAAGATTAGGATCAAAAACTTGTTGATTTGATTGGATAATGTTCCTTGACTGATTAGCTTGCTTGATATGGATTAGTGTGACTTGGATTTTGAGATCATTTCTTAGATTGATTAGAAGAAGTGATTGATTGAAATGGATGAATGAATGTTATTGATAGGAAAAATTGATGATGATTTTGATTGAATTTTGATGGAGTGGATTGTTTTGGATGATGTGATTGGTTTTAGTGATTGGATTTTTCGTTGGATATTTAATTTTTTTAATTTTTTGAAAATATTTTGATTTTTTTGGTGTTTTTTTGGGATATTTTGATTTTTTTTTGGATTTTTTGAGATATTTTGATTTTTTTTTGGATTTTTTTGAAATGTTTTGGAAAATGCCAATGGATTTACAATTTGAGTAGCCTTTGTGCATGATACCAATGACAAGGGAAAACCAAGTCTAGATGAAAGGATGGATGAATGGGATTGGATAGATAAAAGGATGGACAAGGGATGGAAGGCTCATGATAAATGGGTGGATAAAAAGGATAGGCCATATAAGGGATGGATGCTTGCCTCATGATAAATAGATAGGTAGGCTATAGTGGAAAGCTCATGATAAACAGATGGGGATAAGCTATAAGATGGAAAGCTCATGATAAAGGTACGCCATAGTGGATAGATCATAAGGGAGCTAGGATGTGATCTCCAAAGGCTATGTTGCATAAGAAGAACTTGCCCCATTCTAGGTGGTAATAACCAATGTCTTCATCAAGATCAAAAAGGAGGAAGGATGGGTAAATGGGTTCAGTGGAATAGGCATGTTTATGTAATGGATAAGGATGGTAGGATGTAGCATGATATAATGGAAAATGATAAGTTGAAAATGATAAGATGGATGAGACCATGTGCCCCCAAGTGTGAGTGACATAGAAGATCAACCTACACATGACACATGTTTGCCAGGTTTTCATCATGGTACTTATCCAATGTGCCTGTTTACCAGGTTTTCATCGTTGGACAAAGGGATTTCTCTTTACTTTTTTTTTAGATGGGATAACAATTACACGTGGCGCCTATTTACTAGGTTTTCACCATGGTAATGGATAGGATGGACTCAAGTGTCTAGTACTATGAAAGGTGATAATGTCCCAATAGAGATGAATGTCATCACATGGACCATGTCATTATGCTCATCAATGTTGATAAGGGATTGCGTGGATGAGAGATGGATTAGGTAGATAGTGGATGATGATGTGGATTATGGAAGGCTTATGCATGCAAGGATAGGGAATAGTGGATTATGATGTGGATTATATCAGACTTATGCAAAAGCATGGACCATAAGAAGGTGATTGGGGAGATATGTAGGATAATGGATGAAGGATGGGGAGATGGAGGCATGTGGGAATGTTTTGGAATGGAAGGGAATCATGACCAACGGTTACACACACTATGATAAACATTGAAGCTTTTGGTGAGATGGTGGTGTAGGAAGCAATGGAGATGTTTGCTTAGGAGATGGTTGATGAAGTGATTTAGGAACCCACATAGATTTAGTATTTTTAGTGCTTTTGTTTTGCTTGTGGGATTTTTTAAGGGAATCAAAGTTTTGGATGGAAATAGGCTCTTGGATGGATATAGGTGGTAGGGATTCTTGAGATGTGGATGAGGATGCCTCATCTGACTTGCTAGCTATTTTCTTAGGAACCCAAACTATTTTGCTTTTGAGCTTTGCATTTGGAGGTAAGGGTTTGGATGGTTGCTTAGATGAACTTTGCTTTGAGTTTGATTGTTTATGTCCTAAGGTATGAAGACCTTTAGGATTTTTGGTAGGATTGTTAGCTTTATAAGTAGAGGCATCAAAATTTTTTCTTTTAAATCCCATGGGATGGGTAGAGGGGATGGAATGATTGGAAGCTTTATGCTTAAACAATGTGTGCTTTTGTTGGCCATGATTAGGGATGTAAGGATACTTATGAATGATAAGTATGTTAGGTGTCAGAAGAAATGGTGGCAAAGTGGATGGAGGGATATTTGGAGTTGGTAAAAGTGGAGGCAAAGTGCATGGTGAAAGGTGTACGGTCACATGCTTATGACATTTATAGGATGATGGAGGTGGAAACGTGACATATGTTTTGGGTAGATGATGGGGGGTGCGATGGAAAGTGGTAGATTTAGGATGTATGAAGGGATTACTAACATCTTGGCCTTGTTTACCTTGGGGTGTGTATCCAAGGCCATATGAGAGTGGGGGAATCTTGACATGGTTTGGCTCCAAAATACCTTGTTCATAAAGATCTAGTCCTTTACCTTTGTAGTTCATGTTTTGGAGGATGTAATTGACTATGGGATTAGATGTGTTTTGGGAACTAGACTTGAGTTCTTTATTGGATGGAGAAGATGAAGTGGAGGACAAAGGTTGTTGTTGTCCTAAGGAAGAACATTCATGGATGAATGTGGATAAACCCATTGGATATGGTGGTGGACTTGAAATGGGATCAATGGTAGATGGGAATGAAGGATCATTAGGATCTTGATTAGCATTGTGTTCACTAAGATCCAAGCTATTTGTTTGATCTTCTATGCTTATGTGTTCTTGAGAGGCACATGTCTCATTATGACAAGTGGAAGTTTGCTCATTATGGATAGGGCTAGATGGAGGATGGATAAGAATAGTTGGGATATCTTGTTCATGGATGGTTATGGGATTATGGATAGGATCAAGGTACTTTTGAATAGGTTCTTCATCATAGATATTATCTTGATCATGAGATAGATAAAGTTTGGCTAAAAGGATCATCATGATCTTCATGATCTTAGCTAGAACCTTGATCATAACTATGAGAAAAAATAGGATTAAGTGGGCTATAAAAGGGATAAATTTTCTCATGAATGAGGTTATGGTGATGGCTAATAGCTTGAGGGTAAACCATATGTAGGTCATAGATAGGTGGAACTTAGAGGTGCTTTGATCTTGATTAAGATTAGGGTTTAATATTTCCACATGTTTAAGATTATACTCTTGACATACCTCTTGACTTTGGCTGAAAGTGGAAGGTTCTTGGATAGGCTCTTGGTCAACAACATGAGAACATGATGACTCTTGACTTGGATTCATAATAAGAGACTCTTGAATAGGCTTGATGGCTTGTAGGTCACATGATGGGCTTGAAGGGCTAAGAATGTTAATTGAGGGCTCTTGGATAGGCTCAAGGATAGGTGGACCACATGATGGGATTATAGGATTGGACATGACCTTTGGAAGTTCTTTGGTAGGCTCGTGAATGGGCGTTTGACATGGAGGTAGTTTATTCCTAGCTAGCAGCCAATGGATCACAGCCTTCACAAGGGTATGAGTGGATGGGCAATATAATGGATGAGTAATAATAGCAGATGATTTTATAGACTTAGCACTAGGATTAGGTTGGGGGCTAATTGGATTGGGTGGATTAGGATTTGGATTGGATGAAGGGATAATCTTACCACAATTTATGAGGTTTGTGATCATTCTCTTAAGTTTGACACAATTGGTTGTTGTATGGCCCTTATACCTATGGTATGCACAATAATGGTTTTCATTATACCAAGGGGGTTTAAAGATTGGTTCAAAAGGTTCTATCAGTGGAAGTTTAATCAAATTTGCTTGAACCAATTGTTGTACGGTTATGTCCAACGGATCTTGTGGTAGAAGATTGGTAGAACATGAGGATGAAGGTGATGAAGGTTGGTGGACCAATTGACTAGGGGTAGGATCATATGGTGGTGTTATGATAGGGATAGTAGGCTCATGTGTTGGCATGTGATTGGATGATGAAGGCCACTCATAGGATGCATTGGCTAGATTGGTATCTCCCTTGTCAAAGGTAATTAAATCTTGCATAGGATAACTTGGGCTTTGATTTATGTACAAGGGGCCACTTGGATTTGGATATGATTCTTGTTGGAAAGGTGGACTTAGGTCTATCAATGGTGCTTGGTGGTCTTGTTGAAAAGGTGTACTTGGACTTGCTTGATTTATGTACAAAGGGCTATTTGGACTTGCATGTTGTTCTTGTGAGGACACTTGGTTGCCTTGTGGATGGTTTTGGTGGTGTGTTGGAATGTTAGAATGAGGAATTGGATAATGTTGAGGTGGAAGTTGATAGGTTGATGTGGCATTGACTTGGTGGATAGGTGGATTAGGTTGATATGGAGTGGCTAAGGATTGATGTACTTGTCGAGCTTGACTAGTGACTAAAAGGTGTTGGACTTGGGCTACAAAGTGTTGCAATTTAGGTGATTGGCTTACGTGGGGTTGAGCTCTTTAGATGAAGAATTGTAATGTTTCAATGGTGTCTTGGTTGAGAGGTTGTGATCCTTGATAAAGATTTTGGAGGAGTCTTTGGAATTTGATTTTTGGGTCTTCTGGTGTAAACATGTTGTCACCCAAGTGTTTGTCTTAAGTCTTTTTTTGCAAGTACTTGTTTAGGGATTTTGATGATGTGGAGGAAGTGATTTGGCTAGGATAGGGATGTGACTAGGATAAGTTTAGGATGGTTTGAATGACTTGGCTATGAAGGGTTGGATGATGACTAGGCTATGTTTGGGATGAAAGTGATTGGGTTTGAATGTTATTGGAAGAATGTGTATGATGACTTCTCTTTATGTGTTTGGGTATTTAGAGCTTGATTTGGCAATATTCAAACAAATGATTATGCATATACACACATGAATCACTCACACAAGACACATAAGTAAGTTGTTAGTTTGGAAGAATGTGATGATGGTTAAGCAAGCACGTGAAGACAATTCAACAAGTCCTAGTCAAGGCAAGGCCACTATCACAAGGAGGTTCTAGTGAAAATCTGGGGGGACCGACACCCTGCGAGCATCCAGCAAGCCACTTAAGACTTTAATGAACCCTACTAGGAGTTTTAATATACACAAAGGTACACCTCCTTTCGAGTTAGCACTGTATGGTGAGTGCTAATACCGTTTAGACTTGGCTTTCGTCTTATCCTCTAATTTTTATAGTGGACCGGAAGAAAGTACCGCTTGAGGTCATTCCCTTGGGGCGAGTACCTCTTTTCCCACCAAGGCATGCCTCTCTAAGGTTTAACAAAAACAACACAAGTAAATGTTTTTGATCTCCAATTTTGTGTTAGGACACGAGGAGAGAGCATACACATTTACTTGGTCACACTCACATGGGGTTCATTAACGTTAGAAATTCAATGTGTGGAAGACAATGCAAGCACTTGTTTGTTTTAAAGCCCAAATCCAAATGTGATGAAAGACAATGGTTTATTTTACCCCAATTTTTGATGTGATAGTAAACAAGTTGTTCGTTTTATGCCCAAAATCCAAATGTGTTTGCAAACAAGATTAGAAGATAACAGATGAAATGATTGCACCTGGTTAATTCGCTATCCAAATTGTTGTATATGTTGATGCCAATGTTGCTTCAACTCCTTAGATGCACCTGATAAAACCTACTCCACTACATAGTTCGTCCTCTCAGCTTTCCAATGAGTCCTTGTTTGAGCGATTTGGCCTCTGTATGTGAAAGTTATGATAGAAACACCAAAATGCACAATGATAGCAACCAAAAGCAAGTTACAGTTACCAGATGCGACCAACAGTTGATTATAAGTGATCTAAATTTTTCTGCAGGTGATACGTTGTAGCTCAGATGCAACCCATATAAGACCAGATGCGAGCGGCTGCAGCTTAAAAATGATGCATAAAAGCCAAAAGCGAATGATTGGAGCTCAAAAGTGACCACAAATTGTGAAAAGTAGGTATAAACAGAAAAGCCCTAATTTGCAAGAAGTGACTCAAAGATCTAAAAGTGATTATGTTCAACTTAAAAGTGACGCGAAAAATGGCAGAGGTGATCACTGCTTGCTCAGAAGCGGGATACAGAAATGGCTGGAAGCGATAGGTAATAGCTCATATGCGACTAAGAAAAGCCTAAAAGCGATGGATAATAGCCCAAAAGTGATCTGAAAAGTTTCAGGTGACAGAATGTAAATGTTAACCATAAGCGACCAAGTTTACTAGAGGCGATTAGTTTTTGATCAAAAGCGAGCTGAATTTTACCAAAAGCTAAATACTGTTGTTCAAAAGCAACGCAAATTTTTACCAAAATTGATCAGTTTTTTATCAAAAGTGAACTGAATTACCAAAGGCAACTAGTTTTTGATCAAGAGTGAGCTAAATTACCAGAGGCGAATTTCTGTAGACTGGTTGTTGTTTTCTTCACAAAATGCTCTATTTTTCATGAAATCTAGGCAAATTTGTACTCAAAATTTATGGAAATGACCCCCTGGATGCAACGGTGAGGTTAGATTTGAGCTAAGAGATCATCTACATACATTTTTATCCAAATATTAACAAACTAGGGTTAGAAAAATGTAATTTTTTGCTACAAAAGCTTGCAAAAATGAAAGATTGATGCTCCAAGAGATCTAAACTTCACAAAAACAACTCAAACAAGGAGGTTAATCAAGGACATGAGTCCCACCGCGCATGCCAAAATGCATATCAAAAAATTTAGATTTGCAAATGGAAATGATCAAACAATGAAATGCATAACCTAAACCCAAATCATTCAATACCTCAAAGATGCAAGATGAATTGTTTGATTGATTTGATATGTCGATTGCTCGATTCCATAGCATAACATTTGCATATGATTGAGATGATAGATGGAAGATAGATGCAAGCTAGATAGATGAAAGAGGATGATGATAGATGCAAAGGCTCTAATGCGCTTTCAGCAGCATAAGGATAGTCCAACTCAATGCCTCTTACAAATGGCTTGTGAGGGAGTTGATTTATAGGAAAGGCTTGGTTCAAATGGATGGTTGAGATCAAAAGGCTAAATAATTGATGTGGATGGCTAGGATTGATTAGTTATTCCCACTCTTCAAGGGAGTTGTAGTCATGTGACAAGTGTACAAAGGAGGATAGGGCTCATGTGTGATTGTGTACACAAATACTAAAATAGGTCCCATTAGTTGTACATGTGAAGGATTTTAAATAAAATTTGTACTACCACGCATGATTCAATTGAGAAATGGACAAGTGTCAAAATGTGATGAAAGGTGAGGACTTAATTCAAATAAAATATTTGAATTAGTTGGGATATGTGAGGGAAATTAATTAAATAAATAAAATTTATTTAATTAATTGGAAAGATGATTAGGATAGGATTGGGATATGATGTGGAAATTAATTAAATAAATAAAAATTATTTAATTAATTGGCTAAGTGGGATAAGGATGGGATTAAGAGTGGGATTTTAATTAAATAAATAAAATTTATTTAATTAATTGGCTAATGGATAAATGGGATTAAGAGTGGGATTTAGGACAAAATGCTACATGATGTCTAAGATAATGTATTTGACTAGGTGTTGCAAGACATGAACAATTTTGGGACAAATTAGGTATCTACAACTACTATATAAAAACCTGTAAAATATGCTAAGTTACAATACTAAATCTGTCTCTGCAATGTGCAAAGGTAAGATAAAAAGAAAGAACTAAGAAAAAAGCATAAACTTTTTTCCTATAATACAAAAATATGTCTCCAAAAGTCAAGGTGTAATGCCCCATCATGCAAGCATAGAGAGTTAGGTTCAACTATGTAATAACAGACGGAATTTTTTTTTTTTTAAAAAGTAAAAGTGATGATAACAAATTTCAACAACAATTAGCAACCAACTAGTTACAACTAACTTCTCTAGGGAAACATAACTGCATTATTGAATTTAAGCAATAATTCAACAACCTACATAACTCATTCTAATTACACAAAATAGCAAACTACTTTCATCATTAGATAGGTACATCAACATTTTGCAATAAAGCTCCCAAGTTCATAATAGTTCATATACATATTTACATTGAAACAAAAGTTCTTCTTTTCTGGATACATAAGGTACAATAAATGTCTTCTGAAATAGGTACAAAGTGGAAATGGAAGAGATATGCCACTCAATCTATGATGTCAAAAAACCAAAGGCATATAGGTCAACCACTTGACCATGTGGAACCCTGAGGTCCACCCCCAGAGCTAGGAGATAACAATGAGGTCCCACAAAGTCAACAATCAAGATGGTAAAGGTAAATAGGTAAATGACTAACAATAAATCCCAACTGACTCACGAATGATAATCAAATGGCTCAACAATGCTCCCAGAGGCAACATGATCAACTAGCATGAACATAAGAGGAATAACTAGGCTGCAGTAGGAAGAGTGTCATTGCATGGTCCTAGCATGGGTTATCCTAGCTATCTTTTCCCCTAGATGCCAGCCCCCATCTATGGTTATCCTGGTAGCCTCTCCATAGGCACTGGCCCCATAGGGTGACACATGCGGAATCGATGATCCTTTCATGAAGACAAAGAGGTTGATCATGTCAACGAGGCCTTCTCATCCCATCCTTAACCTAAAAGGGCACTACAGGCATGGGTGAGGCATCCAAATTATCTTATTAAATGAATACACTACCCAATCCCTCCTAGGTTAATTATTAGGTTATCACTTAATTACAACTTCCAGAGGGTTATCCAGGCAGCCACTTTGGGCACTGGCCCCACTATGAAAGCCACTCCCCTACATGCACCCAGTAACCCTAACATGACCAGAACACAAACACTGTAAGGTATTACTCCTCTTGCATCCAATCATAATTCACAAACTCTATCTCGATCATTTATGCCCAAATCAATACTCCACCTCAATATTTCACACTACTATCATATTATTAACTCCAGATCCCATCTATGACCAACAACTAGGCCTTTAGGTGAAAAAAGAAATAAGACAAGTATCCCTAACACATCCTAATCCTCGGTTGAATCTACTTATCTCCCTAGACTGGTATTTTGACAATAAATAAGAAGAACTCCAAGGAAAGGTTGGTAACATCTCTGGTTGAAATGACACACAATATATCAATAATCTAGATTAGAAATTTAATTGAAATGATTCTATAACATAGTTTAATGAAGTAACTAGTACAATGGTATTGGATCATTGTCTAACTTAAGACATTAGATTCTAGAATCCCTATAATATCCTAGACTACATACTACTAGTCTTCTCAACATTTTAATCGTAACATATATCTATTTTTTATTTAATCTTTATTCTGATGCTAAGTGTTAATAGATATATTCAATTGATAGATTTCATAATATAACCAAATAATAAAACAATATAACTAGTGTTTTTTTTTTTTTTAACAAAAGTGGCAAGCCACTATAATTATATATTATTATTTAAAAGTTACAAAAGCTGGTTCAACAGAGCATACCGGTAGGAAAGAGCCAACAAGAAAACCTCTAGTTATAGCTTGAAATTTACAATTTCCCTCAATGGGTTTACAATTACAAAACGAAGGGGAAGTAGAATAATACAAAAAAGTTATAATCTTTGCCCCTAGTAGTTCCACAAAAAAGAAAGGATAAAAAATATCCCTCGAAGCATCAGCTACGTGAGAACAAAACTTCTGTAGATAACATCTCCACATGACTATACAAAACTATATAGAGGAAGCCTTCGCCAAAAAATTTACCAAACCAGTGAATAGATATCAGTAGACAGTCTAGCCAACAACTAGAGCGTTAAGATCTTGCAACAAAACATTACCCTGGACAACATCCAGTTCAACCGGTGACCCAGGAGGAGGAGAATTCTAAGGATGATATTGAATTAAAAAGAGCAGAGCATGAAACTTCTCCTCCACCTGATTCACCAGAAGATCACCCAACTCAGCTCCATGCGCATGAAGAGGAATACTCAATAGATCCTCATTCTCAAGACGGATGGCCGAACCAAAGGCATTGAAGGTGCAGTTATGCACAGGAGAGTGGAGAATATTGCATTTAGTAAATAAACCACCAATTAGAGAACCTAACTTAAACAAATCATAATTCTAAAAAGCATCTTGTAGCACCTCATCTGAATATAGAAAACAATGAACAAACTTTGTAATTAACTGTCTTACCACTAAGGAATCTTGGACCAAGTCCTTCACATTAGAAGTGAACATAGATAAAATCTGAGAGGGGTAAAGAGACCGCGCACGAGAATCCAACAATTCATTCCCAACCACCTCCCACACTGCTTCCTCAAAATCTTGATTATCAATTGCAAACACAGAAGCTAAACCTTCAAAATTAACACTGCCAAAAAAAGTTGTTTCCCATTTCTGCACAGGGAAAGGAAGCCTGCGATTCAATTAGATCTCCATCTTTTAAGCTTAGAAATAGAGGATGAGAAAACCAAACACTGAGTGAAGTTAAATAGACCAAGGGACTTCGAATATTAATGCAAATTATCATTGCAAATCCTCTCGGCTCATGCCAAATTTAGTGAACTGAAATGAGGTACTAAAAAATTGGAGTCAGTGTAGATTATCCTGTTGTGAAAGGAGAACACACGCAAACGTTATCATAAACCAATTAATTCACACGTATAAACAAATTAATACCATCGAAGGATAAGAGATGAGTTGGAGATGTTAGGAGTGTGCTACACTTACAATCATACTTAACAAGTACTAGATTCTTTTTGAATCACATTTAAGATGCTAGGATATCCTTCAATATTCCTACTATCTAAAATCAAACAATCTACCTCCAAATCAAAGGCCAAATTAGCTAGATCATTAGCCAAATGATTGCCTTCTCTATAACAATGTGAAATAATGAAATTATCAAAAAAATTCATCAGATCCTGGGCCTCTTCTAAAATATAATTAATCTTCCAATTCAAGGCTACATTCTTCTCCAAGGCATTAATAATAACCAAAGAATCCCCTTCTATGTGAAGGTTGACAACCTTCAACTACTTAGCTAATTTCAATCCTTCAACCAAAGCCAAGGCCTCAACTAAATTATTAGTAGTTTCAGGTATTTTCAAAGAAAAGGCTAATAAAAGTTCACTTGAAACTCCTCTTAAAGCCCCTCCAATTGAGGCAGGACCTGGTTACCTCGCGAAGCACCATCAAAATTAAGCTTAGTATAACCTTGAATAGGAGGCACCCAACTAATAACACTTCTATCAACTTTAATGTTAGAAGAAATGCCCAAGTCTGGCAAAGGCTGTAATAACTTCCAAGATTTCAAAAGCTGATCATCCCAAGAGGAAAAATTTAAATTTGAAGATCCCTTCCTTTGTAAATTGCTCATAACCACTTCAGATATAGACTTCTTGATCTTTGACAAAATAAATTCAAAAGTTTGAGATTCTTTTCTAAAAATCCTTTGATTTCTTTCTAACCATAAATTCCATATCACAATAGGAGAGACTATCCAAATAGAAGAAAAAGTTGAACCTTTGTAGAGAATTGGCCAGCTACGAAACAAGTTCAAAATAGAGTTAGGTAAGGGAGAAAACCAATTAAGCTTTGAAAATAACCAATACCAACAAGAAGTAGCAAAAGGACAAAGCATGAAGAGATGATCAGGATCCTCGTCACAAATTCCATAGAGTACACACTTAAAAGGGTCTGCTAAGCCAAGTTTTGCAAGCCTTTGACTAGTCAAAATTTTCCCCTAAAGAGCCAACCAAGCAAAAGCACCCGCTTTAGGAAAACAAGCAACATTCCAACAAAGAGAAAAAGGCCAATCCAACATCTGACTTCCCTATTTAAGAACCAAGGATCTATATCCATCGTGGACAAAGTAAGATCCATTATTTGCAAAAGTCCAAATTAATTCATCTACTTTATTAGAAAAACAAATCTTCCTCTTTTGAAGCTAAAAAGAAAGTAATTTTTTTTGTTCTTGAGGGAAACCACACTTCTAAAAGTCTTTCCATAGCACAGAGGAAAAGGATCCATCCTTGATAACTAAAAAATAGTCTCTCACCTTACTCCCCCAATTAAGTAAAAGGTAATTTCTAGCCTAATCCAAACCATTGCAAAGAGAAAGAGGGGGAAAACCATTCCATGAATCCTCCCAAAAATTAGCCTTAGAACCATTAAAAACCTTCCAGGAAAGATTAGACAGAATAACCCCCCTGCAGGTTACTAAAAAAGTCCACATACTTGACCCCTTAGGAGGATCTCAACTGTGAAAATTCTTTCAGAGTCAGGAGAATCCAAATACTTATATTGCATAAGTTTACACCATTTTAACTGAGGTTTGGAATAAAGTTTCCAAGCCAACTTAGCACCCAAAGACTTATTTTGAGATTCTAATCCATGAATACCTGCTCCCCCTAAAGATTTAGGAATACAAACCTTATCCCAAGAGATCAAAGGAATCTTATTACTAACTTATGAACAACCTTTCCAAAGAAAGGACCTAAGAGATTTCTGAATATCATCAATAATACCTTTGGGAATTTGCAAGACTAAGAGCATGTAAATTGGAAGGGCAGACAAAACTGACTAATCTTTCCAAATAAAGTAAGCCATCTGCCCTTCCATAAGGCAATTTTATTATGAATTGACTTAGAAATCTTTGCCCAAAAGACTTCCTATTAGGACCAAAAAATAAAGGGATGCCCAAATATTGACTAGGTAATGATCCCAGTTTATATTTCAAAAGAGAAATGATTCTAGACTGAATACTTGCCTTAGTATTAAAGAAAAAAAATTGACTTTTCCAATTAACCTCCTGATTGGAAACAACACAATAATTTGAAACTGTGTTCTAAATACATTTTGCCTCATGAAGAGGAGGGAAACCAAACAATAAAGTGTCATCTACAAAAAGAGTATGAGTAAAGAGAAAGGCACCTAAGGAATCACAATACCCTTCTAATTAGAAAGCTAACATTGATAAGAAATAGCCCGACTAAGAGCATCTGCCATCAAAATAAAGAGATAAGAAGAAAGAGGATACCCTTATCTGACACCTTGAGAGACTTGAAAAAAATCAATAGGACTTCCATTTAGCAGGACTGCTAATCTTACTTTCGAAATGCAAGACCAAATCCATTTACACCATTTCTTCGAAAAACCAAACTTCTCAAGAACTTTCATCAAGAAATCCCAAGATACTCTGTCATATGCTTTCTTCATATCTAATTTTAAAATCATGGCCGGAAGTTTAAATTCCTTAATAGAGTGAAGAACTTCATGAGCTATTAAAGCTCCATCTACTATCTCTTTTCCTGGAACAAATCCTCCTTGCTCATCAGAGATTAATTTCATAATTAAAGAGGCTAATCTCATAGTAATAGCTTTAGTAAAAATCTTATACAAGGTGTTACACAAAGAAATAGGCCTAAATTGAGCAAAAGAAGTTGGAGAACTAATTTTTGGAATAAGAGCTATAAAAGTAGAATTCATTTCTCTTAACATATTACTATTCTTTCTTGACTCTTCCAAAGCAAGCCAAACATCTCTTCCTACAATGTCCCAGCATTTCTGAAAAAACAATGGAGTGAAACCATCTGGACCTGGAGCCTTATCTGGATCCAAGGAGAAAACAACACCCCTAACTTCCTCAAGGGGAAATTCTTTTAGTAACATAAGATTATCATCTTTATCTACCAAACAAGGGATACTACTCAATAAAGAATTACACTGCTCTTCTGAAGAGGAAGAATTATTGTTTGAAAGAAGAGAGGAGAAGAAGGAAACAACCTTTTTTTTGGATATCTCCAAAATCAAACAAAACATTTCCCTCCTTATTTTGAATGAGCTGAATTTTGTTTAAATGCCTATTCATTTTTACAGAAGTATGAATCCTTACCTGTAGATTTTTCTTTTGGGACCTAGATTTGCTTAGAAGCTTTCACAAATTTAAATTCCCGGAATGACCTTCCAAACCTCCTGAATCTAGAATTAAAACCTTTCCATCCTTGCGGGAGATCTCTTGGAGAAAAGTCTTCATTCCCTAAATGTTCAAAAACCCTACCATCTCCTGCTAAAAAATCTACAAAAAGACTCTCTTGAGACCGTAGCGGTCTCCTTGACCTAACTACAAAATTTTGCTCTATCATTTTGCTCTATAATAAGAATATAACTAGTGTTAAGCTTTCTAATGCTAGTCTAGTATTTAATAACATAATCTTATGAGTTAGATAACATATACCATTTACAAGTTCATTATATTCCAAATATATGACTTCGACCATACTCAAATAGATGCAGAGATTGAAAGGAAACTGCTAATTTTTATATAGGCCATATCTAGATGTGATTTAGTAAAGCTAAATTCTATTTAAGAACTTTCTACTTCGAAATTAGAATTTCCAAAGTTCTATCATAAGAGAGAGAATATGTATAAAACTAGAACTGATACATTGTCAGGCGATTCTTCACGGGTTTAAGCTTTGAGAAAGCTAATGAAGACGCTCAGCCACTTAATGATTTGATTCAAAGGCCTGAGAAAAAAAAATAAGATCACATCAAATGATTTTTAATAGAAGATGATGGTAGGAGGAGTGACCAGTGCAAAGGTTTAGCTTCAGGTATATTTACTTTCACTATGGTAACGCCTTACTGAAAACCTCAAACTTTTAAAATATAATGATGAATAGAGTAGATTTATATGCCGAATACTCTAAAAGGGGTCAGTTTGCATCAAAACTATAGGGGAGACAAAATCGTCTCATGTTGAAGAAATGATCCCTGCAAATCTTCCTAATCAACGGTTTAAGGTAATTAATTCAGGCGAGCTTATCACAGTGCAAGATTGAGGAGAGATGAAGGATTGTGAAATAATTAGATCATATTAAGTGTGCGATTTGGGTTTGAGAAAGGCCATACGATGCTGGTGCTACTGGTAGAACGTTGTGAGAAGGGATAATAGTCTTGAGACTATTTTCTAGGTCGCCACCAGGGAGCCATCGTATGACAAAAAGATAGAAGAACAAGAGCAAATAAAGTAGTCCCTTTGTGAAGATGTCTTCCAGGAAAGCATTGAGGATTTCGATGGTATAGATATTGAAAACTCACAAAACACGGGAATCGAATGGCATGAAAATGCAACAGTTAAAATGATAATTTTGGTACATAAAATTCAGAAGGTAAGAGTTGACATCTAAAAGGTAACAGTTGAGAAAATCCCAGATTTGATGACAGACTTCACCTCAAAGACTGATGCACATGAATGTATTTCTATCACAAGGCAAAGGATTCAATGAATGCAAATCATAATGATATACCTCTCATAGAGCACACCATGAATAGAATTTAATTGCATGCAAATGGAATATGGAGAAAGAATGATTCATTGTTTAGAAATTTGATTTCAAGATTTAAGCTAGATGATAATTTTTGATTGGTTGATAAGCTAGGTTATCAGAAGGTCATAGAATCTGCAAATATTTCAATCCAGTTGCAGAGTAAGGAAACGGTCTCACTACTCCAAAGGGATCATCCTCAGGGAAAATTGGTTACAGAAATAATTGGATATGCTAAGGACACAAGCTCATATGAATGTTCCAGATTAAGGTTTGCAAAAATTCTTCAAACAATAAGCGACGGGAGGGTGGGAATAACTATCAAAGCATGATGATACAGAAAGGAAGAATTTCACACAAATTTTCTTGCATATACAGAAAGAATCATATATCTAAATTCCATCTAAATCTAGTCATATTTATTTAATTACTTAGTGAACATAACCAGAATCTGAACCTCCTGTATCATCTTCCCGTAGATTCCCTCCTTTTTCCCCAAATTTTTCTTCCTCTGCATTTTTTTGAAATCTTTATGTTCCCCCAAAATCTTCCACAAACCCCCTTTTCAAAAATTCCTCATAAGCAAAAATAGGCAAACCAATAAATTTTCAACTCTATCAATTTCGTTACACAAATCCACTATGTCACAAATTAATTGCATTAATTCCCACCTACAGGGATATTTCAAATCTGCATAATTATAGTTGACCACCCACGACAACCACTCACTCAAATTCAATTAATGAATAAAATAATATCTTTCAGACAACACAAAATAAATATTTAATGAACTATTATAATACTAAATACTTATGATTTAATTATTATTATTATTATCAACTATTGAAATTACTAATTTAATTTCTATTAAAATTCAATTATTTAATCTTCTACAATTTCCACATTATTTATTTACAAAATAAACTAATATTAATATAACTAGACTTAATATTATTAGCTTACAAAATACATTAATATTCTACTTGATTAAGAAATAGACCAACAAACAATTCAAAGGCTAAATACCATTCATTAACAACATACCAAGGAAGCAACAAAGACTCATAAATAGACTCCAAAAGACCAATTGACCAACTAAAGAACCCAAGACTGAAACTCATCCATGTAGGGAATTTGACTAAGAGAGGGAACCTCATATTATCTCCCTTCCACTATTCCATTGGGTTTAGGACACGCTCAGACCTGATAATCCAGGTGGAGTCGATGTCATGTACCTGCATCCTGCATCAAATCAAAAGGTTGAACAATACATATAACTATAACCCCAAACACACTATGAGAGGGATTCGCAGCATAGTAGGGTACTCATGCATGAGTAATACTATATTGTCCCTCACACCAACACATCATTTAGATAAACTACATTATACATATCATATAATTGTCTAACAAATAATATAAGCATTCAGATACTAATCCACTAAACAAGGATCGCTCATAAATAAATCACATGATACTCACAGCCAGATTGATCACATAATCAATTAAATCCAAATGAAAGCATATCATAAGCATGAACCATCAGTACTAGCAACATCATCAATGTCATCTAAAACAATAAAGTATCATCAAATAATCACATAACAGTATATCTAACATCCACGAAAAGTCATAAAGTCTATCTCCAAAACACCACTGTCAGTCTAATCAAAAGCAAAAATGAAGGGCACTACATCCTCCCCCCTAGAATTAGGCTTACTCCTGGAAGCCTATAAATAAGTAGGGATATAACTCCTGCATCCTAGATGCATCCTCCTAGGTAGCAGAAGTCTCATCATTAGGATCCCACTAGACCCTGACCTGCTCCACGTCTCTGCCTCGAAGTACAAGTCTCATGTGCTACAAAATGCCTATGGGCTCCAAAGCTAGCTGCCCATCCTCTACCTGTAGAGCATTCCAATCAAGAACATGAGCAATATCTAGATAATAGGGTCTGAGTACAGAAACATGAAACACATCATGGATGCATGATAAACTGGGTGGCAAAGCAAGATGATAAGTGATAGGACCGATCCTCTCCAACACCTCAGATGGCCCAACAAAGTGTGGTGTGAGCTTAGAGCCTTTTCTGTAACGGATTGGACTCTTTCACAGATGCACCCGCAAGAACACCCGATCACCAATTGAAAACTGACAATCGACCCTATGAGCATCTGCATACTTCTTCTGTCTATCCTACGCTACCACCATATTCTCTCTAATCTGTTCAACCTACTATTCCATCTCCCTAAGCATATCCGGTCCTAGAAGAACTCTATCCTCAAGGTGATCCCAACTCAATGGGGTCTGACAAGGATGACCATACAAACCCTAAAATGGAGACATACCGATAGAACTGTGGTAACCATTATTGTATACAAACTCCACCAGGTAGAGATAGTCCTCCCAATAGTTTTGTTGATCCATAACATACATCGTAAGCATATCCTCGAGGACCTGATTAACCCTCTCAGTCTACCCATTAGTCTCTAGATGGTAAGCTGAACTAAAGTTTAATTGAGTCCCCAAGGCATGCTGTAAGGAAGTCCAAAGAGCTGAAGTGAACACTAGATCCCTATCAAAAATGATCCTACAAGGAATCCCATATAATTTGACTATGTCCCCCATGAATACTCTGGCCACAGATGAAGCATTATATGATGATTGGACATGAGAGAAGTGAGCTACCTTCGTCAACCTGTCCACAATGACCATAATAGCATCATCATGATGAGAGGAAATAGGTAACCCAACTATAAAGTCTAGAGAAATGATGTCCCATTTCTATTCTGGGACAAGATGCAACTGCAAAAATCTTGTGGGGTGTTGGTGCTCTGCCTTAACTCTGACACTCAAGACACCTCAAAACAAAATCTGCAATATCCCTCTTCATACCACTCCAAAAATATAGCTTACGAAGATCTGTGTGCATCATCTTGACACCCAGATGAGCTAAATATGGTGCCCAATGCACCTCTGACATGATTAGGGTATGAAGACCCTTTGAACTGGGAACATAAATATGACCCAAATGTCACAAGAGATCATCTGACTCTAGAGAGTAACTGGCAAATCTACCCTCTAAGGACCTACCTGACTCAACCTCAACCCTCACTTCCTGATACCAGCTGTCAGTAGGAAGTGTTGCAAAAATCTGACCTCTCAAATCTACTACAAGAGTGACTGAAGAAAGCTCATGTCTCCACCGACTAAGAGCATCTGCCACTACATTCTCCTTGCCTTGAATATACTTTACCTCAAAATCATACTTGCACAAGAACTCCATCCTTCGCCTCCGCCTCGCATTTAGGTTTGGCTACGTGAAAATATACTATAAACTGTGATGATCGCTATGCAGCTCAAACCAATGCCCTAAAAGAAAATGCCTCCACCTCGCCAAGGCATGCACAACTATGGACAACTCCAAATCATGAGTGGGATAGTTCAACTCATGATCCTTGAGTTTGCGAGACTCATAGGCAATCACGTGACCATCCTACATCAAAACTATTCCTAAACCCTCCAAAGAAGCATCAATGCACACAACAAAGTCCCCAGTAGGATTAGGAACTACCAGAATAGGTGCACTAGTAAACCACTCCTTAAGGGTCTGAAAGGCTGCCAGACACTGCTTTGACCAAACAAGCTTCTTCCCTTTCCTCTGAAGAGAAGTAATGGGGTGGGCTATCCTCAAAAAACCCTGAACAAACAGACGGTAATAGCCTGCCAAACCCATAAAACTGCGAACCTAAGAAACATTAGTAGGTGTAGGCCAATCTATAATGGCTTGGATCTTCGAAGGATCCATTGCAATACCCTCTCTAGAAATTACATGACCCAAGTATTGCACCTCTATCTGAAAGAATTCACATTTCACCAAATTAGCATAAAGTTGATTTTCTCTCAGACACTACAAAACATGTCGCAAATGCTCCTCATGCTCCTCCATAGTCCTCAAATAAATCAATATGTCATCCAGAAACACAAGGACAAATCTGTTGAGATAAGTATGAAATACACCATTCATCAGGCTCATAAACATGGAAGGTGCATTCATCAACCTAAATGGTACAACAGTAAAATCATAATGTCCATAACAGGTGTGAAATGTTGTCTTATGTATATCTACCTCAAAGATACGCAACTGATGATATCCTGACTTAAGATCAATTTTTGAAAACACCTTAGCTCCCTTAATCTGGTCAAAAAGATCATCAATCCATGGCAAGGGGTACCTATTCTCCACAGTCACCTTATTGAGCTATTGATAGTCTATACATAGCCATAGATATCCATCCTTCTTCACAAAGATCATAGGTGCTCCCCATGGAGAAACACTAGGTTGAATGAACCCCTTGGCTAACAACCCCTCCAACTACAATTGAAGCTCCTGAGTGGTCATCCGATATGGAGCTTGTGAAATAGGCTCTGTGCCAGGAACAAGATCAATCCTAAAGTTAATGTCACTCTTAGGTGGCATCCCCAGAATCTCACTAGGAAAAACATTAGCATACTCTCTAAGAAGTGGGTGATCCTCAAGAGATGTCTCTCGACTCTCCTCCATCTCCAAGTCATTAACTGACACTACGAATAGTTGACAACCCTAACGCATACATCTCTTCAACTGCATAGCAGAGATCATACGCAAGGAAATAGGTCTCTAGATACTAACTACCTCTACTTCTCTACCAGAATCATCCACACACCTCACTAACTTATGCCGACAATCTATCACTACCTGGTGAGCATCTAACCAATCCATACCTAGTACTATATCATATGAACCAAGGGGTAGGATCTGTAGATCTACTGTGGTAGATAGAGGTCCAATCCTCAACTCAGAACCATGAACTAGGGATTCTACTATGATCTTAGCCCTGGAAGCTAACTCAACCTGCCACCTAACATCCTGCTTTGCTGCCACTAAACCACAACGCTCCACAAGAGAAGTAGAAATAAACAAATCTAAAGCACCAAAATCAAAAAGAATAGAAAAACCAATACCTCACACCACTCCAGAAGTCTCCACAATGGTGCCCTAATGCTCTACCTGGTAGTTATCAACCACTACAAATACTCTGTGTGATCTGCCTGCATCACCTACGGTCAGCTCTGAAGCTGCTGACCTCTGACCAAAACCTAAAACACTCATCTAAGGATACTGTCTAGCTATATAGGCCTATTGACCACAAGAGAAACACATGGTGCCTCTACCAAATCCACCACTCAGAAAAGTATTAGACTACTGATAACTCCCTTTGTTCACTATAGACTATGTGCTCTGAGTTGGCTGATCAGTGCAATCATGCCTAGTCCGCTGCCAACTCTGATTCCTCTTATTCTAAAATCTATTACCCTACTGAGGCTGAGAATTCTTTGGTTTAGCCTGAGAATACTGTTGCTTCTGTCCACCCTTTGTGGGTCCATGATTACCTCTGTAAGAACCTATTGCCTAAGAATGACCACTGCAAGAACCGAAACTTGCAAAAGGTGCACTACCAATATGCACACATGTATGACCTCCAAGAGCCATAGTCAAATTCTCCTCTATTAAACAGGCTTTCTCAACTTCTACCTCCATAGTCTTAGGCTTGAAAACATGAACTCCTCCACTGATTTAGGCATTCAAGCCCCTGATAAAGTGTTGCACTAACATAGCCTCATCATCGTTGATGTCTGCATATTGCTTGAGCTCATAGAATCTATGCTCATACTACTCTACTGACATGGCCATCTGCCTCAACTCATGGAACTCATCTATGTGGTGCTGCTTCTAGTGATCAGATAGAAATCAAGCTCTAAACCTCTCCAAGAATAACTCCCAAGAAACTGTACCAATGTCCAAGTGCAACTTTTGTTCCTCTAAACGCCATCATGTCGAAGCAAAACCTCTAAGGTGCAAGATAGCACATCTCACCTTAGTTTTATTACCATATGAATGCATGGAAAAACACCTACCCAAATCCAACAACCAGGTCTCAACCTCCAATCCACTAGTAGATCCATCAAAAGTGGGACGGTGTGCCCTCAAAAGATCTCTCATATGAATGGCTAAGGTAGCCTCCTATTCGGCTATCATCTCTCTCCTTCTAGGTGATCTTTCTCTTTCCCTAACCTCTGGCTAATCTACCTCCTATCCCCCTCCTGGTTGTTCTACCTCCTATCTAGGACCTAGAAGGGCAAGGGCCTCCTCAAGCAACTGATAGAACTGAGCTCCCTTTGACTGACCCTGATTTTCCATATTCTGGCCCTTGCCTTCCTGAGCACTCTGATGAGGGGAACTGGGAGGAGGTGTACCACCACCACCTCTCCCATGTCCTCTACCCCGACCTCTACCTTGACCTATATCTCGACCCCTAGGCATCTTCCTACACACATACCACCAACGGACAACTTCAAAACATAAGACAAGGAATAAAGGGAAGTAATTTAATCTACAGAGTTTAAGCACTAGGTCAACATAATGGGTTCAATCATAACCAAACTACCCCGTGTTTAAACATGGCTCTGATACCAAATGTAATGCCCCGTCATGCAACCCTAGAGAGTTAGGTTCAACTATGCAATAACAGATGGAATTTTTTTTTTAAAAAAGTAAAAGTGATGATAACAAATTTCAACAAGTAACAACCAACTAGTTACAACTAACTTCTCTAGGGAAACATAACTGCATTATTGAATTTAAGCAATAATTCAACAACCTACATAACTCATTCCAATTACACAAAATAGCAAACTGCTTTCATCATTAGATAGGTACATTAAAGTTTTGCAATAAAGCTTCCAAGTTTAGAATAGTTCATATACATATTTACATTGAAACAAAATCTCTTCTTTTATGGATACATAAGGTACAATAAATGTCTTCTGAAATAGGTGCAAACTAGAAATGGAAGAGATATGCCACTCAATCTATGATGCCAGAAAACCAAAGGAATATAGCTCAACCACCCAACCATGTGGAACCCTAAGGTCCACCCCCTGAGCTAGGAGATAACAATGAGGTCCCACAAAGTAAACAGTCAAGATGGCAAAGATAAACAGGTAAATGACTAACAATAAATCCCAACTAACTCAGGAATAATAATCAAATGGCTCAACAATGCTCCCAAAGGCAACATGATCAACAAGCATGAACATAAGAGGAATAACTAGGTTGCAGTAGTGTCATCACATGGTCCTAGCATGGGTTATCCTAGCTATCTTTTCCTCTAGACATTGGCCCCCATCTATGGTTATCCTAGCAGCATCTCCCTAGGCACCGGCCCCATAGGGTAACACATGCGGAATCGACGATCCTTTCTTGAAGAAAAGGAGGTCGATCATGCCAACTAGGCCTTCTCATCCCATCCTTAATCTAAAAGAGTGCTACAGGCATGGGTGAGGCATCCAAATTATCTTATTAAATGAATTCACTACCCGATCCCTCCTAGGTTAATTATTAGGTTATCACTTAATTACAACTTCCAAGGGGTTATCCAAGCAGCCACTTTGGGCACCAACCCCACTATGAAAGCCACTCCCCTACATGTACCCAATAACCCTAACATGACCAAAACACAAACACTGTAAGGTATTACTCCTCTTGCATCCAATCATAATCCATAAACTCTATCTTGATCATTTATGCCCAAATCAATACTCCACCTCAATATTTCACACTAATATCATATCATTAACTCTAGATCCCATCTATGACCAACAACTAGGCCTCTGGGTGAAAAAATAAATAAGACAAGTATCCCTAACACATCCTAATCCTTGGTTGAATCTACTTATCTCCCTAGACTAGTATTTTGACAATAAATAAGAACTCCAAGGAAAGGTTGGTAATGTCTCTAGTTGAAATGACACAAATATCAATAATCTAGATTAGAAATTTAATTGAAATAATCCTATAACATATTTTAATGAAGTAACCAGTACAATGGTATTGGATCATTGTCTAACTTAAGACATTAGATTCTAGAATCCCTATAATATCCTAGACTACATACTACTAGTCTTCTCAACATTTTAATCGTAACATATATCTATTTTTGATTTAATCTTTATTCTAATGTTAAGTGTTAATAGATATATTTGATTGATAGATTTCATAATATAACCAAATAATAAAACAATATAACTAGTGTTAAGCTTTCTAATGCTAGTCTAGTATTTAATAACATAATCTTATGAGTTAGATAACATATACCATTTACAAGTTCATTATATTCCAAATATATGACTTCAATCATACTCAAATAGATGCAGAGATTAAAAGGAAACTGCTAATTTTTATATAGGCCATATCTAGATGCGATTTAGTAAAGCTAAATTCTATTTAAGAACTTTCTATTTCAAAATTAGAATTTCCAAAGTTTTATCATAGGAGAGAATATGTATAAAACCAGAACTAATACATTGCCAGGTGATTCTTCATGAGTTTAATCTCTGAGAAAGATAATGAAGATGCTCAGCCACTTAATGATTTGATTCAGAGGCCTAAGGAAAAGTGAATAAGATCACATCAAATGATTTTCAGTAGAAGATGATGGTAGGAGGAGCGGCCAGCGCAAAGGTTGAGCTTCAACTATATGTACTTTCACTCTGGTAATGCCTTACCGAGAACCTCAAACTTTTAAAATATATTGATGAATAGAGTAGATTTATATGCCAAACGCCTCTAAAAGGGATCTGTTTGCATCAAAACTTTAGGGGAGACAAAATCATCTCATGTCGAAGAAATGATCCCTGCAAAACTTTCTAATCAATAGTTTAAGCAATTAATTTAGGTAAGCTTATCACAACACAAGATTGAGGAGAGTTGAAGGATTGTGAAATAATTAGATCAGATTAAGTGCACAATTTTGGTTTGAAAAAGGCCATACGACACCGGTGCTACTGGCAGAACTTTGTGAGAAGGGATAATAATCTTGAGACTATTTTCTAGGTCGCCACCAGGGAGCCATGGAATAACAAAAAGAATGCAGAACAAGAGAAAATAAAGTAGTCCCTTTGTGAAGATGTCTTCCAGGAAAGCATTGAGGATTTTGATGGTATTGACAGTGAAAACTCACAAAACACAGGAATCGAATGGCATGAAAATTCAACAGTTAAAATCATAATTTTGGTACATAAAATTCAGAAGGTAAGAGTTGACATCTAAAAGGTAACAGTTGAGAAAATCCCAGATTTGATGACAGACTTTACCTCAAAGATCGATGCACACGAATGGATTTCTATTACAAGGCAAAGGATTCAACGAATGTAGATCATAATGATATACCTCTCACTGAGAGCACATAGTGAATAGAATTTAATTGCATGCAAATGGAATAGGGAGAAAGAATGATTCATTGTTTACAAATCTGATTTCAAGATTTAATCTAGATGATAATGTTTGATTGGTTGATAAGCTAGGTTATCAGAAGGTCACATAATCTGCAAATATTTCAATCTGGCTATAGAGTAAGGAAACAATCTCACTACTCCAGAGGGATCATCCTCAAGGAAAATTAGTTACAGAAATAATTGGATATGCTAAGGACACAAGCTCATATGAATGTTCCGGATTAAGGTTTGCAAAAAGTCTTTGAACAATAAGCGACAGGAGGGTGGGAATAAATATCAAAGCATGATGATACAGAAAGGAAGAATTTCACACAGATTTTCATGCATATACAGAAGGAATCATATATCAAAATTCCATCTAAATTCAGTCATATTTATTTAATTACTTAGTGAACATACCCAGAATCCAAACCTCTTGTATCCTCTTCCCGTAGATTCCCTCCTTTTTCCCCAAATCCTTCTTCCTCTATAATTTTTCCAAATCTTTTTGTTCCCCCAAAATCTTCCACGAACCCCCTTTTCAAAAATTCCTCATAAGCAAAAATAGGCAAGCCAATAAATTTTCCACTCTATCAATTCCATTACACAAATCCACTATCTCACAAATTAATTGCATTAATTCCCACCTACATGGATAATTCAAATCTACATAATTATAGCTGACCACCCACAACAACCACACACTCAAATTAAATTAATGAATAAAATAATATCTTTCAGACAACACAAAATAAATATTTAATCAACTATTATAATACTAAATACTTATGATTTAATTATTATTATTGTTATCAACTATTGAAAGTACTAATATAATTTCTATTAAAATTCAATTATCTAATCTTCTACAATTTCCACATTATTTATTTACAAAATAAACTGATATTAATATAACTAGACTTAATATTATTAGCTTACAAAATACATTAATATTCTACTTGATTAAGCAATAGACCAACAAACAATTCAAAGGCTAAATACCATTCATTAACAACATACCAAGGAATCGACAGAGACTCATAAACAGACTCCAAAAGACCAACTGACCAATTGAAGTACTCAAGACTGAAACTCATCCACATAAGGAATTTGACTGAGAGAGGGAACCTCATGTTATCTCCCTTCCACTATTCCATTGGGTTTAGGACACACTCAGACCTGATAATCCAGGTGGAGTTGATTTCATGTACCTACATCCTGCATCAAATCAAAAGGTTGAACAATACATATAACTATAGCCCCAAACACACCGTGAGAGGGATTCGCAGCATAGTAGGGTACTCATGCATGAGTAATACTATACTGTCCCTCACACCAACACATCAATCAAATAAACCACATTATACATATCATATAATTATCCAACAAATAATATAAACATTCAATTACTAATCCACTAAACAAGGATCACTCATAAATAAATCACATGATACTCATAGCCAGATTGATCACATAATCAATTAAATCCAAATGAAAGCATATCATAAGCATGAACCATCAGTACTAGAAACGTCATCAATGTCATCTAACACAATAAGGTATCATCAAAAAATCACATAACAGTATATCTAACATCCATAGAAAGTCATAAAGTCTATCTCCAAAACACCACTGTCAGTCTAATCAAAAGCAAAAATGAGGGGCACTACACAAGGGGAACTCAACTCTAGTCTAACTAGACTCCAAATGATGCATGAATAGGTTTAAAAAGTAACTCCTAGTTGTTGGGTGAGCAAGAGGAAAAAGCCTAAATATGAGGGTCCCTAACTGCTCCAAACTGAGCTATTTTAGCTCATAACTCCTCCTCTAAAGGTGTTTGACAAACAAATTGCCAAAAATAGGCCTGTTTGAATCCAAGTCAAAAATAGAAAGAGATACTCCCGTTGCATGACTCTCCAACCTCAGTCCAACTCCATCTCCCTCTTTGCATGATGTAAGGGCAATTTATACGTCTAATTTAACAATTATTAAAGGTAGTATGATTCATTAATTACTCTTATAAGTGTTATCATAAACTATAAATTACTTAGGTTTATTTTAACAAGTATTAAGGTAACCTAGTGATTATTACCTTAATAAGTGTTAATTTACATTTATAAGTATCTTTAGGTCATGCAAAGAGAGAACTAGGGTGTTATGATTACAATACTTCATACACGATCTCTTTCTCAAAGATCACAAGGTCAAAAAGGATGCCCTCTCTGCCTTTGACTTGTGAATTATTCTCTCAAATCTTCCCTCATTGCCATAAGTCAATAATAAAACCTAAAAGCCCCTCACTTCAAACCTTTGTCATAATTTCTCCTTTATTTGACTTAAGGTTTTAAGAAAAATAAATAAAAGTTCATAAAAACCCCTTTATGTCTCCCAATCCTCCACAGCTTCTCATGCATCCTAGTCTTGCTCAAACACTTAAGTGCTTCACCACAGGTTCTAATTATTCCATTTGATTTCCTTTTCTCAAAAGTCATGAAAAGACTTAGGAGAACCTTGGGCTTGGCAATAGGGTGCACATTGTGAATAGGGTTTCAAAAAACCCTAAACTGAGTTCATTTTGTCATTTTCATTCCATTTTGTTGCTCTAGATGCCACCATGAGGTCCTCTAGCAACTTCACTAGCTATCTTCTCTGCTTTGCTACTCTTTCACTACCGTAAGTCTCTTTGTTTGCCCTCTGCTACTTTTTTTAACAAGGAAAACTATAAAAAACTTAGTTTTATGCAAGGTATGAAATCGAGTAGCCAGTTGGGCATTATGGTGTCTGATAACTCTTTAAAGTTCCAAAAGAATTGCTTCCTTAACATGAAGATATTCCTCAATATGACTAGTCCTCACAAATCAAGACACCATAATCATAAGAGCTTGATTCTTTGGATTTACTTGGACCAGAAATACTCCTCGATGCAGTCATTGTTGTTTGACACGGGTTTTCATGAAAGTTCTATTTGAAGCTATAAAAAGCCCTCTTTTGCTTTCTCTGCCCCTCTAGCCCATGTTTGTGAACATTGCAAAGCTCCCAATATGTCTAACTTGGTGTTATCAGTTTTTGTAGTTTATGTGTTTCCATCTGACCATTTTGACTATTCTCTTTTGAAAATTCACTACTTTTGACATGGTATTCTTGTTTCCTGTGTGCACTTTTATTCAATAAAAAAAAACAACAGGAATCCTTGCCTTTACACCTTGCTCTTCCTATGACTACATTTGAAACCCTACTATATCACATAGGTCCCTTAAGTAATATGTATAGGGTGCAATAGAGGCTTTGTAAATCAAATCTCTATAACTCTCTTGTGAAAACCAAGAATCTTGCTCTCTTCTCCTCACATTGTGTAGATCCTTGTCAAACTCTGTGACTAGCCTTTTGCTTTGTGATAGTCATCTGCATCAGTCTCCCACTTCTGCCCATGGTGTTTCACTCCCTATAGCATCAATTGATTTGTGAAACCAACCAACTCCCAGGGTCTTCATACTCAGTGGAACCATTGGTAACCTATATTGTTGCTAACATGACTATTCTTTTCCTGGTATATAATGGTGAAAATCTCTTTAAAGAGGTGACAGTCTTTGACTACCTCTCTTCTTTCAATCATCCTCTTGCTATTGAAAAACTATGGAAATATCATGATGCTCTTGTGAATGATTCCTATTATGAAATTATATATCTCTTCAGAACAGACTCCTTTGCATTTGAAGACTGATGTTCCTATGTTTCTATGATAGTCTTTAAAATGGGACTGTGTTGTGCTCTTAACTATAAAAACTATGACTGTCTTTTATATCTACTTGGGAGCCCCTTCACTCTTTTACACATATTATTTATGTAGGATCTCCTTCATTATTCCATGACAGTCAAAAATTCAATACATGTAACCTTCTACAATCCATATGACTGCTATAGTCCCCTCGTTGAGACCTTGTAATGATAAAACCTCCTATGGAAAAAAACTTGCACTATCTTCTCACTTAAACAAAGACTGTCCCTTTTGATTCTATCAATTGTAGAATATTGTTCTATGTATGCACCGTGCCCTTTTTAAGGTTGTTTTGGCTCTTTCCTTTGAATGAAAGTCATAAAAGGGCTTGTTTCTTTTGATATATACACTATAGCATATTGTTCTTTTATGAATCTATGAGCCTTTGAAACCCTTCATTTTCTGTATGATAATGGGGAAAATGCTCCTTTTCTTCTGTATGGAAGCTCTGCTTTGTAACTTGTGGTTTTCACCATACTATAGTTATGCAAATGAATAAGTAGCAAGGTATTTATTTCATTATGATGCACCTCTTGAAAATTTGTGCTTCCTGAAGGATGCTCTGTACTTAGGTCTCATGTTTGTACCACATAGTCTTATATAAAGACCCTATAGACTAGTCTATTATATCTTATAAGCTCATACCTGGTAGGGCTTAATTGCTTGACAACTTCATATAGGGTTTGACAGGACTCTCATGACTCTGAGGGCTTGGAATCTCTTTGATAGTGTCCTCAGTTCCTTCTCTATTGTCAGTAGATGCAGCTAAACCTTTTCATAGTTGCCTCTATCTCCTATCATGGTCTACTGGACAGGGTAACAGTCATAAGACTATTTTTCTTTAACCTACTTCATGCTCACCCTTTTCATTGCACTTATCTACTCCTTGTTAGCTACTCTTTCTTTTAGGAACACTGATAAACTCAAATAGGTTTATATACTATCCTAACTATCTTCCACCACCTTCTCAATCCATTTTAATGTCATTATCCTTGTTTAGATGTAGGGCAAGATTCTTCCTTGTTGCTTACAATCATCAAGTGACTGTACATTATTTCTTTTTGATAACTGCTCTTGGTAACCCCCTTTTAGTGACTGTCAACAATAGAGTCATTGTGACTATCACAGTCATCTTTCATGACTACTTTATGACAAGCTATAATGGTTCTGCTCATCACTATATGTATAGTGATTACTCCTCGACTTCTTGACAGTATAATCCTAAAACTTCTTAGCACATTGATGAAAGCTTTCACATCTTTTGGTGATTTGTCTTCTTTTGAATGGTCTTGAAAAGCACTGCACCATTGCTATTGTGCCTAATACTTGGTGACTATCTGAGACTGTCTTATACATCCATTTCCCTTTGATTATGACAGATATATCTAAGATTATCTCAATCCTGAGTATCACAGTCATCAATGAATGTCTCTTTCCTTGTTATTCACTCACAGCAGCATCTTAACCTTTGCAATCTTCATCTTCATAAAAACTCCTCCATATGTTAGTTCCTCTTGATAGAACTCCTTGACAATCCTGAAGGGCAATGGAGTTGAATACAGATATAGAATTGATTCCTTGTCATACATATACCTATTGGATGATTGTTCTACTCAAAACATGGGTTGCATATTATTGTGAGTGCCTTAAATTATCATCCTAACATTGTTTTGAAAAGGTTGTTTAGGACTGTTCCCATGTGTCTTTGTATTGTTTCTTTTTCACAGTCCTTAAACTATAGATACTCTCTATTGAATACATATCTGATCTTCTTGATGTGATGTTGCATTTCCATGCATGATCATTGTTGATATGCATCCAGGCCTATATGACTGCTCCTTGTAAAGTCATGGTCCTCTTTACTTGTCACTGCCCTATGTCATGTATGTTGACCTTCAAGACAAATAGGGCTATGCTATGACAGTCATGTTGACTGTAGGGTTTTTGACTGTTCTCTCTTATTGCATGACTGTCTATCATAAACTTATTTGTTCACTACCTCCTTTACTATTCTCTTATTCTTCCTTTAGCATTTATACAATGTGCATGACTATTATGACAGCCTTAGTCCATATCATTGGTGACTGATCTTTAAAGAATACATGTACCGGCATAGTGAGCAAACAAGTTAGGAAAGCAAATGAGGCTAAAATCCCCCCTCCCTTTTGACGGTGATATGATATCTTATTTCTTTTTGGTGCTTCTATGTTTCTATTCATTCTTGAATCCTTATGGTTGTACACTTGCATCTAAGTGACTCTTTGTCCTTTTACTGTTCTTCCTTTGATGCTTTTGGATGATGGCATGTATATCTGATGTGCTTTTGAAGGTATCCTAAGCTCTAACCCCTTTTCCCTCTTTCTCTTGCACGAGCCTTTTAGGAGCGATGGAGAACTTGAAGATAACCATCCATGGGATTCGTTGTTTAGGCAATTATGGATCTCCTTCCCTTTCTATATGTTTCTCTTACTTCACATGTATATGCTATTCTTTATTCCATTTGTACAGTTATTCCCACAGCTTTTGTGGGAAACTATGAACATATCTTCTCTTATAAATATAAGCAGCAACCTTTATGCAATGATTTATACATTGTTCTTTTGTAAAACACTTAATTGCATAATGAAATACATATGTATACTATTGCATACTTTGAAATTTGTTATAATCATAGATAAGTTTAGCAAGTGTGTGTACCTTTCTCTTTTGAACAAAATGCACTCATGTCTTCATGTCAACCTTGGGATGCTTCCTACTCAGGTGGGATGTCTTCCCCCACCCTTGGCTGGCTCATGTAACAACTCTTACTGAGCTGTTACATGATTCAGGTGATGGTGATGATTGGGAAGACCTTTTAACTACATAGTAGGTAGGTTCTAGGTTTGGCTATCCCCCATGTAACTCTATGTTATTCCAACTAGGCCTAATTGGGCAAAAATGCAAAATTAGGTAAGATTTTTGGTGACATCTCAGGGGTGTTTTCCTACTAAAAAAAAAGGATCAGTAGCCTAGCATATCCATTGGCTATAGGAGTATTTTCTTGGTCTGAACAACTCAAAAAATTTATTGAAACTCAACTGCTAGAAAAACAATAGCAGCAAAACAAAAACAAAAAACCAAACTAGACTGGCTCTAAATAGGGCCAGCAAACTATGCAGTAGCACTTCTTGGAAAACAAAATTGAAGTAGATGCCTACCTACCTAAACTAAGCAATAGAATAGGCTTGCTAAATTAAACCATTAACTGGCTCTACAAAATAGCTTCCTTTCCTAATCAACCTGGGGTGTTTTTCATGCCTTTGAGCAGCTAACAAGGGGTGTGGAAAGGGTGGGTATTCATAGAATTTGTGTAGTACCTCCTCAAGAAAAAGAACAAAAACACGTATCCACTTGTTTTGACTAAAAATATAGTTGTTCTATGGTGGATAAACAAGTTGACTCTCTTCCTCCTTTTGCTCATCTTCATGCCTAGAAACAAGAATGATAAGTGGTGGCTTCTCCTTGTTGCTTTTCAATTGGGTTAGATGTCGAATATGACATCCTCTTGACAAACCTATGCTCAAACACACAGTGTTGTTTTTCTCTTTACAATCTATTGCTCCTTCCTCCTCCTGCTAATCAAAAACCTCTAAAAAATAGTAATTTCCACTTGTTGTTCATGTTTCTTATGAATTTCTTCTTCCCGAGATGCTGGTTTGACATCTAAATTTGCACAAAAATCATCTAGCTCATCCCAAAAAGAATCATCTTCAAGCTCGTCTTTACTTTTTTGTATAGGATTACTTACCTCATCTTTATGTTCCTGTCATTCAAAATGATTATAATGTGACTCATTTGGAAATATGACCACTTCTATCTTATGTTCATGTTGTTCATGAACTTCCTCAAGAGATGTTGATTTGATAGCCAAGTTAGAGCAAAAATCTTCTATGATATCCAAGAAAAGCTCTTCTTCAAAAATATCTTCACTTTTCTATATGAGAAGGCTTACCTCATCCTTATGATAGTTGTCTTGTTCTAAAGTATTAATATCATCCTCGTGGAGTGTAATTTTTGATTCAACATCTTATTTGACTTGATAGGCAGCCTCATGAACATGAATCTCTCTAATCTCCAAAACATGACTACTTTGATGCTCTTGGACCAGCTACTCATCAAATTCTTCAACATCTTTTTGTTGTTCCAATCCTGCTATTGATGTGAGGATGATTCTCTATATGCTCTCTTCATCACTGTCAACAAAACTAGGTAGCTGATCAAATAAAGAAACTGAATCTTCCTCATGTGGTGCCTTCTCCAATGAATTGTGTACAAGTTATCTTTGCAACTAAAGACTTTCACCTTGTGACCTCTGTACTCTACTTCTATCCATCTCATAAACAGCATTAGAAAACTTCTCAAATGATTCAAAATGCAAAGGATTATGTGTCAAACATGAACCAACCTCTTCTACACATGCATTATGCTCATATTCAGCTGGGATACAGTACAAACAGCAGCAACCTCTTGCTTCATGTCTAATTTTTCTAATTTGGTGGCACAAAAAGAACTGCAAGAACCTTCAACTAATGAAGTAGGACATATATGATCATTGCTAAGCTCATTATGAGGCATTATGAAGTGCTCCCAGTTATGACTTGGCTGATGGATTGAAGTAGCACTCCTAAAACTTGGAATTTCCATTGGCTTGGATTCTACAACCTTTTCCTCTTCCTAATTTTGGATTGGCATGCAAGGAGTGGCTTTAGAAAGGTTTGGCATTTTATAATTAGGATGCCTAGCCCAAGAAGGAAGCCATGGTTTCTCAAAACTTTGATGACTCGGTTCAAGCTCTTGAGATGATTGAAACTGAGTACTAATGAACTAGTTTTGAATGCAAACAGGCTCATGAATAAAATCAAAACCTATGAAACTTGGAATCTTACTTGTTGATTTAGAAAGCTTTCCTTGATTGATACTTGGGATTTTGGACCCTGAAACCTCCCCTTTTAAGGGTTGATCTATGATTGTATGAGGTGTTTGTATGAAGCTAGGAATACAAGAACCTGATTGGGCCTCTAGCCTTTGTGCATGGATGAGTAATTGTCTGATTTTCTCTTCCTTAACTGCAAGCTGTCTGGCAAAACATTCCTCTTCATACATCCTTTGTGCATCACCCTCTTGCTGATAGAGATAGGCTTGATAAGCAAGTTATTCTTGTCACATGTTATACTCTTGTTCTCTTTCAATGGCATCAAACTATTTTTGAAAATCTAAAGCCATATCCTGAATGCTCATGCTATCATCATACTGAGGTTGATTAGTAGAAAAAGCATGCTGATTGGGAACAAAATAATCTTTCTGGGACTGGTTCTGAGCATAGGTAAGCATGTTCAACATGGTTATATACTATTGTTGCATGGCTATTTGGGATGAAATCAGTAGCATTTTCAATCTGATATGGGTATTGAGAAGGTTGTAAAACTACATTTTTGGCAAAATGAAGGGATAGGAACAAATTCCCCTTAATAGTTTGACATGCTAGAACATTCAAATGAGCTAGGTTTTCATAAAAACTTTTCCTAAATCAAGAAAATTAGGTTTGATTTAGAAAATTTTGTACATACTAGAAAAGTCACCAGGTGATTGGAAGGATTCCACAAGGGAAAGAACCAAGAATATCACCTAAACCTTGATCCTTAATAATCTTTGAGCATCTGGACTACTGAAATTGGTAGATTTGAACCTGTAGAGTCGCCAGGTGTGTGAGATACTGCCTCCAAAGGCTAATAATGTTGATATACACACCGAATATCAATAATAAATGAGAACTTATGGACTATAATAGTCTGATAAGTCCCACCTGGCGTGCCAAAAAGTATTGTCATGAAGGATTGCACCCTGAATGCTAAGCCTTAAAGCTTGGCAATCCCATGCAACATGGGAACATTCTCAAACTGTGGGTTGTCTATGATGAGAATGAACCTTCGAAAGAGCCAACTCCCATTAAATACCCCTTGGATCTGATACACTTCATGAGAAAAGAGATAGAAGAATGATTAAATAAATTGAAACTTATCCTAAGGGGGTGATGCACCAATACTTATGTCCTAACTTGCAACTGATTCACAACTATTTTCAATATATCTGCTCTTACAAGTCAAACTGAACAATCTTATCACAAAAATGTTTCACAGAAAGGCATGAAAATAGTCCACTTTTTATGAAGGAAAACCAAAGCTTTTCACAACTTTAAAAGTAAAGAATCACCTACACGATCTATAACCTGTTGTAAAATATGTGTTGATGTATACTTGCTTTGATAGAATGAGAAAAAACTTAAAGGTTTCATTTTAATACATAGTAAATCTTTATCAAATCATTCATAAGATAACAAGACACTTGAATTTGAATAGAAGAACACTTGATTTTGTTGAAAAGGAAGGATAACTCTACAATAACTATGAAAATCTACTAAAAAGTAAATTGTTGTTGTATTAAAACCTGTAAAATATGCTGAGTTACAATACTGAATCTGTCTCTACAATGTGCAAAGGCAAGAGAAAAAGCAAGAACTAAGAAAAAAAGCATAAAATTTTTTCCTATAATACAAAAATCTATCTCCAAAAGTCAAGGGGGACTCAACTCCAGTCTAACTGGACTCCAAATGATGCATGAATAGGTTAAAAAAGCAACTCCTAGTTGTTGGGCGAGCAAGAGGAAAAAGCCTAAATATGAGGGTCCACAACTACTCCAAACTAATCTATTTTAGCTCATAACGCCTCCTCCTCTCAAGGTGTTTGACCAAAAACTTGCCAAAAATAGGCCTGTTTGACTCCAAGTCAAAAATAGAAAGAGATACTCTTGTTGCATGAGTCTCCAACCTCAGTTCAACTCCATCTCTCTCTTTGTATGATGTAAGGGCAATTTATAAGTCTAATTATATACAAAAAATTTGGACAAAAAAAAAAGATAAAACAAAACAAGTGCATTACCTCAATCCAAACCTTTCGAAACCTCAAATATCTTGAATGATAGATGCACGAAAGATTGTTGAATGATTAAATGATTTGATATGTTGATGTTGATTGCTCATTTTCGCAGCATAATGTTGAGATGAAAGATAATAGAAGAAGATAGATAGATGAGAAGATTGGAGGAATGATTTTGGCAGAGTGAGGATACTGAAAGAAGATGGATGTTAAATGGCATGTGTGAGGCTAGATTTATAAGCTAGAGCTGATATGATTCGATGGCTAAGATTAAAAGTCCATTGTGTGATGTGTATGGCTAGGATTAAAAGGCAATTTCATGTTTATGATGCACATTAATTAGATTATGACATGAAGCTAAAATTAGGATGTGAGGGAATAAGTGGGATTCTTTTATTTATTTTGGAGAGAAAGATGCCTATGATGCACAATGAATGGGGCTAAAAATAGGATGTGAGTGGGAATCAAATAATTTAAATAATAAAATTATTTAAATTATGAGAGACATGTGTAGGATAAGCCTAATTTAAATAATAAATTATTTAAATTAGTTTTGCATGTGAAGAATTGTAGTCATGTGACACATGTTGCAATGTGGAAAAAGTGAGGGACGAGGGATTAATATTTAATTTGAATTGTTTTGAGAATGTATGTGAAGGGGAATTAATTAAATAAAGGAGTTTATTTAATTAATTGGAAAGGTGATCAAGTGGAATTTATAAGAGGGATAATGTAATGACCTAGGGTAAAATATTATAAGATGTCTTACTATGACTAGGTAATGTTATGACATGGACAATTTTGGGTGTCTACATTTTGCCCCTCTTTAAGATGATGTTCGAGATGATGAGATTTATGTCGAGTAACATCATTTCAAAGAAGCTAAGGTATGGATGGAGGAAAAAAGATGATGCCCAACCACTTGAAAAAAAGTGACAAGGGCGATGGATGAAGAAATGGGATGATAAAAGAATATGATGATGTAAAAGATATGAAGAAATGGGATGATGATATAGGATATGATGATGATGATGTAAAAGATATGATGATGATGATGCCCCCTCGAGAGGATAGGTGGGGTGGACAAACACGGGTATACTCTTGAAATAAATGAAACGATAAAGGAGGGATAAGACGAATGATACAAGATAGGAAGTGGATGAAAGAGAAGAATGACACATTATGCTACAATAAATTGAGTAATCATATGTTTGATGTAGCACTAGATGTTATGCACCAAGGTATAAAGACCAAGGTGACGATGTGTCTCGTGCCCCAGCATAATACAACCTTGTCTAGATACAAGATATGAATATTAGCTGGGAGTGATTCGGATTTGATGCAAATGCAAGATAAAAATGATAACACACACAAGCAAGCATGCATGCACAAATGATACAAAAACAAACAAGGTATTGCCCCTGTCAAGCTATAAACCGTTGATTAATTGATTGATAGATGATGACGATAGTGTTGTCATTGCGCGGAACAATGTATCCCTAGATCAACACAAGGATGATTGATTAATTGATTGATTGATTAATTGATTGGGTTTACAACAAGTCTAGGATCAAGACCATTGATGCAATTGGATAATTTGGCAAGATTGATTAACTTGATTGGTATGGTTTTAAGGATTGATTTGCATTTAGATTTATTGCTTGGATTGATTTGATTTGATTCGATGATTTGATTGGATTCGATGATTTGATGAATTGAATGAAGAATTGATTTGATTGGAATTGTGATTTGATTAGAGGATTGATTTAATGATTTGATTTGAGAATTGAATTGTGTGAATTGATTTGACTTGATTTTGATGATTGGATTGATGAATTGTATTGAGGAATTGATTTGATTTGATAAGGATGATTAATTGGATTGAGTTTGAAGAATTAATTTGAAGAAGAGGTTTGATTGATTTGATTGGAAAAATTGATGGATTTGAATGATTTCATCAATTTTGAAAAATTGTTGACTTGATTGATTTTGATGAGAAGAATTGATTGATTTGAATGATTTGATCAGTTTTGATAAATTGTTGACTTGATTGATTTTGATGAGAAGAAATGATTTGGAGAAGGTAGAATTGATGAATTTGGATTGGTGAGATTGGTTTTTTGTTAGATATTCGATTTTTTTTTGTATTTTAGAAATATTTGATTTTTTTTTGGATTTTCGATATGTTTTGATTTTTTTTATTTTTGAAATGTTTTGGTTTTTTGGGATTTTTGGGAATGTTTTAATTTTTTTGGATTTTTGAAAATACTTTTTTTTATTTTTTATTTTTTGTATTTTTGAAAGGTTTTGGTTTTTTTGTCTTTTGGGAATATTTTGATTTTTTTTGTGTTTTTGAAATGTTTTGATTTTTTTTGGACTTTTAGAATGTTTGAATTTTTCTTTTTTTGGATTTTTGGAATGTTTGATTTTTTTTGTGTTTCTGAAATGTTTTGATTTTTTTTGGATTTTTGGAATGTTTGATTTGTGTTTTTGAAATGTTTTGATTTTTTTGGATTTTTGGAAAAAAAAAATGTATTTTTGAAATGTTTTGGTTTTTTTGGATTTTTGAAATGCTTTGTTTTTTTTTGGATTTTTGGAATGTTTTGGTTTTTTTGGACTTTTGGAATGTTTTGGTTTTTTTGGAATGTTTTGGTTTTTTTTTGGATTTTTGGAATGTTTTGTTTTTTTTTTTTTTTGGAATATTTGATTTTTTGGGATTTTTGGGAATGTTTTGATTTTTTTGGATTTTTGCAATGTTTTGAAGAATGGTATTGGATGACAATTTGGGTAGCCTTTGTGCTAGATACCAATGACAAGGGGGAACCAAGTCTAGGTGCAAGGATTAAGGTAGGATTGGATAAATGGAAGAAATGGATGTATGTGATAGGATGTAAGATGGAAGACTCATGATAAAAGGATGGATAAAAGGACGGGTGATAGTAAATGAAATGGATGTGTGCATCATAAGGGGGGACGATGTGATCTCCAAAGACTATGTTGCATAGGAATAACATGCCATGTTCTAGGTACAATACTTAGGATTTTTCATGACAACGCTTATGACAATAGGATGATGATAGGATGGATTGGAAAGGATGAGGTATATCAAGAAATACCCAAAAACATGTTTCAACATTTTGCCCCCTATGTCTTCATCAAGATCAAAAGGAGAAGGGTGGATAAGTGGACTCAATATGATAGATATGTATGATGGCTAAAGATGGTAGGTAGGATGGAAATGGTATGATATGATAGGTTGGATAGATGATACATTGTGCCCCCAAGTGTAAGTGGCATAAAAGATCAACCTACACATGACGCTTGTTTGCCAGGTTTTCATCATGGTACTTATCCAAGGCGCCACCAAGGGTGGTTTTCACCATTGGACGAAAGGATTTCTCTTTACTATTTTTTTTTTTTTTTACTTTTTTGATTTTTTTTTTGTATTGGAGAAGGATAGGAGGGACTCAAGTGTCTAGTTCCATGAAAGGTGATAGTCCCGCTAGATAGATGTCATCGCATGGACCATGTCAAATGTCATTATGCTCATAGATGTTGGTAAGGGATAACATGAAAGAGGTAGATGGAGTAGGTTACAGATAATGGATTATGATGTGGATTATGGAGGGAAACAGTGGATTATGATGCAGATTATGTAGGGAAGATGGTGATTTATGGTGTGGATTATATGGGACTTGTGCAAAAGATGAATGGGAAGGCTTAGCCAAAAGCATGGACCATAAGAAGGTGATGGGTGAAATATGTAGGATAGTGGATGAATGATGTGGAATAGAAAGGAACCATGACCAATGGTTGCACACACCATGATAGACATTGAAGCTTTTGACGAGGAGGTGGTGTAGGAAGCAATGAAGATGTTTGCTTAGGAGATGGGTGATGAAATGCTTTAGGTACCCATATAGACTTAGTATTTTCATGACTTTTATTTTGCTTGTGGGATGGAATATGAGATTCTTGAATGGAATGAGATTTTTAAATGGAAGAGGATGGTTGGGATTTTTGAGATGTGGATGCCTCGTTTGACTTGCTTTCCTTTTTCTTAGGGACCCAACCCATTTTATTTTTGGCCTTTTCTTTTGGAGGTATGGGCTTATATAGCTTTTTAGATGGATTTTTCTTTAATTCTCTGCTTTTGTGTCCAAAGGCATGAGGGCCCTTAGGATTTTTTGCTTTGTAGGTAGAGGCATCCAATTTTTTTCTTTTGAATCCCATCAGTATAGTGGAATGAGTGGAAGCTTCATGTTTAGACAATGTGTGCATTGATTGGTCATGATTAGGATTTTTAGAATTGACTTAGACAAAGGGTTGATGTTTCCACATGCTTAGGATTAGACCCTTGACATACCTTTTGGGTTGCTTGAATGGAAGTAGAAGGCTCTTGGATAGGCTTGGCATGTTCTAGATGGTCAACAACATGAGTGTATGATGGAGGTTGACTTGGGCTCATAGTTGGAGACTCTTGAATAAGCTTGATGGCTTGTGGATCACATGATGGAGTTGGAAGACTAAACATGGTATTGGAAAACTCTTCGACATGCTCAAGGATAAATGTTTGACATGAGGATGGTTTATTCCTTGATAATAGCCATTAGATCACATCCTTTGCAAGTGTATGGGTGGATGGACAATATAGTGGATGGATAATGATGGTGGATGGTGTTGAAGGCTTAGGAGTATGATGTTGATTGGATAAAGGGATGATGGAACTAGATGGATTGGGATTTGGATTAGATAGGAGGATAGAAGGATTGGATGGATTAGGATTTGGATTGGATGGAGGGATAGTAGGCTTGGATGGATTGGGATTTGGATTGGATGGTGGAGGCCACTCTAGATTGGTATATTCCTTGTCAAAGGTATCATGTGTATCAAAGGATATTAGGTCTTGTTGCAAAGGTGGACTTAGGTCTATCAACGGTATCATCTTGTTGTGGAGGCCATTGATAGGCTTGGTAGTTGGTATTCGAAGAAGTGGGGTATGATGATGTGGCATTGATTCGACATGTGGATGAATTGGGTTGGTATGAAATGGGATAAGTTGATATAGAATTGATTTGACATGATGGATTATATTGGTATGAAATTAAGGGGGATGACACATAGGATTGATGCAGAGATTGTTAATGTTGGAATGGTGTTTGTACTTGTTGTGATATGACTTTTTGTTGGTGGTGGTGAATGTGTTGATGTGATGGTTGAAATTGTTGAATTTGGGATGGTTAATATTGGACTAAGACTTGATGTTGTGGGAATTGTTGATGTTGTGATGGCATAGGGACTTGTTCCTTTCTATATAACCACTCAAGTGTATCAAACATTCTTTTGGTGCCATAAGGGTCATTCTCATAGGTCTTGTTTGGGAATGTCATGTCCATGTTTACAAGTGGTAGATTAGGATGTGAGGATGTGGAATGATGTGACTTAAGATGCATGTTATGACAAGTAGGTTGAGGATGATGTGGCAAGTGTTTATTGGAAGTTTGACATGGGCAATATCAAACACAAGATCTCACATGTAAATGTATGAACACACACACTAAACACAATGTTCAATTTTCCTTTCAAGATTAAATGTTATGATTAAGAAAATACTTGAAGACACATCAACAATCCCTAAGACTAGTCAAGTGGGTATGGCCAGTTAGGTCTTACTCTAGGTTGCACAAGGTTGACTAGGGAAATGGATTGAAAGAAAAATCCTGCCACACAGCCAGGAGAAAGGGGTAACCCACCCTTCACCTTCACTTCCCAAAGGTATAAAGTTCTTTGGGGCTTAGCCAAGAGTGACAAGATTCCAACTTCCAAAAGGGTGTCTAATGTAGGAGCATCCAGTGGTGTAAGGGCAATCTTGTATCAGCCAAAAATATGTTGATTCAAAATCATTGAAGTTGTTTTCATTTCTTTCCATAATTAGTATTTCTAGTTCCATAATCACTTGAATAATGATTTAGGACTTTCAGTTTTTTTCAAACTACTATTTTTGGAAAGTTTAACTGCCATTTCTAGAAAGTTTGCATTTGCGCACGGATTGAAGAAAAATTTTACAAGAAGCTTCCTAAATGAAATATAAGACCTTTGGTGAAGGAATCGGGAAAAGATCATTTGTGAGCTGAAAGATATTAAAGTTTCTATTTTTTTAAAAGCCCCTGAAAATTTTTGAAACCAGATATGAGGCACTAAAATGTCCCATAACACCCTGAAAAGTTTACTAAAATACATTTATAGATTTCCAACGTGATAGTTCACTTCGTGATATTTTTGGCACTTAAAAAGGTTCATCAATCAGACACCTGAATCAAAAGTTATGCTTCTCGGAAGTTGACCTACTTTTGGAGGGAGTTGTAAATTTCAAAATTTAGCTGGAGGCCACCAAAAAGGGCTATTTATGACTATTTTTGGGAACCCTAGGTAGTAGTAGAGAGGGGGGAAAGTATAGAGTCAAGAAAAGGTGAGAAAATAGAAACCCTAGCTGATTTGGGGTTACAGAAGGCTGAAGATTCCAAAGTCTTGAGGTTAGAAAAGTTGTAATGTGTTGTAGCTAGTAGAGGATTCATCCTCTTATTGTATTAAGCTTTTGTAATGTAATGTGTTGTCCAAATCAATAAAAGAACATCTCTATTTTCTGTGTGCAATTTATGTTGTTATGTGTTTTATGATTTACCCCTTCATCAGTGTCTTTCAAGTCACACCTCGGTTGAGGTCATCCCTTGGAGTGGTGTGTCTTCAAGAAGGCCTCCTAGGAAGGGGTATGACAAAAGAAAACCAAGTGAGGTGTTTTTGATCTCCAATATCACCTTGCAGTGCGAGGAGAGAGTATACACACACGCACTTAATTCACACTCGCAGTTGTTAATTGACCCTTAGAAATGAAATGTGTGTAAGAAAACAAATGGAAGCACTTGTTCTTTTTAGATTCAAAGCCAAATGTGTAGGAAGATAGTTTTTCATTTTAACCCAAATTCAATGCAGTGACAGAAAACAAGATTGATTTTTAGACCCAAATCCAAATGTGTGATCAAACAAGTTGTTCTTTTTAAGCCCCAAATTAAAGTGTGTTGACAAGCAATGATTAAGGGATGAAAGATGGAATGTGTGCACCTGATTATTTTTGCTTTCCAAGTTGTTGTTGTGACTAATCCAAACATTGTTCCAGCTCCTTTGATCCACCTACAAGTCAAAAATCCCAAGAAGAAACAAGTAAACTTGCATAGAAAACTGTTATGTGAAAAAAAATAAGTCTAATGAAATCTAATTAAGATGACCTGATACAGCGGAATAGATAGCATAAACAAAAAATTTAGAAGATTTCATGCACTTTTAAAAACAAATTCATTGAAATTGGATCAATTTTGCTCAAGTTATGCTTATTTGAAGTTTAGATGCAAGTTTAATTTTGACTAATAAAAAATCCTATAAAATAACACATTCACTTGATAAAACATTCTCCACTGTGAAGTTTGTCTAGCTAGCTTTCTGATGAGTCCTTGTTTGCATGATTTTGATATTGTATGTTCCAGTTATGATGAAAAGAAAAATAATACCCCCTTATGGCATGTAGAAAGAACAAGGTTGAATGAGGGTTGATTGTTGACTTTTGATGTTTTGCAAAAAAAAAATTGGTCACCTATGCATAATTTATCTAGTAGTCAAGTTTTGTTTATGTTGACAGTTAAAGCCTAAAACCCTTTGCCAAACCTAAATGTTGACCATAAATATTAGATGCCAAATACCTAACCTTAAATGCTAAAAGTCAAAACCTAATAACTACACAAACATTATGTTTTGGAGGTTGATTGTCGCAGTTTAAAGGATGACTTAGGTCTAAGGGTCAGTAAAGTCAACAAAAGCTTACTTAGATTTTGAAAGCTAACAAAGTTAAGAAAAAAAATTGACCTGGGTTTTGAAAGCCCACTGTGTCAAGAAAGCGGACTCGGGGAGGGTTTATGTGATGGCGACCAGGTTGCCAAGAGGTGGCGACAAGAGGGTTAGATGAATGGAGATGGGATATTTGATGGAGGTGACTTCATCTAAAAGTGGTGGTGACTAGTAGCAGAGGTTCCAAACAGGGATGGTGACTAAAATCCAGTGTCGACCAAGTTTAGGATAGTAAGGGAGAATAGTTAGGGTTAAATATCAACAGGGGATTTCAAAAATGCAATGAGCAAATCGACAGAAGTATAGGTGACTGGTGATTGATGGTATAGATCTAAGGGTCATGAATGTTTGAAAAGTGACTGGAGATAATGAATGTTTGATATGTTAGTCGACTGGGTTATGGGAATTTAGGAAGGTCAACAGAGGACTACCACACTCGATACAACAAGAAAATGCCCATGATAAAAACCCTAGATCACCAGATATGTTATCCCTACAAACTACAATACTCACACAGACCTTATGGCGGATCCATACAGTATGGTTGCCAAGTTAAAAAAATCAAAAGTTACAAAAAAAATTCTTGTGAGCAAACCCCAGCAAATTTAAAGTCAAAATTCATGGAAACGATCTCACAGATGCAATGGTGATGTCATTTTAAGCCTAGGAGGTTACCTATAACATATCCTTTGCAAAAATTGACAAACTTGACAAAACTAGGGTTAGAAAGATGCAAATTTCTACAACAAAAACCTGTAAAAATCAAGAGACGTGGGTCCCACTGGGTGTGCCAGAAATGTACACGAAAAATTTGGACAAAATAAAAAATATAAAACAAAACAAGTGCATTACCTCAATCCAAACCTTTCAATACCTTAGATATCTCGAATGATAGATGCATGCAAGATCATTAAATGATTAAATGATTTGATATGTTGATGCTGATTCATCATTTTCATAGCATAACGTTGAGATGAAAGATAATAGAAGAAGATAGATAGATAGATGAGAAGATTGGAGGAATGATTTTGGCAGAGTGAGGATACTGGAAGAAGATGGATGTCAAATGGCCTGTGTGAGGCTAGATTTATAGGCAAGAGCTTCAATATGATTCAATGGCTAAGATTAAAAGTCCATTGCATGATGTGTATGGCTAGGATTAAAAGGTAATTTCATGCCTATGATGCACATTAAGTGGATTATGACATGAGGCTAAAATTAGGATGTGATGGAATGAGTGGGATTCTTTTATTTATTTTGGAGAGAAAGATGCCCATGATGCACAATGAATGGGGCTAAAAATAGGATGTGAGTGGGAATCAAATAATTTAAATAATAAAATTATTTAAATTATGAGAGACATGTGTAGGATAAGCCTAATTTAAATAATAAATTATTTAAATTAGTTTTGCATGTGAAGAACTGTAGTCATGTGACACATGTTGCAATGTGGAAAAAGTGAGGGACGATGGATTAATATTTAATTTGAATTGTTTTGAGAATGTATGTGAAGGGGAATTAATTAAATAAAGGAGTTTATTTAATTAATTGGAAAGGTGATCAAGTGGAATTTATAAGTGAGATAATCTAATGACCTAGGGTAAAATATTACAAGATGTCTTACTATGACTAGGTAATGTTATGACATGGAAAATTATTGGTGTCTACACTAATTTAACAATTATTAAAGGTAATATGATTCATTAATTACCTTTATAAGTGTTATCACAAATTATAAATTACTTAGGTTTATTGTAACAAGTATTAAGGTAACCTAGTGATTATTACCTTAATAAGTGTTAATTTACATTTATAAGTGTCTTTAGGTCATGGAAAGAGAGAACTAGGGTGTTATGATTACAATACTTGATACACGATCTCTTTCTCACAGCCCACAATGTCAAAAAAATGCCCTCTCTCCCTTTAACTTGTGAAAAATACTCTCAAATATGTCCTCATTGCCATAAGTCAATAATAAAACCTAAAAGACCCTCACTTCAAACCTTTGTCATAATTTCTCCTTTATTTGACTTAAGGTTTTAAGAAAAACAAATAAAAGGTCACAAAAACCCCTTATGTCTCCCAATCCTCCATGGCTTCTCATGCATCCTAGTCTTTCTCAAACACTTAAGTGTTTGACCACGGGTTATAATTATTCAATTTGATTTCCTTTTCTCAAAAGTTATCAAAAGACTTAGGAGAAGCTCGGGCTTGGCAAATGATTTAGGGTGCACATTGTGAATAGGGTTTCAAAAAACCCTAAACTGAGTTCATTTTCTCATTTTCATTCCATTTTGTTGCTCTAGGTGCCGCCATGAGGTCCTCTGGCAACTTCACTAGCTATATTTTCTACTTTGCTTCTCTTTCACTACTGGTAAGTCTCTTAGTTCACCCTGTGTTACTTTTTTTAACAAGGAAAACTATAAAAAACTTACTTTTCTATATCTACACTCAATATTGAAATTTCAATAAGTAGGAAAGGTCAATTACTAGAATCCCTTTCTTTTCTAGAAATGGTTTCCTCAAATGGTATGTTTTCTATCACCCTGTCACTCTACATTTTATGCAAGGTACGAAATAGAGTAGCTAGTTGGGCATTATGGTGTCTGATAACTCTTAAGAGTTCCAAAAGAATTGCTTCCTTGACACGAAGATATTCCCCAATATGACTAGTCCTCACAAAGCAAGACACCATAATCATGAGAGCTTGATTCTCTAGATTTACCTGAACTAGAAATACTCCTCAATAAATTTGTTGTTGTTTGACATGGGTTTTCATGAAAGTTCTATTTGAAGTTGTAAAAAGTCCTCTTTTTCTTTCTCTGCCTCTCTAGCCCATGTCTGTGAACGTTACAGAGCTCCCAATATGTCTAACTTGGTGTTATCAGTTTTTGTAGTTTATGTGTTTCCATCTGACCATTTTGAATGTGCTCTTTTGAAAATTCATTACTTTTTACATGGTATTCTTGTTTCTTGTGTGCACTTTTATTCAATCAGAAAAAACAATGGGAATCCTTGCCTTTGCACCTTGCTCTTCCTGTGACTACATTTGAAACCCTCCTATATCACATAGGTCCCTTAAGTAATATGTATAGTGTGCAATAGAGGCTTTGTAAATCAGATCTCTATTGCTCTCTTGTGAAAACCAAGAATCTTGCTATCTTCTCCTCACTGTGTGTAGATCCTTGTAAAACTTTGTGACTAGCCTTTTGCTTTGTAATAGTCATCTGCATCACTCTCCCACTTCTGCCCATGGTGTTTCATTCCCTACAACATCAGTTGATTTGTGAAACCAACCAACTCCTAGGGTGTTCATAATCAATGGAATCATTGGTAACCTATATTGTTGTTGACATAACTATTCTTTTCCTGGTATATAATGGTGAAAATCTCTTTTATGAGGTTGTGACAGTGTTTAACTACCTCTTTGCTTTCATTCATCCTCTTGTTGTTGAAAGATTGTGGAAATATCATGTTGCTCTTGTGAATGATTCTTATTATGAAATTATGTATCTCTTCATAATAGCCTCCTTTGCATTTGAAGACTGATGTTCCTATGTTTCTATGATAGTCTTTAAAATGGGACTGTGTTGTACTCTTACCTATGAAAATTGTGATTGTCTTTTATTTCTACTTGGGAGCTCCTTCTCTCCTTTACACATATCATTTCTATAAGATCTCCTTCATTGTTCCATGACAGTCAAAAAGTCATTACTGGTAACCTTCTACAATCTATATGACTGTCACAGTCTCCTCATTAAGACCTTGTAATGATAAAACCTCCTATGCAAAAAAACTTGCACTATCTTCTCACTTAAACAAAGATTGTCCCTTTTGATGCTATCTGTTGTAGAATATTGCTCTATGTATGCACCGTGTCCTTTTAAAGGTTGCTTTGGCTCTTTCCTATGAATGAAAGTCATAAAAGGGCTTGTTTCTTTTGATATATACATTGTAGCATATTGTTCTTTTATGAATCTTTGAGCCTTTGAAACCCTTCATTTTCTGTATGATAATGGTGAAAACGCTCCCTTTCTTCTATATGGAAGCTCTACTTTGTAGCTTGTGGTTTTCACCATACTATAGTTATGAAAATGAAGTAAGAGCAAGGTATTTATTTCATTATGATGCACCTCTTGAAAAATTGTGCTTCCTGAAGGTTGCTCTATACTTAGGTCTCATGTTTGTACCACATAGTCTTATATAAAGACCACGTAGACTAATTTGTTCTATATTATAAGCTCATTCATGCTAGGGATTAATTGTTTGACAACTTCATATAGGGTTTGACAATACTCTCATGGCTCTAAGGGCTTGGAACCTCTTTTATAGTGTCCTTGGTTCCTTCTCTGTTGCCAGTAGATGCAGCTAAACCTTTTGCTAATCGCCTTTGTCTCCTATCATGATCTGCAAGATAGGGTAACAGTCATAAGACTATTTTGTTTTAGCCTAATTCATGTTTACCCTTTCCATTGTGCTTATCTACTCCTTGTTAGCTTCTCCTTCTTTGAGGAACACTGATAAACTTGAATAGGTCTGTATACTATCGTAACTATCTTCCACCACCTTCTCAATCCATTTTAATGTCATTATCCTTGTTTAGATGTAGGGTAGGCTTCTTCCTTGTTGCTTACAATCATCAAGTAACTGTACCTTATTTCCTTTTGGTAACTACTCTTGGTAACCCCCTTTTAGTGACTGTCAACAACATAGTCATTGTGACTATCACAATCATTGTGATTGTCACAGTTATTGTGACTATCACAGTCATCTTTCATGACTACTTTAGGACATGCTCTGATGGTTCTGCTCATCACTATATGTATAGTACTTACTCCTCTACTTCTTGACAGTATAATCCTAAAACTTCTTAGCACATTTATGAAAGCTTTCACATCTTTTGGTGATATATCTACGATTATCTCAATCCTGCTATCACAATCATCAATGATTGTCTCTTTCCTTGTTATTCACTCACAACAGCATCTTAACCTTTTGCAATCTTCATCTTCATAAAAATCCTCCATATGTTAGTTCATCCTAATAGAACTCCTTGACAATCCTAAAGGGCAATGGTGTTGAATAGAGATATAGCATTGATTCCTTGTCATACCTGTACCTATTAGGTGACTGTTTAGCTCAAAACATAGCTTGCATACTATTATAAGTGCCTTACATTATCATCATGTTGTTCTGAAAAGGTTGTTTAGGATTGTTCCTGTGTGTCTATGTATTGTTTCTTTTTCACAATCCTTAAACTACACATACTCTCTATTGACTATAGATATAATCTTCTTGTTGTGATGTTGCACTTCCATGCATGATCATTGTTGATATGCATCCAAGCCTATATGACTGGTCCTTGTAAATTCACTGTCCTCTTTACTTGTCACTACCCTCTGTCATGTATGCTGACCTTCAAGACAAACAGGGCTATGCTATGACAGTCATGTTGACTGTAGGCTTTTTGACTATTCTCTCTTATTGCATGACTATCTGTCATAAACTTATTTTCTCTGTTACATCCCTCTTTTTGGAATCAATAACACTATTTACTTTTTCTTGAATATTACGGTTATGTAATATGCTGTTAACGTCATAGAAACTGGTGATGTGGTTAGAGAAAGTTAATTCTATGAAATTTTGGAATCTATTGATTATGATCAATATGATATTATAAACTAAAATGTCATTTTGTTATGAAAATGTAATGATTGGATATATTATTCTTTGATTTGGAATATAGGTGCTTTGACCACAAAATGTGTATGTGAGATTGTCATTGCAAGAACAGGTGGACCATGTTCGACAGGAAGAGAAAGTATCTTTGAGAAAGAGAACACACTTTGGAAATTAACCATGAGTGTTTGTTACTGAAAATGCCAATCAGGTAGATAAACCTTGATGCCTTGAATTAAGTCCTATTTCCAGCTAAGTGAATTTAAGTCTAGATGTCGATGTCTGAAGTAAAGGTTTTTCTCCTTTCGTAAGTCGCGTCGTGTTGTTGATTGGCACAAGAGTTGATTTCGTGCGTAATGCGATCTCAAGTCTTATTCTACGTTTACACCCAATCCATCGTTTTGTTGTAATAAGCTTTGAGCATATGTCGCAAACTCTTTTTGCGAAATTCGATGGATGTCAAATTAGAAACCAAGGTATGTAATAACTTTGGTCAAATTATAAAGGAATATTCTTAAATTATAAAAGTAATAAGTATGTAGTCATTGCGGTATTCCTTTATTCGTGATAGATGTCGGTATTCTTGTCGAAGCTTGAGTAGGGACACATTCAAGTTCTTTTTTGTTTGATGTCTTCCATTTCGAATAAGTCTTCTTCCTTCTAGCTTAAGAGCTCGAGTTATTATTGATCTAACCTTTATTTTTTTATTATGTTGGCCTTCATTTATTCTCTTGGTCGGCTTTGAGTAGAGAGACACTTTATTCATTTATAATCCACCACCTTGCAAGAGTTTAAACTCCACTATTCGGAGTAGTTGCAAATTTTGTGGTTATGAAGCCTTCTTGTTTGAGTAGTGGACGGGTTGTTAAGTCCACCAACTACCACATTGCCATGAGGAGCTCCATATTGTGGAGTGGTCGCTTAAGGATAGGGATCGGGATAGCATGCCGAAACGGATTCCCTACTGGTTAGGCATGGTCGGCAGTATGGAGTGCCGTTATTCCTTCGCCGTGCGTAGTATTGGGATGGTATTTTTATTTTGAGGGGGGATACGGAAAAGGGAGGAGAGAAAAGAAAAGCTGGGGGGATTAGGAGTCGGAGGAAGGAACTTGGAAGGATGTCATTGAGAGATCAGCAAGGTGGAGCTAGCTAAAGCAAATTTCTAAGTACTACGACAGGTTCTTACTTTCCCTCCCTGCGCAGTCTTAGTTCACTGTTTGTGTCTTATCTTTGCAGTATTTGTGTTGGATCTTTGAACATATATGATAATGCAAGTATTGTTTTTAACTGTAAGCTCTGTGTGAAGTTGGTCTTCAATAAAAACGTTAGTTTTGCATGAAGTTGCCACCCTGCACTATGCCACATAGTAGGAGTTATTATCTCAGTTTTTATACATGTTTTGATGTAGGTCTAGATTATTTTGGAAAGCCTGTGGTTTTGTATTAACTAGCTGTGGTAACAGAAGATGAAACCAGTGTAGGAGTAGGATTATTAAAATGTCTCTCTGTCATAACACAGTTGAAACCCCTAAGGTATGGTAGGCAGAATGGATTCAAACTGTGTCTTTGTTTGTTATTGACTGAAGAATGTGAGTACGTGGTGCACTTTTGGTAGGAAGTGTTTAGTCGAAGTTCTAACTATTTCTGGTTCCAAAAACCCATAAAGGCTTAACTTCGATGACATAGGTTATAAGCTTAGTTGGCTTGTTGTTTATTTCAATAACCTATCCCATTCAAGTTTAGAGGTGTGACAATCATTGGCAGATAAGAAATTTAGTTCGGATTGTATACCGACAAATGTGATTAACTAAGTTTCTTCTCCGGTACTAGTTCTTAAGTTGGTGGTCGGTTAATGAGAATGTTCTTCTCTGGATTCTTAAGATAGCTTCCAAGTCCTTTAGATCTTTATTATATAACTCTTACCACTTAAAGCCATTAAAATTGTTTATATTGGAAGGAGGGTATAGAGTTTTGTAGTAAAAGTAATTATCTTTGGACAAAACCGTCAATCATATAAAGTAAGGAAGATAAGGGTGGGGAACCCGCATATTGAGTTTTAGTTAATTAATTTGCATGTAATTTATCCTTGTATTTAGAAACATTTTGATATATCGCTAATACCTAGTACATGGAAGACCTTTATGAATCTTAAAAACTTAAAACTCAAGGCCTTTGGGTATTCGTATTCTATACTTAGGTATATTGTAAAAACTTCTGAGACCATATAGCCAAGTTTAGAGACCACTTAAGAGTGGATAATTTAAAACAATGGTTTAGACTGTTGAGAGATCATTGTTGCATTACAAAATGTTATCCGTATAAACAATGTGCAAGAAAACCATTCTTACATCATAAAAATGGAGAGGTTTCCATAAGTTCAGGGATAGAGTAAACCTTTGTGCCATGCGCTATTGCATGATGAAATTCTAATACCTTGAGGTCATCGAGGTTAATATATATATAAAACTTACAAATAGGAAAACTATAGGATTGTGATTAATTTGAGTCGAGTAGGGTGGGTAACTTAATCTATGCATTGATGCAACACTAAATAAAATTTAAATCCTTTGGCCAAGGTAATGCATGATCCTCAAGTGCATTGAATGTTCACTATGACTAGATGGCGTAGCTTGTGGAATGGTCATGCAAGACTAGAGGGTATCTAGGGGATTGCATGATAACAAGTCTCGTAGGTCACAACACCAGAGCTCAAATGGCAAACACCAATGGTTATCCTAAGTCTATCCTCTTAAGTAGGGTAGGGCCACTTCCGGTTAGGAAGGAGTGCGGGAGACCAATGGTCTGTGGTTGGAGGTTAAGCTCCTTGAAGATAATTTCTCTTCCAATTATTGAGGAATGCTGAGACTTGAATGTGAATGGTCGACAATCGAGATGCAGTGATAATGGTATGTTCCTAATATTGAATTTGCTTTAAGTATTTTCAAATTATTAAGAAAACTAAATGTTGTGGTTTATCATTTCTTTCAGTTTTACGAATGATGAAATCATGTTTATTGTTTAGTCGAAGAATGTTTTATTTGTTAATAGTGATATCTTTTATGTTTGAACACAAAAAATATATATATAATAATAATACCTATGGTAAAACCTAGTTTTCAAGTTAAATCGGATATGGATGTTACATTCTCACTGCCTCCTTTACTATTCTCTTATTCTTCCTTCATCATTTATACAGTGTGCATGACTGTTATGACAACCTTAGTCCATATCATTGATGATTGATCTTTAAAGAATACATGTACTTGCATAGTGAGAAAACAAGTTAAGAAAACAAATGAGGCTAAAATCCCCCCTCCTTTGATGGTGATCTAATCTCTTGTTTCTTTTTGGTTCTTGTATGTTTCTACTCATTCCTAAATTCTTATAGTTGCATGCTTGCATCTGAGTGACTCTTTGTCTTTTTACTTTTCTTCCTTTGATTCTTATGGATGACGGCATGTATGATGGCATGTATATCTGATGTTAATACATATAGATTTTGAAGGCATCCTAAGCTCTAACCTGTTTTCCCTCTATCTCTTGTAGGAGCCTTTTAGGAGCAATAGAGAAGAATGTGAAGAAAGCCATCCATGGGGATTTGTTGTTCAGGCAATGATGGATCCCCTTCCCTTTCTATATGTTTCTCTTACTTCACATGTATATGCTATTGTTCATTCCATTTGTACAGTTATTCCCAAGGCTTGTGTGGGAAACTATGAACATATCTTCTCCTATGAATATAAACAACAACCTTTATGCAATGATTTGTACATTGTTCTTTTTATAAAACACTCAATTGCATAATGAAACACATCTGTATACTATTGCATGTTCTAAAATTTGTTATAATCATGTCTTCCATCTTCAAAGAAAACAACTTCTTCTTCAGGAAAAGCTTGTTCACCAGGGACTTGGCTTGATAAACATCTCCCACCTTCTTCCAAAGTTCTTTCACGGTCTTCTCCTCATGGACATTCAATAGGACAGAGTCTTATGAGACCCTTATCCTTCTGATCTTTGAGGTCCCAATTAGCTTGTGGAGTTGCCGTAGGTTTTGTGCCATTAATAGTTTCCCATAGGTCTCAATCAACAAGCATGTCTTCTATCTTGAGTTTCCACAACTCAAAATTTGTGCCATTAAACTTCTCCACATCTAATCTTCTGGATGTGCTTGTCATCTCCTTCCTGCAAAAAGATTACAGAATACTCTACATAGACTCCCACTCAACCTAAGATTAGCTCAAAAAACCTCTACCTAGCAGCTAGAACCAAAACTAGCCAGGCTCTAATACCAACTGAAAGGAAGCTAGGTGTGCAGAAAACAATTCCTACGCTAATCTAAAGAGGAGAGAAGAGTGAAAATTCTTTCTAAACCTTATAGTTATAGAGTTATGAACACAATAACAAAGATATTGCTGCAATACACATACACACAGAAAGAAGACAAAAGATAGAGACAAGATATACGCGGGGAAAACCCTTACGAGTGAAAAAACCCATACTCCAAAACATAACTCAAATGTATTACAGTAAACAATCAAGGTTACAATACAGTTTCAGAGCCAATGCTCTTGCAGGAGTCTTCGACACTCATATCTGGAGATATTCTGGTAGCATAACAGAACCTGTCAATCACATAATACATTTCCTCTCCAAGCACCTGTTTAAATAGAAGTTACAAGGCAAAAATGAACCTTCCTTGGAATGGGCATCCAACTTGGCCTCATGGCCCAAAACCCACACCTAGGGACACTTGTCCAACATTATAGCATGGTCATGACACTTGTCACATCACCCCATCCCAATATGGGTGCCTAATCCCAAGATAGGCAATGATGGATGCTCTTACGCATCTTACGACTGTCATGTAATCCATCATAACTGACAACTCTTATAGTTGTAAGAGAATTTGTCATAACTACCTATAAATAGTATATTCCACTTACAACACATCATTACCCACCTTGGGGTGCCCAAAGATGCCTTCCTCAAAGATGCTCTTCGACACATGTCCTCACCTGTCATAGAACCTTCTATTTCTGACTCTTACACATCATAGATTCTGTCATAGGAATCTGTCATAACTGTTTCAATCATGATTCCCTTACACACTAGTCAAGATGCCAACACATGGCAGAAAACCTCTACCACACAAAAGGGATGCCTATCTCCACATGGAGTGAGTTGACCATCCCAGTCTTCTTACAAGTGGAGTGACAACACATCGTGCCACTTCACACTAAATGATGAAATATGATGTGAAACAAAATTACAACATAGGCTAAATAAATAAATACAATACAAATAATAAATGCAAGGAATTACCAAGGTTGAGACACCTTAATTCCCAACAGTTAGATTCTTACGCGGAGAAGTTATATTGTTTGAATAGTAAATCTAAGTAATGGTATGATTAAAGCTGACCTATGTGAAGAATCTTATATGCTTGTTTAAGTTCGCATTGCAGATTGTACACAAGTTCAAGCCGACAAGATGTAGTATTTGTGTACACGGTTTATGTTTTGTTTGTTGACCTGATTATGAGATAAATCTTGTAGTGAATATATACTTGATGGAATTCGATGATGGATAGAGTTTCAGAGGTGTGTGGTGTGCAAATTTGAAGTGTGAAGGGTTATGAGTAGAATGCAGAGCAGAAAAGTCGAATAAGGACAAAAAATAGAGTATATGTAGTTAAGTTGAGAAGCAGGGAAGAATAAATGAAGACCTTTGAATTTGTATATTGAACCTTCAATGGAACTGTGATCCAGCATGTGGTAGATGCATTTACAATAGTTCATCTTCTGGCAGTGAGCCAATCCTTCTTCTTTCTTCTTTTCTCTTGGCAGTGAGCCTTTATGTAGTGAGCACTTCTTCATAGGGCAGTGAGGCCTAAGGTAGTGAGCCTTCTTGTAATTTGGTATTGAGCTATCATAATATATTGTGAGCTAACACTCACCGTGGTTTTTCCCTTTTTGGGTTTTCCACGTAAAAATCCTGGTGTCCATGTGTTATGTCTTTATGGTTGCTCTTCTTATGCTTATTCTATTTTCATGTTATTGATTTTGGAAATTAGATAAGTGAACTCATTAACAAGTGGTTTTGTGGAATACTGATTCACCCCTCCTCTCAGTATTCCTTATATTCAACATTAATCTCTTGCCAAGAGTGTAGATTAGATGTGATTGGGCTATGCCTATTTCGGGAACTATATAGCCTAAAGCATAGGTTGTGATGTGGATGTTATAGGATAGGCACAAGATATGATGGTTATGTGGTCTTTGGAGATTTGGTCTTATGTGTGATTGGTGTTGTGGTATATTATTTTTGCATGTGGTGTTTGTTTTTCTTGTTTGTCTTTCATCTTTGATTTAGTTGTAGTAGGTTTATTGCTTGGTTTTTTGAAGGTTGTTTCTAATTTTTTTGGAATTTTGGGACTTTTTTCATTTTTTGGTATTTTATGGATTCTTGGGGTTTTCTCATTTTTTTGGAATTTTTCTAGGATAATGTATGTACAAGGGACTTATGAAGTCAACTGTATAGTGATCCATAGTATGCATACAAAGATCCAATTCTTTATCTAGACTTAGGGATTTTGCCCCCAATGTGGGATGATAGTGGGAGGGAAATGGAGACGCTTAATGTTTACAAGTTCAAGCCATGATAGGATATGAGGTGCTGGTGGATGAAGTGGATGAACAAGAATTTAACAAATGGTAGATAAGGTTTCTAGTCATGATGCCTGAAATAGGTTTTCATCATGGCACTTATCTAAGGTGCCATTGAAGTGGTTTTCACCATTAGATGACTTTATTGCACTTAGTTTTTTTTGTAATTTTTTGATTTTTTTGGACTTTTTAATTTTTACTTTTGGGATATCCAATGTTAAGTGTAGAAATTATTTAGATGGATGATATTAATTAGCTCTTTGAGAGGCTAACCCTTTAGTGTGGCAATCTGATATGCTCTTGATCCATAATTGGTAGTGATAATGAAGTGACCTAACCAAATAGGCTCAAATTTTCCCTTTTTCTCTCAGTCTTGCTGGTTCCTCTGATTTTCTTTAAGTACAAGGTCGCCTACTTCAAATTATTTGGCCTTGATTTTCTTATTGTAGCTGCGGGAAAGGTGGTTTTGATAGACTTGCAAGTGATTTAAGGCACTAAGACACCTTTTGTCTAACAACTCTAGCTCATGTAACCAGGAAACCCAGTTTGGTATTCCTCATCATCAATGAGATTTTGCAATGATATACATAGTGAGGGGATCTAAACTTCTATTGGTAAAATGACTTCAAACCCAAATATAAGGGAGTATGGTGTGGCTCCTGTAGGTGTCATGATGCTAGTGTAATAAACCCAAAGGGCGAGATTAAGCTACAGATGCCAGTCACGACCAACTTCATTGACTATTTTCTTGAGTATCTTAAGGATGGTCTGGTTTGAAACCTTGGATTTGTCATTACTTTGCAAGTAATATGGTGTGGAGAAGCAATATTGAATATTGAATTGTTGGCAAAGGGCTCATACCTCTTGATTTTTGAAAGGTCTACCATTATCTGTGACAATGGCATGAGGTATCCCATAGTGACATATGAGGTAATGTAGGCTAAACTTGGATATAAGTGAGTGGAATTGCTTCGACCCACTTTGTGAAATATTCATTGGCGGTAAGGATGAATTTATGCCCATTGGATGATGAAGGGGTAATTTTTCCAATGAGGTCAAGTCCCCACTATGAAAAAGGCCAAGGTGTGGTGATTGGATGTAACTCTTGAGAAGGTGCATGAATCAAATCACCATGTTGAACATGGCACCGCAGACATTTCTTGACAAACTACTGGGCATCTTGTTCCATGGTTGGCCAGTAAAATTTTGTTCTTAATAGCTTCTTAGCTAGGGTAGAACCACTAGAGTGCGACCCACAGATACCCTCATGTACTTCTTGCAAGACAGTTCAAGCTTCTCCCTCATTAAGGCACCTAAGAAAGGTTCCATCTATACTCCTTCGATACAATGTGTCATTAAAGATTGTATAATGGGATGAGAGACGAATGAATGTTTTGCATCAATGGCATTGGTTAGGTTTGGTGGCAAGGTGTTTTCATGGATGCAAAGGTAGATGTCTTGATACCATGGAGACAAGGGACCGAAATGTTTGTAAATGAGTTCTAAATCTAGAACATCATAAGCAGGTATTAATAGCTATTCGACAAGGAACTCACACTTGTGTCTATTATTTGGCATGTCTAAGAGAGATCCGATAGTGTCCATGGCATCAACAACTTTGTTATTATCCTTGGGAACTTGTTCAAAGTGGCTTTCATGAAAATACTACTTGAGATCATCTACCATTATTTTATATGGGATCAACTTGTCATCCTTTGTTTGATATTCATCATTAACCTGTTTGATCATAATCTAGGAATCTCCATAAACATTCAAGGTCTTAATCCTCCATTGGATGGCCATTCTTAGTGCTGTGATAAGGGCCTCATATTTTACTATGTTGGTCGTCCACTAGAAGGCAATCCTGTAATCTTTGGGAATACAATCACCTTGTGGCATGATGAAGGCTATTCCTATGCCTATACCATGATAAGTGTATGATCCATCAAAATATAGTTTCCATGGGCTTACTTGAGTTACTACAGATATGTAAATTCATCAAGAAATTCTGTAATAAGCAAGTGGTTGGCTTGAATAGGTGCATTATCTAATTGATCTGCTATTACTTGTCCCTTTATTGCTTTGTGGTCAACATATTCAATGCCAAACTCACTTAGGATCATTATTCATTTTTCCATGTGCCTAGTGAGTGTTACTTTTAAGAAAAATTACTTTAGTGGGTCTACTTTGGTGATGAGCTTGATCTTATGATTGAGCATGTAATGTCTTAGTTTTTGGGTAGTATAGACAACTGCTAGGCATGCTCATTCCATGGGAGTATAGTTGAGCTCATATCCTACCAGAGTTCTACTAATGTAGTATATTGCTCCTTCTTTTCTAGTTTCATCATGTTGTGCTAAAAGAGCCCCTAGTGTTGCTTATGTCACTGAGATGTACAATAGTAGGGGTTGATCTAAATTAGGAGGCATGAGCACTGGAGGAGAAACAATGTATTCCTTTAGTTGATTAAATGCTTGTTGACATTTTTCATCCCAATAGAATACTACATTTTCATTGGAAGATGTGAGAAGGGATGACACTTATCAGCCAGTTGTGGAATAAACCATCTGATTGCTTGCAATTTCCCTTGAAGGCTACGTAGCTATTTCAGATTCTTTGGTGGAGGCATGTCTACTATGGCCTTGACTTTTGTAGGGTCCTCTTTGATGCATCTTCAGGAAATGATGTAGCCTAAGTGTTTTCCTAATGTAACCCTAAAGACACTTTTTGTGGTTAAGGTGCAACTTGTACTATTCCAAACGGTCAAAGATTTTTCCCAAAACTTGTAGGCATGTTTCTCTTGTTCTTGACTTTCCCAAGATATCATCAACACAATCTTCCATTCTTTTGTGTAGCAGATGTCATGGAATATCACAGTCATTTCCCTTTGATAGTTCTTGAGCCCAAATTACATATGCCAATAGTATGTACCCCATGGACATGTGAAAGCAGTTTTATGTTGGTCCTCTAGTGCTATACGGATGTGGTTATACTCTAAAAATCCATCCATGAGTAATAACATTTCGTGTCTTGTTGTCAAGTCAAGAATGACGTTGATGTTGGGTAAGGGGAAATCATCCTTAGGACATGCCTTGTTAAGTTCTCTAAAATCTATGCAAATAAGGATGCCCCTTATTACTTTATCTACTGGACAAGATTGGATACCCACTCAGGATAATTAATAGGGCAAATGAAGTTAGATTTTTAACAACATAGAGATTCTTTCCCTTGCTCCACTTGGCAAGCACATAGAAAATTGCAACTTATTCATTCTGATTTGTGTGGGCCTTTACCAGTCACTTCTATTGGGGGATGTAAATACTTTATGTTATTCATTGATGATTATAGCTGCATGACTTGGATTTATTTCTTGAAGCAAAATTCTGAAGCTTTTGAGACTTTTAAGAAGTTTCATATTATGATTGAAAAGCAATCACAATCGCAAATTGGAACTCTCAGAATAGATAATGGTGGAGAGTTTACCTCCATAATTTTTGAGGATTATCTTCGTCAAAATGGGATTCAACATCATCTCACTGTTCCAGGTACTCCTCAACAAAATGGTGTTATTGAAAGAATGAACATGACTACCATGAATATGGTTTGTACCATGCTATACTTCAAAGGGATCCAATTGCATTTTTGGGCAGAAGTAATAAGAACAATAATTTATCTTCACAATAGATCTCCTTCATCTATTCTTCATCAAGGGATTCCATATGAACTTTGGTATGGCTACCCTCCATCTGTTAGGAATCTTTAGATTTTTCTCTCCATTTACTATGCTTTGATTCCAAAGGAGAAAAGAAGTAAGTTGCATCACTTGTTGGAATTAGGGCAGATAATTGAGAGGGGGGGTGAATCAGTTCTCTCAAAACTTTATCCTTTTCTGTATCTAATCTTCTTTATAACTTATTAGCAGATTAATGGTATAACCATGAAAGCATGAATCAACAACACATGAGTAGAAACATAATCAACACATAACACCAGGATTTTTACGTGGAAACTTGGTTAAGGGAAAAACCATGGTGGGGGTTAACAAGATTTTATACTCTATTAAAAGTATTACAAAATGGGAAGGCACATGCCTTTAGGTGCACTGCCCAGAGCTCACTGCTTAAAGGAGGCTCACTGCCTACAAGATTGATTACAAAGAGTTCACAAAAGTATTTGAACTGAAAAGTGCATCTGATCATGCAAGATTATAGTTTTGATTGAGCTCAATACACTGACTTTACACACTTCATCTTTCTCTGCTCTGCTTTACTATTCTGCCATGATCTGAACCTTAGATCTCCTTGCTTTTCACTTGTTACTGCCTCACTTTGCACCTCTCACATCATATTCACACAACCACACCATAAAATGCTCGTATCTATCGAATATATATATCCGCAATATGAGATTTCTTCAATTACAGTCAGCCTCAAGAAAACTTAGAAGCTTTTTCAAGATCATGTTCTGTTAGATGAATCCATACACAAATATTAATGCGGACCAAAACTTATGTACCCAAGTCACCTCACATGTCAGACAATGCCACTGGATATCAAAAATTACTCAACCAACAACTTTTCCTAATCCACACAATGATCAAACACCAAGTTAGCCTGTTCTTCACTAGACTGAACTGTCTAACAAAAACCCGATACTCAGATGCTTGTAACTTTCAATCCCTTCATCATCAGAGGATAAAATCTTGGAATTAGGGAGCCTTGACATCCCTTAACATTCCCTCAGATCCATAGCTCAATATGATTACCTATGGAGAATTGCGGACCAAGATGCTGAACCTTGTCATATACTCTGTTCTTGTCTATCTAGACTTAGACAAATCTGCAATCTAACTTCCGGTATGATCCACTGATGTAATGCAGATGTGTAAGATAGATTTAGTTGCCATCATGACAACACCTGACATGGCTAGCAGTGTCTCTTGCCATTAATATCCCCCTTTGGCATTGATGGCAACTCTTAGTGAAAAATGACTAAGTGTTAGAACAACTGCCCCTTACTATATACACTTGTGATTTCCAATGCTCCCCCTTAGCTGAATTCCTCATTTTTCACTACTCTTCACTCCCCCTTTGACATCAATGGCAAAGGCTGTGATCCGTATACTAAAATTTATGCCAAAACTTTATGTACATACCTCTGGTTATGAACATGCAGTCTTTAAGCCTTGTTCATCAGCAAAAAGATATCGCCAAAAATGTTTTTCAGCCGTGTCAATTCACTGTCCCAGTTCTTCTTTATGCTGCCCAAAATGGATATATGCCCACTGAATAAAAATGCCTATGATTTTGCCTTTTCAAGATCAGAAGGATCACTAGTAGCAACAACAGCTTGAGATTCTACCAAAATATCATACATAGTCTCCAACTTAGGGGAAATCAGTCCCTAGAGCTCATCCAATCTTTCTTTGTCCAAGTCACTCAATTCATTCCATTAACTCACTACTTGGCATTCTTTGATAGATACAGACTTAGTTAAAGGACTATATGACTGCGAAATGTTAGACAATTTGAGCTCTAAGTCCTTAATCTTCTTCTCAATATCTTCAACAACTTTAGATCAGTTTAAGAAAAACTTATAAATCTCTGCTCCTTTAGATAGGGCTTTTTGAATACTTTTTACACTAGTATCAAGCCCCGATCTATCATAACTAATTATTTTCTTTATTTTAGCAAACCTCTTTTCATTAAATTCATTTCTGACTTTAACTTCTGCTGACTTTTCCAAGATTTCAAAATGAGAACTTACAGAGTTTATCAGACTTTTCAACTAGCTGGAGGGAGATGCTGATTAGTCCTTCTGAAATATGAGTATGATTTTCTCCAAAATCTCAGATGTAAGGCCAAGCAACTCACTATCTTCTATATGAGACTTTAGAATTTCTTCTCTGGCCTTAGCTTGTGCAATAGAGGCCAACTTTATCTTCTGCACCGATGATAAAGTATCAAAATTGATTGGTCCTTGTATTACATCCTGATCTTCTTCAATTTGTTTATCTCTTTCCAAAATCTTTCACTACTTCTACAGCATCTCTTGCCCAATATATGATGTTACAGATTTAAGCTCTTCAGGACCTCCATCTTCTTCCTTTTTGGAGTCAACCACATTGACTTGCTCATCATTTTTATTCTTTTTCTCTACTTTTTCCTTCTTTGCATCATCATCAGAAGCATCCTTGCTCTTATATCTCAAAAATATCTTCTACATTCTCTTCCAGAGGATTTGGTGTATCCTTAGTGGCAGTATTATCAAATTTCTCAACATCCAGAGTGGAGGAATCAATTCCATCATTAGTTTCTTTTTCTTGATCTTCCTTCATCATTTCTTCATCTTCTTTATTCAATGTTTCTTCTTTCGGAATGGGGACATCATCTACTCTAGTTTGTTGCTCATTTTTCTATAGCTCTTCATCATTCAGAACTGATGCATCCTTAGTATCAACTGGTTCTTCTGTAACCACATAAAATTTATTCTTGTCCAATGCTTTCTTTAGAATTTGTTCTATTTCTTTAACAACTTCATCAATGTCTCCAATCATCAACTTATTCTTCCTTTTCTTACTTCTGAATTCATTCTTGACTTCTTTCAGAATCTTATCTGCTTCTCTTTTGGAGATCACTGGACATAGACTGGACATTACATGTTCCCTCAGTTTCATATCCTTTGTTTTGGTAGCTTCTTTTCTTATTTCTAGAATGTCTCTTAAACTCTTAGGAACTTCTAACAAAATCTCCACTAGTGCTCTTCTGAATACATTCAAATATTTTATAGTAGCATCTTCCAAAATTCTTTTGTTAGCATCACTGTAATGATCATAGAATTTAGTCATTGGTTTTAGGTTTCCATCTACAGTGATTGTCTTAACGATGTCCTCCATAGAAGGAGTTGGCTTCTCAACATCAACCTCTGACTTATGCCTCTTACTTGGCTTTTTGCTTCTGGAGGGATTCTCCTTAGACACTTTAACAACTTTAGTGCCTGAGGCCTTCAACTCTTTAACCTCATCATCTAAATCAGTCTTTTCTTCATCCTCCTTCTCTACACTGCCATATGACCTTTTGGCCATTGCTTTTGTTCTTTTTCCTTCCTCATCAGTAGGGTTTTCTTTGGATTTCTCTGCAATAGGAGAAGGTGATGCACCAGAGGTTATACCAGAACTCCTAGTAGTCCTTTCTTTAGAAGTAGATTCCACTAGAACACTTCTCTATTCTCTATCCTACTTCTCCTTCTCAGCTTTCTCTATCCTTTCCCTATTTTGTCTCACAGCTTCTTTTGTAATGCCAATGCTTTCTGCATACATTTCAACTTGTCTTTGAATCTTTCTCTTAGATTTAGGTTTCTGGAGCTCAACATGTAGTTTCAGAGTAAGTTCAATATGTGTACCAAATTTTTCAACTATGGTGTCCTTTGGTTTACTCAAAAGGTGATGAGAATACATATCCAATACTTGCTCATCAACTTCATACCCCATGGGCATGATCCACACAGTTCTTGGTTCAACTACTTCCATTAAACACTGATCTATATCCACCATAAAATAGATTGTATTCTTATATTTTTCAACCACAGATGTAGGGATTCTTTCCCTTGATTGCATCATGTTCTAAAAATTCTTGAAATATCCCCAAAGAGCAATCCTTTGGGCATTGGAGTCACCAATATTGTTCAAGTTCTCTCTTATTTAAATGGCAACAGTCTTATCACTAGTCCAACACATGCTTTTCTTGTCGGGTAACTCATTCATCAAGTAGAAGAACAAACATAATACCAATGTACCATACTTGAATGTATTTTACTTGTCCTTTTTGATCTTGTTCAAGTTTTCCATTAGTTGGTTCTGTAGCAACTCACACAAGTCATAGTCCACATTCTCTCTCAACATCTGATAAGTTGCATAGATAGCTGTATCGGATAGAGAATTCTCCCTGCTGGAATGATATATCTTGTATCCAATCACCATTGATGCAAATTTGACATCTGGATCAGTGATGTCATTTATTATCATTGCCCTTTTGTCAAACCTTGATCCGGTAGCATTAGTTATAGTTTGATTCTTTACTGACTTCAACATTGGCAGTCCACCAGATGAGTTCAACCCTGTCATGACCTTGATGGCGTCCTTGGTGATCTTGAAGGGTTTCATTAACCACATAAACTCATCATGCATCTGAATCAACACATACTGGATCCACTCATCTTCATCGAAGGATGGAAACCCTATAATCTGAATGAAATGTTTATCTTACAGTGCCTTATACTCTAGTTTAAGACCATGAATTTCATCCCTCAAATGATTCTTGAACAAATCAACTAACTACGAATCCCCAAACTCATCTATGTTAGCATGTATATAAGCCCTAATATCTTCAACATGCAACACACCATGCATAACACTTGAAAAGGCACTTAATGGATCAATCTCTATAGATTTGTGTGGATGCTTTTTGAATTTAGGTTGGGGCCTTTCGGTGATGTCAACAACCAATGGAGTAGCCATATCAAAGATTGCAAATTCAGAGAGCTTTACAAAAAATACCTTGTTTCACCAGTTAGGGTTAGCTGTTGAATTCACTTTTTGTACTCCAAATCCTTGAAGTTTCAGCTCAGATGCTCTTCTTCTTGTTCTCTTCAAATGCAACGTGATTCAAATGTTGAGTAAATGACCTTTTTATGCTTCACAAAACCTAATTCACCATTGTAATAAATGATTTTCCTTAATACATTCGGTTACTCTGTTTATGAACATAGTCAATGTTCAATTACTTCACAATCAATTGCTTTAGCTTCTTTTCTTCCAAAATTTGCTTCAACAGATCTATAATAGGCATCCTTAACTTCATTCATTGTGCCATATTTAGGCACCCACTTACCGACAGGGGGAATTAGATTTTCAATGCAACTCCCCCTGATCTAGAGCTCCCATTTCAATTCTTAGAGGAATAATCAGCACCGAATTCCGGTGCGGACCCATCACCTTCATTCTTTGCATCTTTCTTCACCCATGTTTTATTCATTTCTTTTTGGATCTCATTCACATCTATTTTTCCTTTGCTTTTGTCCATCTTCTGCTCTGTTCTTCCTACCTGTGAGTTCACCTTTTTGCTTCTGCAAAATTTAGCAATATGTCCAGATTTGTTGCAGTTGAAACATATAACCTTATTTCTCTGACAATTACATGTTGGAGTAGGTTTAGATCTGCATTGCATTGCCATATGCCCAAACTTGTTGCAAGTAAAACATCTTCCATTAAAAACTTGTTTGTCCTTAGGAGGATTCTTTGATCCACTTATGTAATCCTCGGCCTTATGACCTATCTTTTTGCAATTAAAGCATTGACTGGAGAAGGATAATACATTTTGATTCACTTTACTTCTGCATTGATTAGCTCTATGACCATACTTATTTCATTTGAAACAATTACCATTGAATGATGGATACCTTTGAGCATTAGGTTGTCTCACCAAAGGCCTTCTAGGATTCCTTCCTTGATTTCTTGCTTCAGGATTTCTTTGACCAGATCCAGAGCTTTCACCTTTCTCAAATCCCAGACCATGCTTATCATCTGCCATCTTCTGACTATCAAGCAACACTTTAAGTTTAGCTGAGCTTATCTTGAATTTCTCTTTATATTAATTTGCAACTTCTAGGTCATGTTTGAGAATGACAATTTGTTTTTCAAGTTGATCTTCATTATCCCTAGTTTCTTGTAGATCAGATTCTAGATGACCAATTATTATGTCCAATCTGTAGCACTCTTATGTTCTTTCTTTCAGAGATTGATTCAGTTTTTCCTCAGTCTTCTTTCTTTCCTCAATTTCCTTGGTTAGTCTCATCACCTCAGATTCCATCTCATGTTTTATAACAACTTATTTTGTCAGCTTCTCACATTCCTTTGTCTTCTCCTTCAGGTCCTCATCCATATCATTATCTTCATTTAGATTTGCCAGCTGATGAAGTAGCTTCCTCCTTTTTTCATTGAATTTGCTCAGTTGCCCTTTTAAAGTCTGAATGAAATCATCAACATCTTTGAGGTTCTCTTTTAGTTCTTTGACTTCTGCCCTGTACTGATCAAGATCTTCTAAAGCAACTTGAAGTTGTTCATTGATGCCATTAGAATACCTAGATGAACCCATTGTAACACCTTCTGAGATCTTCCTCAAGCTGTTAAACTTCTTTCAAGGAACCTTGCTCTGATGCCAATTGTTGGAATTAGGGCAGACAACTTAGGGGGGGTGAATCGGTTGTCTCAAAACTTTATCCTTTTCTGTATCTAATCTTCTTTATAACTTATTAGTAGATTAATGGTATAACCATGAAAGCATGAATCAACAACACATGAGAAGAAACATAATCAACACATAACACTAGGATTTTTACGTGGAAACCCGGTTAAGGGAGAAACCATGGCTAGGGTTAACCCACAAGATTTTATACTATGTTAAAAGTATTACAAAATGGTAAGGCACATGCCTTCGGGCGTACTGCCCAGAGCTCACTGCTCAAAGGAGGCTCACTACCTACAAGATTGATTACAAAGAGTTCATAGAAGTATTTGAACTGAAAAGTAGCTTCTAATCATGCAAGATTACAGTTTCAGTTGAGCCTAGTACACTGACTTTACACACTTCATCTTTCTCTGCTCTGCTTTACTATTCTGCCGTGATCTGAACCTTAGATCTCCTTGCTTTGCACTTGTTACTACCTCACTTCACACCCCTTACATCATATTCACACAACCACACCACAAAATGCTTGCATCTATCAAATATATATATCCGCAATATGAGATTTCTTCAATTATAGTTGGCCTCAAGAAAACTTAGAAGCTTTTTCAAGATCACTATTCTATCGGTTGAATCCATACACAAATATTAATGCAGACCAAAAATTATGTACCCAAGTCATCTCAAATGTCGACCAATGCCACTGGATCTCACAAATTACTCAACCAACAACTTTCCCTAATCTGCACAATGATCAAACATCAAGTCAGCCTGTTCTTCACTAGACTGAACTATCTAACAAAAACCCAATACTCAGATGCTTGTAACTTTCAATCCCTTCATCACCAGAGGCTAAAATATTGGAATTAGGTAGCCCTGACATCCCTTAACATTCCCTTAGATCCACAACTCAATATGATTACCTGTGGAGAATTGTGGACCAAGATGCTGAACCCTATCATATGCTCTGTTCCTGTCTATCCAGACTTAGACAAATCTGCAATCTGACTTCCGGTATGATCCACTGATGTAATGTAAATGTGTAAGATAGATTTAGTTGCCATCAATGACAACACCTGACATGCCTATTAGTATCTCTTGCCAACATCACCACAGTTATAAATGCATTTTTCTTGGCTATTCTAAATCTTCCAAAGTATATAGATTATATAATGAGGCTAACAATAAATGTTTCTTGCAAGAGATGTTATATTTTGTGAAACTTCTAAACATGATGCCAATATTGATTGTCAGTTAAAACAACTTGATAAATTTGCTAAGTTTATTACTTGGAAATAACATCCATGTGAGATTCCACCATCTGGGGGGGATCAGTTATTTAGAGCCACCTTTGTTGGATCCATCTCTAGAATCTCTAACCCAAGATGTTCCACCTCAAGGTCTCCAAGAAGAAACTCCCTCTAATAATGACCACCATCATGTCTAGATGAGTCTAGTATTTCAAAACCATTAGACATTGATGGAGATTCGAAATGGAAGCACCTTTGGTTTGACCAAAATCTTCACAAAAATGGGCAAAACAAGTCCAACAAACTTTGAAAGATTTGAGACCTGAAAAAATTGGTAAAATGGGAACAAGAAGTTCTTATAAAACTAGGCAACAGGCTCAATCTAGTAATGAAGGAACCTTAGAGTCTATTGATGAAGTCAATATCACAATGGACTCAGAACCATCTTCCTACAAAGAAGCCAAAAATAAAGCAGTGGAGAGGCAAGCTATGCAAAATGAGTATGATGCTCTTCTCAAAAATGGTACTTGGGAGTTGGTTGATCCTCCACTAGGTTGTAAACCTATTGTTTGCAAGTGGATTTTTCAAACCAAGTATAAAGCAGATGGTTCACTTGACAAACATAAGGCCCGCCTTGTTGCAAAAGGTTGTGCTAAAAAAGAGGGCATAGATTATGATGAAACATTTGCACCTACTGCAAAATGGACTAAAATTCGTGCTTTGTTGGATCTTTCGGCACAAAATGGGTGGAAATTTCATCAAATAGATGCCAAAACTATATTCTTGAATGGTGATCTAAAGGAAATGGTATATATGACTCAACCATAAGGATATGCAATCAATGATCAAGTACACCAAGTATGCAAGCTCATAAAATCATTGTATGGTTTAAAGCAAGCACCTTGAGCTTGGTATGAAAAACTCACTGAGCATCCCTTGAAGTTGAATTTCCAGCACTTTGAATTTTATGATGCAACACTTTTTGTTAAAAAGGTTGATAGCACAGTTACAAGTATATCTAATTATTTATCTGGATGCTTTATTTCTCACTGATAATAATGAGGATTATAATCAAACTATGAAAAACACATTGAAGCAAGGATTTGAAATGACTGACTTGGGACATCTTCATTACTATTTGGGTATTGAGGTGATTCAAAAATCCAAGTATATCTTCATCAATCAACAAAAATAAATTGGTGAACTTCTAAGAAAATTTGGCATGTCTAACTGTAAACCACTTAGTACTCCTATGGAGCAAAATTTGAAGCTCACATCAAGTGACTCTACAACATTGGTTGATGCAACTCAATACAGACAACTTGTTGGAAGTTTGATTTATGCAACAACTACTTGTCCAGATATTTATTTTGTTGTGGGAATTCTCTCTAGATTCATGCAACAACCTAAAGAACATCATTGGTTAGCTACCAAAAGATATCTTAGATACTTGAAAGGCACTCAAAACTATGGGCTCAAATACTCCAAGGCACCATATTTCTCTTTGGTTGGATATTCAGATTCTGATTATGTAGGTGACTTGGAAGATGAAAAATCTACTTCTAGTTTTCTAATGCATCTCAGGTCTGCAACCATTTCTTGGAAATCTAAGAAGCACCTGGTATTATCTCTATCCTCTACAGAAGCTGAATATATGGCCGCTTCTAAGACAACCAGGGAAATCTTATGGCTTCGCATAATTCTTGAAGATTTGTAGGAACAATAGGTTTCGTCCACACCTCTCCTTGTTAACAATCAATCTGCAATCAAAATAGAAAAGATTCCAGTCCTTCATGATCAAAACAAACACTTCAACACCAAGTTCCATTCGATTCGACACCATGTGATGGATGATAGTGTACACCTCAAATATTGTCCCACTGTAGATTGTCTGCCCTGATATTTTTACCAAAGTGCTTGGAAGAGAGAAGTTTGAGAAATTTCATGGCATGCTTGGTTTAACCCCTTCAGATTAAAGAGGGGATGTTAATGTGTTAATCTTCGGGTTACACATTTCAGTTTTGTATTTTAATTAGTTTGTTTTGTTTCTATTTTGGCATAGTTTTTTTCTGTTTTAGCAGTTCAACTATTTTTCTCTACCTATATATTTGATGTAATCCTTCTTATTTTGGGTAATATAATTTAGCCATTTTTACTCTTTTCCAATCCTAGCCTGAAAAATAAGTTAGTAAATAACATCTCCCTTCTCCACACTTTCCATTGCTATGTTGATATAATCAACAGAGATCTTTTCTATCATGCATGAGATGTTCTCTGCATAGAAGTGCATTATCTCGTCCATTTATTTAATTCCACCGATACAACCACTTCCAACAAATCTCTAACCTGAAAACCGTAGTATTATAAATTTCAGGTACACTAACAAAACAAAAAAAATGAAGAAATTTTCAGATTCAACTGGGTAACAAAAATAATAAAAATAAGAAATCATAGTATGTAGACTACCAAAATATCAGGCATCTATTACAGAAAAAGCCATTGATATTGTAGCTATCAAAGTAAGTGAATTACTTAGCATTTATGACAGTAGGAGCTACAACTACCATGGGTTTAAAATGCAAGCCAAGTACAATAAGTTTTCCATTAACTTTCAACGAATTAAGCAATGGCGGCAACAAATGATCAGCTGATACAATATCAATTACGTAATCTAGGGATTTAGCTACATCCTTCATCAGGTTCACATCTTGCTAATCAGGAAATTATCAGCTCCCAAAACCTCTTTGGCTTCTTTTTCTTTCTTGGGGGATGTACTGATGAAGGTCACCTACAGGCCAAAGGCTTTGCCAAATTTAACCGCCATTTGACCTAGATTGCCAAGCCCAACTACGCCTAAACAACTTCCTTTCTCTATCATCCCAAAATACATGATGGGGCTGTAGATAATTATTCGAATGCATAACAATGGGGCAGCCACATCGAAGGGTAGAATTTCTGGCACTTCAATTACAAACCTGAGTACATTTCATAACTAGTAAAAGCACCCAAGGTGCTATCAAATGGTCAATAGGCACAAATATTTATAGGCCTATCACCAAATAGTATATATTTATGTTTTGATATGCACACTGTAACTATTCTTTGTATGTTTTGTTCATTTTGATATGCATACCATAGTAACTATTCTTTGTAACATATCATCATGATTTGATTAGTTGATCATTTTAATTCTAAAGCATAATTTTAAAAGAATGGAAGAAAATACTTGCAATTCAACTCTCTTATTAACATACTTTGGCTTCCCAATGCAAAATTTTAACATTAACATTCAATAATCTAAACCAAAAAACCCTTCATAAATGATGTTTATGATTTGGGGTTACAAATCTTTATAGGCCCATTGCTAAATAGTATATAAGGCATGTGAATTGTTTGAAGATATACCTCAAAATAACATAGATTCATGGATTGTAATGATTGTAGAATATACCCAAAATGTATTTATCAATATTACTACCTTGGAAACTTTTAAGCAAATGCAATTAGAAGGAATAAGGCTAGATTCCACAACCTTTGCCACCATCCTCCCCACTTGTACCCAAATGAGAGCTTTAGAACAAGAGATGGGCTTTCATAAAAGCATAATCAAAACCTAAATTTTCTACCATGTTGTTGTTGCAAGTGCCCAATATACATGTATGCAAAATGTCAAAGCATACATAAGGCACAAATACAATTCACATGCCTTAGGTATGCCTTGTATTGAAAGACTCTTAAAAACCTATGCCAAATGACTCATAAATTAAATTATGAGTAAATTTAATCTAAATTAAAACTAAAATGTACATGTATATCTAAAATTATCCACCATGACAAGTAAAAAATAATCGAAATAACTGCATCTTATCATTAATGATTCTCCTTTATTTATGGTTAATTAAAAAAGCTCTAAAACATAAAGAAAACCTATATTATATAAATATTTACACATTATATATGTTTGATCATGTGTTGAGTCCTTTTGTTTACGTCTAGACAATGATGGAATCCAACTCTTATTTGATCATTGTACATAGTGCACTCTAAGTAAAACCCTTCCAAAATAAAAAGTGAGAAACATAAAAAATAATTGTGTAATTTTATTAGGAGAATGGTTTTCTTATTTTTGCATCTTAAAAAAGTGTCTAAGGAAAAGTCAGAATTGTCATGTCACAGAGTTAGGCCAAGATATTGATTTCCCATTTAAGGATTGGATCACATTATATTTGCTAATTGTAATCCTAACTCTAAGTTTAAACCTAACCCTAACCCTTACTTATTCTAACCCTAAACATAGCTCTAATTTTAACCCTAACCCTTACCCTAACTCTAACCCTAAGTCTGACTATAAATCAAAACCTAACCCTAACCTTAATACTAACCTTAACCCTAATTGAACTCTAACCCTAACTGCAACTCTAATTCTTACCCTAATTCTAATAGTAACCCACCTTAATTCTAACTCTAATTGTAATAGGAACCTTAATCCTAACCCTAACCCTAACCCTAACCATAATTCTACGATCATAACATTGATTCTAACCCTAACCCTAACTCTAATCCTAATCATAACCCTAACTATAACCCTAATCCTAACCTTAATTAGAATTATGGTTAAGGTTAGGGTTGGGTAATTTCAAATGCTTACTAATATTAAAAACTTTAATCTATTTGCATATGGTTTAAATGATTTAATACATTAGAATATTAAAAATATTAACTTAATACCTTTTAATACTAAGTTAATATTAAGAACTTTAATCTATGTAACTTAATGATGTGAATGGAAAAAGCTACATAAGTTGGTGCTCTTGTGTAATCCTAATATATTGTTAATATTAAAAACTTTAACAATGATATTTTTAATATTAATTTAATATTAAGAACTTTAATAATGCCAAAAGCTACATAAATTGGTGCTCTTGTGTCTAAGTTAAAAATATTAATCCTAATATATTGTTAATATTAAGAAATTTTAATCAATCCTATAGTCATTATGACAATACTAAATGGTATTATAATAATAAAAATTAAAAAATCCTAATATAATTTTTATCAAAAATATTAACCTTAATATATTTTTAATATTAAGTTAATAAAACCTTTTAACCCTAATATATTTTTAAAACTTTAATCTAGTTATTGGCATATGTACTTTAGAGATATGAAGAGTCGTATATTTTTTAATATTGAGTTTGTGTAGAGTAGTATATTTTATAATATTGAGTTAATATTAAAAACTTTAAGTTAATATATTAAAGTGTGCAAAAAAACTACATAAGTTGATGGGGAGTGATATCTTGTGTCTAAGTAAAAGTTAGATAAGTTCCTCTCTTGTGTCTAAGTTAAATATATTAGTCCTAATATATTGTTAATATTAAATTAATATTAAAACTTTAACCCTAATATATTTAGATATATTTATCAAAAATGAATTAATTATATATGCCATAACAATTTAAAACTAAGACAAAAAAAAAAACATTTGAAAAGGTATAACTCCATGCCTTACCTTAAAAAACTTGTAAAAAAAATGACAAGGAATCACATTAAAATTGTGAAGTAAAAATTTTATTAATTTATAATTTATGTCACCAATATATAATTTTAGATATTTGCAATTTTATTCTCCAAAAGATTAAAACCCTAAATGCCACATTAAAACCGTATTAAGATAAAAACAAAATCTATATTAACATCCTAAATGCTGTTATTTTTATATGTTGGTACTGTTAAAATTATAAATTTAAATTTGATATAAGAAGAATTTTATAAGTCATAATCTTATAACAAAATTCTATGTAAATTTTAGAATTGTAATATATAATGCATATCCTTTCAAACCGTGATTATAACCTTAAATTCTAAAATAAGTTTTAGAATTATAATCAGGATACATTATCATTTCATAAGAATTACTATAATGATACTCGTTTTTTGAGCTACCAAGGGCAATTACCACAAAAAATTTTAAAATATTTGAACGCAAAAAGAAACTATTATTGAATCAACACATGCCTCAGATAAGGATATCTTATGATGGTTACAACCACATGCTCTAAAATTTTACAGGACTAGGCAAAGGCTGAAACAAATGTGCATATCAGAATCACTATCACAATTGCTACGCCATGGGGAAGCTCCAACAGAATCTCAATTATTACCTGCAATTCCAAGACAAAATCGTTACAATTTCTGATATGAAAACATTAAAAAAAAATGATTACGTGTGATTATAATTTATAGAAAAAAATATGGTTAAAGAAGATTTACCTGTAAAAAAACATCTATAGTTACAGGCTAATGTATAGGGTTTTTTTCTTTTTCAGTGTTCATTTACAGGCTAATATAAATTTGTTACTTGCAATGGAATCATGTAAAAATCTCCTTATGAGTTTTGATTATAATGGCATGGTCATCTGTCTATACAATTTCGAATCACCTTATTGACATCTATGTGATCTCCTTATGAGTTTTGATTATAATGGCATGGTCATCTGTCTATACAATTTCGAATCACCTTATTGACATCTATGTGATATTTACACAGCATAATCTCTGACAGATAAAATCAAAGCTCACAAAATACTCAACAAAATATCTAGATTTATGATTCCCACAACCTAAACTTCTGTAGAAAACAGAAAACAGAACAAAACATTACCATACTCTGCAAAAAACTACTCTGAACACTCATAGACAAAACTTCTACCACTGTCCTGGTCTTGGGTATGGAGAGACATAGCTTGACCTAAAAAAGTGGGTTTCTCATTCCCAACCATAATCACCATGACTTTTCCTGCTTCCTCTATATCACACAATATAATATCCTCCCCCCTCCTGCTGCATTCAACATCTCCATTGTTAGTTGGAGGAATGTTCCGCGTCTGTCTCCAATAAGAATAGGCAAGTACAATGAAATCCAATAGTAGAAGAAAAAGCATGGCACCCATTCCTCCAACTAGAAAGAAACCCAGAGATTTCCATCCTGAAACTGCCGTTGAATTCAAAGAGGCATTGCCGTTTGCATTGATCTTATTATTGTCATGATATCATACACCTGGCTACTCAATTAAAACTACAATAGAATTCTGGTTCGTCTATTATTATTGGTAGTGTGTGCGTGTAAAGAAATTAAATGGTTTTCCTTACCAAAATAATAAATCAGCCAGATAAGCAAATAACTATAGAATTAAGAGTTCAGATAGTAATTTTGGTTGTTTTAACCATTTATTTTATATGGACGACCAAAAAATAGGACTACCAAATTTTTGGCAGTTACAAGATGTGTACACATATAGAATGGTCTATCGGCGAAAATATAGTTAAAGATTTTCAACAGTCCACATTCTTATTAAGTTGTGGGTAATAAAAAATTGCTAGAACCCATAGGTGTATTTTAAAAGATGAGATTATGAATATGATGAGGTTAACTCACTTGTGGTCATAGACCATTAAAGATTAGTAGTCTCCATAGGTGATAGAACCGTCCACGTCCATATTGTTGGGCTATTCTTAAAGATCATTCATTCAATTGTCAAAAGTCAATATTGGCGGATAAAAATAACACAAATATTTACCACTTTTTGTTGTGGATGAGGTGTAAGATTGTGTGGGATTGATGAACCATTCTTCACAAGTCTGATCAATGGCTTTGTTTGCTAACCAATCTGCCACCCGATTGGCTTCTCTAAAATAGTGGGAAATCTGAAAAGAATTAAATCTTTGCAAAAGAAGTTTGGCTTGAGATAAAATATAATCTGCTTTCTAAGAATCCGATTTGCCGTTCTTCAACCAAGTAATTATTTTCATGGAGTCTCCTTCCACCCAGATGTTCCTAATACCATCTTCTGTGGCCCTTTGAAGACCATGAAGAAGCACCCAAGCCTCGGCCATATGGTTTGTATCTGGGGGAATTTTGGTGGCTTTGGCTAATAGAAGTTTGCCATTAGGAGATCTCAATATGCATCCTATTCCTGATGGTCCTGGGTTTCCTCTACATGCCCCATCAAAATTTAGTTTGACCATACTTTCAAGAGGAGGAAGCCATCTCACCTTTGACCTATCCACTTTGCTCGATGAAGAAGCCAAAACACTGCCATTTGAAATTGGTTCCAAAAAATCCCATTTCTTGACCATATCATTATCCCACGCCGTCCAAGTAGATTTGGGGTTGGAAGATTTCCTTACTTTGGCCATGGCCACCTCTGAAATGGATCTGTCGATGTTTTCACACACTTTCTTTAGAGAAGAGGCTAATTTATGAAAGATTCTAAAGTTTCTTTCCTTCCACACTTGCCAAATAATCATTGCTAGACTTATTTCCCAAAGGCATGCAAAGGTGGAATCTATATAAAGTCTTGGCCAGCTTTTGAGAAAAGAAAGAAGGGTTTGAGGTAATGGTGAGAACTAACTGAATTTTCTCATAACCCAAAGCCAACATTCTCTTGTGAATGTGCAAGATAATAGAAGATGATTTGTGCTCTCGTCCATTTCACCGCAAAGCACACATTTGAAATTGGCACCCAAAGAAAATTTATGTAATCTGTCACCTGGAAGTATTCGCCCATGAAGAGCCAACCAAGTAAAAGCACTTGCCTTGGGGAGGACAACATCATTCCAACATAAATAGGATGGCCAATCAATCTTGGGGGCAATTGTAAGACTTCTATATCCCTACTTAGCCGAGTATTGGCCAGACTTGTGAGCCACCCACATCAATTCATCTTCTGTTGAAGAGAAGAAAATCACTCTTTTCTTTAAAATGTTATAAAGCAGTATCTTCTGCTCCTCAGGAAAATCACAGCTCTCAAAACTCCTCCAAGAAGCCCTGTAGGAAGGGGAAACAAGGTTCTTGTGGCAATAATATTTCACTTTAATATCTGATACTTGTTCCAAATGAGACCTAGCCTCCTTTAAATCATGCTTATCAGAGAGTTTGGGCCATCCATTCCATGAATCTGTCCATAAATTAGCTTTCTCGCCATTATGAATTTTCCAAGAGAGATGTGGGAGAATAACCTCTCTACTCTTAGTGATAAATTTCCAAATGGAGGAACCCGTGGGAGGATTTTGGACGGTGAAAATTCTCTCCTTGTCTTCATTGTCAAGATATTTACCTTGCATTATTTTTACCCACATAGAATCAGGCCTTTTGTACATTCTCCAAGCTAGCTTTGCCCCTAGAGCTTGATTGTGCAGCTCAAGGTTAAGGATTCTGGCACCCCCTAGACACTTTGGTTTACATATTTTGTCCCAAGAAATCAAATGGATCTTCCTTGCTTCCGAAGTGCCCTGCCAAAGAAATTGTTTGTAGGTCTTCTCTAGATCCAAGAGAATTGATTTATGAGGCTGCCAAGTAGACAACAGATAAATCGGAACAACAATTAGGACAGCTTTGAGAAGCGTCATCCTCCCAGCCAACATTAGCCATCGTCCTTTCCACATCCCTATTCTAGATTTAAACGTACTTACCACATCCTTCCACATATCTCTTTTGTTCCTGCCATTGAAGAGAGGGATGTCTAGGTATTTGTTGGGTAGTTCCTCTACCTTGAATTTAAAAATATCAGAGATCTCAGCCCTAGCATTATTGGAAACATTGAAGAGAAAGACTTTGAATTTGTTGGGATTTACTAGTTGCCCTGAGAACAGACAATATTTAGCCAGAGTCTTTTTGATGGAGATAGCTTCATGCCTCGAAGCTTGGCCAAAGAGGATAGTGTCATTAGCGAAGAGTGCATGGGTGAAGGAGAAGTTCACATTCCTGATTCTTAATCCATTCCACTCCCTCTTTTGATTCACTTCTCTGATTGCCCAGGTTAGAGCTTTTGACATAATTATGAAGAGGTAGGGGGATATTGGATCCCCTTGTCTGAGTCCCCTGGTTGAAACAAAGGGATTGATTTCTTTACCATTCAATAAGACAACCATGTTGGCTTTTGAAATGCAAGCCAAAATCCACTTACGCCAAGAGGCTGAGAGGCCTAACTTAGTCAGCATATACATTAAAAATGACCAATTGACTCAATCATAAGCCTTCGCCATGTCTAGTTTGATGACCATACTTGAAATCTCCTCCATCTTGATCGAATGAAGAATCTCATGGGTAAAAATTGTGCCCTCCACTGTTTCCTTACCCAGAACGAAGCCACCTTGTTCCTGAGAGATGATTTCTGGAAGTAGTGCAGCTAGACAGTTGGCTATAGCTATGGATATAATTTTGTAAACAAAAATACATAAAGAGATGGGTCTAAAATCCTCAAAGGAGGAGGGGGATTTGTTCTTTGGAATAAAGACAATATTTGTCTTTTTCCAAACATTAAGCACGTTTTGAAATTTTCTCAACTCCTCCACTACACGCCATATGTCTTGTCCCACAATATCCCACGCATGCTGGAAGGAGCCTGACCATCCATCTGGACTTGGGGCTTTGTCTCCTGATATTGAGAAAACTGTAGCATGGATTTCATCCAAGGAGAACTCCTTCATCAATTGAGAATTTTGAGAATCACTCACCAACTTTGGAACACAAAAATCATCAAAATTTGGAGACCAAGGAGAAGATGTTTGCATAAGAAGATTCTCAAAGAACTCTTTGGCATAATCTTGTATCTGCTGTTGGGATTTTAGGAGCGAGCTGTCCTCCTTTTTGATAGAATGGATGTAGTTGGAATTATGCCTAATCTCGGAAGACAAGTGAAAAAAGGTTGTGTTTCTGTCCCCATCCTTCAGCCAAGATTCTGGACAGAATGTCATCTAACTCCATCTTCAAAAGCTTCTCCCTATCATATCTCTTAGCATTCATGCCTTGCGCAATGATAGAATCAGCATTTGATTTAATTTCTTGCAAAAGTCTATCTTTTTCTTTGAAAATGTTCTTAAAATGCTTAAAATTCCACTCCCTGATCCTCTACTTGACAAAGTTGAGCTTGTTTTGCAATTGAAACATTCTGGAGCCTCTTATAAAGGGGACATCAACCCACCATTTTTTCACCAGAGGGATGAAGTTTGGATCTCTCAACCACATATTTTGAAATTTGAAAGGGCTAAAGCCTGCTCTTATGTCAGAGCCGATTGAGAGTCGAACTAGAAAATGATCAGAACCTACCAGAGATAGAATGTCTGCTTGAAGGAGAAGATTATTCTGCAAACATTGCCCTGAGACCAAGAATCTATCAAGACATTCTGCTATCCAAAGAAAATCCCTTCTTCTATTAGTCCAGGTAAAGCAACCATTCCTTGGTTTGCAGTCAATCAAATTGTTACAAAGAATGAAGTTCTTGAAGTCTTTTTTGGCTCTAGACGGGTGGGAAATGCCTCTAAGCTTCTCATCTTCTTCTAAGACTGCATTAAAGTCTCCCCCCATGATGATCCTCTCTTTCCTAATAATGTAGAGAAGGTTGGAGATGTGATTCCATAGGCTGGCTTTTTGGACAGTGGTCATTGGTCCATAGATACAAAAGATCCATAAGTCTTTCCCTTCCAGCAAGTAAGGAAATTTGCTCAATATCTAGTTTTTCCTTACCCCCACCACCTCCAAGTTTGATACATGATTCCTCCATAAAATTGCTAGTCCCCCTGAAGCACCTTCTGCTGGAGAAGCTACAAAGTTCCAAGAAAGCCAAGTACTAAAAATCTGATTACTTTGCTCAAGGTTGAGTTTTGTTTCTTAAAGGAGAATGATGTCTTCTTTCGTCTCATCAAGATGAAATTTGATGAGATGTCTCTTGTTAGGGGCATTAATGCCCCTAACATTCCACGTAATTATCCTCATTGCCCCCGAGGGGAGCTATTCACTCCCCTCTTTCTCAAAACTTTCTCTAAGGTTGACTATTTTCCTGAAGCAATCTCCTCTTGAGTCTTAATTTTCTTCTATTTGGTGTTTTTCTTGATTGAAATCAGTGAGCTTGTAACATCTTTGTTAGCAAGAATTGACTAAGAGATACCCAGTTTACTATTTATCTACTCATGACCATCTTCAGATAAAACCTCGTCAGCAAGTTCTTCATAAATTTCACTAGTCACTTTGTTGAGAGCTTTCTATAACAGAGTTTGCAATCTCTCATCCTCCAAATCTACATCCTCTTCAAAAGTACCCCTTGAGGTATTACCTTCTAATGTTGAGTTAGAGGAAATCTTTTGAGGGGATCCAGACAAGAGATTGGTCTCACCACAACTAATGTCCTTCCGAGGGCTTGGAGCCTCAAGAATCCTTTTTGAAGGAGAACCATGATTATTCCCTCCTTTATCTTCATTCTCCATGATGTGTGATTGACTATTCTATAATGAAGTCTCCTCAAAAGTGCTTGTCTTTAGTAGGCCTGGGGTCTCCTCTTCCTGCTGGACATTAACCATGTTGTCCATACTAGCCGAGATAAAGCTAGAAGTAACTTGAAAAGCTTGGTCTTCTTCTAGAAAAGATGGGCTGCTCTTTTCCTCTAAACTTATATCACCTGAAGGAGCCTCTGTTTGGAGCTGGACAACATTGTTCAATCCTTCTTCAAAAAATATATCTTGAAACCAAGTACCATCTTCTGTCTGAAGCTTGATGCATTTAGGAAGAAGTTCCTTTGAATCATGAATAATGCACATACGGACCATAGCAAAAGAGAGAATATCTGACCTGACCTCAACCTCTTGACAGGTTCCTAAGGAATTCCCTATAGCCTAGAGAATGTCATGATCTCTATACTCCATTGGTAGATTAGGAACTTGAACCCATAAAGGCAGCACCAGAATTTCCTCTTTGTTGACATCAAAGTTTTCTTTCCAGTTGAAGTAGAAAATAGCTATTTGGGCAAACTTCCAGACTTTTGTGAGTAGACATTTATCTTTATCTTCTTTATTGAAAAAGACAAAAGAAAAAAATCCATTTCCCAAAGTGACAAATTCTCTTGGTGGCGGCCAGTGTATTTTAGACCAATCCTCAAAATCATGAGCAGAGAAGTGGGGGGAAAGGACCTTGCAGATTAAAGCATTTTCTTGAAGAAGAGACACTCTCACTTTTAAGCATCCCTTGCTTACCAAAATACATACCTCTTGTGACTCCGTCCTCCTGATCACTTTCTTGTATGTGGGTTTTGGTATTGTGTATGTCCCATAATGTTTGTCATGCATTCTCTCTGACAGCCTATTCTTTCTGGGTTTGAAGGATCTTCCCTTGCCCTTTTTGAATCTTTCAGTGGGTGCCCTATTCCTTTATCTGAAATAAGACCTCCATTTGTGGGACTGAAACCTCTGCCGCTGGGAATGCGAGGGCTGATTTTTCTAGAAAGTGTGAAATGCCTCTCTTTGTGAATTTAAAGGCTCTCTATTAGACTTGAGTGACATCCTATGGATCTCTGTATCAGTCTATACTTTCTTCTGAATCCTTTGACGACCAGGATCAAAGGGCCCTTGAATTTCATTCCAAAATCTTACTCTCTTCTCTTTTGTTTTTGGTGGCAAAGAAGAGTTTAGCTCAGGGTCTTTTCTGTAACCCCGATAATCCTGCCTTTTGTTGTTCTCCATTGCATCTCTAAAAGACTTTTTGGTTGAAGAATCATGCAAGGCCGAAGCTGGAGCTCTGTGATGTGAACTTGAACCAGGGAGATGCGAGATGTAACAGTCAGTGAACATCATATTAATGGAGATTTTGCAGCAGCAAGAGGATGGATTGGATTTCTAATTTTTTATTTTTAAACCCAGATTTGGATGAAATCGAATGTAACAAAAAGCAAGAATGCTAAATCTTGGTTACCCAAAAGCCTTTGTTCCTTTGCACCCACAAATATTTCAACAAAACTAATGGGAGTATTTATTACCTACGAGTAAAATTAAAAGGTGAAAGAGTGCAACTATTATTTGAAAGTCTCTTCCATGGAGATTAGTGGGATTGTCTATAGAGTGATCAGGATCAAATTCTAGTGGGCTTCTTACTAAGGCCCACACATGCACCATGATGTGAGAAATGGGGGAATGAAATGCCCCATTATTAAAAATAAATGGTAGTCACCATGAGACAAAAAATTATATAAGATGATTACAGAGAAACCTAGGGCATTTGTTGCTAGGGGAGAAGAGCCAAAATGTGCCCAGGGGCCCTAACGTACGATAGGACTGGTGCACGTTGGGACCCACATGTAGGCACCTGTCCTCCACAAGTTAGGAAAAAAATCTTGCATAAAAAACCACAATGAGATCAAACACAAATTAGATATTAAATGCACATTTAATCGTATAAATTAGTCTACAAAACAAGCTAAAAATAGCAGCCAAACACGTGAAGTGTTTCCAACTTGTATTTGACATATCACCATAAAGTAGGAACTTGAAAATTAAACAACCGTAACATAACAATTTTCACCCTTCTTGATGCAGGAGCATCCCTAGTTTAAAGCAATCTTGCATCAACCAAAAATATTTGCATTCATTCTTTGTTTCTTTCATTTTCCAGTTTAGTTTAGTCATAGTAGTTTCTGTATTTTGGTCCGCATTCTGCTGTAGTTGCATTTTAGACCTTGTGGAGCTAGACTTAGCATCTACATTCATTCATGCACAACATATCCAAAAATCAGATCATTTGGATCCATTACCGGAGAGATATCGCTATCAGAAGATTCAGTATTTTCTTAGAACAAAGCATCCTGACAATCCCAAATAATCAACTAAAGGGAGAAGACTTGTGGAGCATTCCATGACTTATGGAGCTAAATTATACATCATTTAATGTTGTTTGGTTCGTGGCTGACCTTCCCTGAGATCTGCATGTTATTCTATTCATTTGGGATCGATTTCTATTCACTTAGGCCTGACCTATCCATGTACACACGCTACAACTCTTCATCATAGTTTGTAATGATCCTTGGCCGACGTAGAGGAATCTTTTGTTCCAGAGATGATATAAATAGATGTAATAGATGCCTAGGAAAGCAGTTGCATAGTTATCAAGATAAATATAGATTATAGTTTTAATTCTCGCGAAGGAGCTTCAAAGCTTTATCTTGCACATATTCTGTAATTAGGCCTGTAAGCCCTAGTTGTAAGCTTGCATGTTGCCGGCCAGCTTGTATTTGAATTCTATGATATACGGAATGACCGAATCTACATTTGCTTTATATCTTTGAATTGCTTCTGTTGTGTTTACTCTTGCTGCACAGTCTGGACAGTTCATTCTATGAACCCTTCTACCGTGACTGCACCAATGGCTATCAGAGCGAAAGTTTGAATCTTTGGGAGTGAATTGAGAGAATTTGGTGAAGGAATTTCATAAGATCTTTTTGTGGACAGATTGTCAAATCCGAGACAGGTTACTTGTGTCACAACCGATCGTCAATTGTGAGGCAGTTGTCACCTTGTAGCCCGATTACCAAACATTGGCAGTTTGCACTTGATCCTAGGAAGATGTCACCGAGGAGAATCCTTGCTGTTGGAACAATCGCTGGTAGGATGGATGAAATAATGAAAATAATGACAATTCAATTAGATGCTATCGAAGAAGATAGGCAAAGAGGATTGACACCTAGACCTAATGTTGAAAGTGATGATGAAGAGGAATTTCAATCTGTTGATCAAATTGACGAAACCCTAGGAGGTGATGAAGAAGAAGAATCAGATCAAGTCAAGATGTTGCGAGCTATTTCAAAGATTCGAAAAAGACCTAGATTTGATGTACCAAATTACACTCGCAATTTGAACCATGAAGAGTTGATTGACTAGATAAATGACATGGAAGAGTACTTTGAGTATGAAGAAGTTGAAGATCTAGAGAATGTAAAATTTACAAAAAAAAGTTGAAAGGACATGCTACTATATGGTGGAAAGAAGTTCAGTTGGACAGAATTAGAAGAGGAAAGAAAAAATTTACAAAGTGGGACAGAATGGTGACAAAGTTGAAGAATCAGTTTATACCTGTTGACTATGAGTTGGAGTTGTTGAAGAGACTACAAAACCTGAGACAGAAGGAGAAATCTGTGAAGGAGTGCACTGAAGAATTTCATAAGATGATTATCAGGACATGACATAGTGAATCAAGCAAGGAGAAAGTGGCTAGATACATCAATGGACTGAGATTGAACATTCAAGAAGAATTGATTTTGGTTAGGATGATGACACTAGAAGAAGCATATCAATTTTCCTTGAAAGTTGAAAAGATGAACAAGAGACATGATTAGAGACAGGGAGGCATAGGAGGTGAATTTCAGAGAGGTAGAACATTTTCCAGAGGAGAAAGATCTTATGCAGAGCAGAACAAGCTTGACAACCCATTTAGGAAGGATGACAGAGATAACAGTGCATACCAGAGGAATGACATAAATTTTTATCATAGAGGTAATCATAATTCATAACAGAGTGAAGGATATAGGAGAGAAGGAAGAGGATTTGATAGGAGAACATTTAGAGGTACCTGTTTCAAGTGTGGAGGTGAAGGACATAGAGCATTTGAATGTAATCAAGGTAGTACAAACAAGAGAACATAGAATAGTGGAAGAGAAACCTATGTGGAAGAATAATCTATTGAATTAGGTGATCATAATTCAGTTGGTAAACCTGAAAGAGGAGAATCACTTATGATGAGGAGAACATTATTTCAAGAAGAGATAGATGAAGAACCACCACAGAGGAAAAGTTTGTTTAGAATCAAATGCAAATCTAGAGGTAAATATTGTAAAGTTGTAATTGATAGTGGTAGTTCAGATAATTTGGTTTTAGAGGAGATGGTGATTAAGTTGAATTTGGAAAGATTGAAACATCCTAAGCCTTATTAGATAACATGGATTCAAGATGATCATAAGGTACTGGTGAGTGAACAATGTTTGGTGAAATTTCATATTGGATCTTATCATGATGAAGTATTGTATGATATTATGCCTATGGATGTTTGTCATATCTTGTTGGGTAGACCTTGGCAGTATGATAAGAAACATATACATGATGGGAGAAAGAATACATATACTATAAAATCAAATGGAAAGAGAATTAATTTGATTCCTTTCGAAGATGAACCTAAGAGTGAAACATGTGGAAATGCTAGAATTTGTTTGGTAGATGGAAGAAATTTTTTGGATGGATTGAGACATGAGAATATGTGTTATGCTTTGATTCCTAACAAGCCTAAAATCCTAAAGACAAAAGAACAACTAGAGGAGATAACTAAGTTGCTGACAAAGTATGAAGACATCATATCAGAGAATGTACTTGAAGGATTGCCCCCTATCAGAAGTATCAATCATCATATGGATTTTATACTTGAAGCTAGTTTTCCTAACAAAGCAGCACACTAGATGACACCAATAGAGAATGAAGAATTAAATAGATAGATACAAAAGTTGTTGAATAAAGGTTTGATTAGAGAAAGTTTGAGTCCTTATGCAATACCTACAGTATTAGCACCTAAGAAGGATGGAGATGGAGGATGTGTACTAACTCTATAGCAATCAATAAGATCACAGTTAAGTATAGATTTCTATTGCCTAGGATGGATGATATTATAGATTATTTGAGTGGAGTAAAATATTTTACAAAGATAGATTTGAAGAGTGGATACCATCAGATCAGAATCAGAGGAGATGAATGGAAAACTACTTTTAAGACAAATGAATGATTGTATGAGTGGTTAGTGTTGCCTTTTGGATTGACTAATGCACCGAGTACTTTCATGAGATTGATGAATGAAGTCTTGAAGAAATTCTTGGGTAAGTTTGTTATTGTATATTTGGATGATATTATGATTTTCAGTAAGACAAAGGAAGAACATTTGCATCACCTTAGACAAGTTTTGCGGAGGTTGAGAGAAGATAAATTGTTGATAAACATTAAGAAGTGTAGTTTCATGAAGAAAGAATTGGTTTACTTGGGATTTGTGATTTTTGTAGAAGGATTGAAGATGGATCTTGAGAAAGTAAGAGCAATTGTTGAATGGCCTACATCAGAGAGCATTGGAGAAGTCAGATCATTTCATGGATTAGCTAGTTTCTACCGAAAGTTCATCAGAAATTTTAGTTTAGTTTGTAACCCTATGATAGAGACAATGAGAGGTGACAGAAAGGATTTTAAGTGGACATCAGAAGGAGATAAAAGTTTTGAATTGTTGAAGCAGAAAGTGATAGAGCAACATATGTTGACATTATCAAATTTTAATAAGGTATTTCAAGTAGATTGTGATGTAAGTAGAAATGCAATAGGAGTAGTATTAAGTCAAGAAGGTAGACTAGTACCATATTTCAGTGAGAAGTTGGATGATGCAAGGAAACGATATTCAGTTTATGATCAAGAGTTCTATGCCATAATTCAAGCCTTGAAGAAGTGGAGACATTACTTGTTGCCTAAAGAGTTTGTATTGTATACAGATCATCAAGCTTTGTAGTATTTGAATAGTCAAGGAAAGTTGAATCAAAGACATATGTGATGGGTAGAGTTCATGCAGAGTTACACTTTTGTATTGAAGCATAGGAGTGGTAAGTCAAATAAAGTTGTTGATGCATTGAATAGAAGAAGAAACTTGTTGACATAGATGAGAGTTGAAGTATTAGGTTTTGATGAGTTGAAGCACATGTATGAGGAAGACACTAATTTTACAAAACCTTGGAAAGCATGTAAGGAACCTATTGTGATAGATAGGAGTAAGTGGTTAGATTATTTCATTCAAAAAGATAAATTGTTTAGAGGAAATCAATTATGCATACCTAAGAGTTCAATGAGAGACAATTTGATCAAGGAGAAACATAGTGGTGGATTGACAAGACATTTTAGGATAGATAAGACAGTGGCATTGGTAAGTGAACATTACTTTTGGCCTCGGATATATAAGGATGTAAGGAAGTTTGTGCAGAGTTGTAGAGTTTGTAAATTTGCAAAAGGAAGTAGTCAGAATACTGGATTGTATAAACCTTTGACAGTATCAGAGAAACCTTGGGAAGACATAAGTATAGATTTTGTAATGGGATTGCCTAAAACACAGAGAGGACATGATTCTATATTTGTAGTGGTGGAAATATTTTCAAAGATGGCACATTTCATACGTTGTAAGAAGACAACTGATGTAGTGCATGTAGTTGACCTATTTTTCAAGGATATTGTGAGATTGCATGGATTACCTAAGAGCATAATTTTAGACAGAGATACAAGATTTCTTGGATACTTTTGGAAGACACTTTGGAAGAATATGAAGACAGATTTAAAGTTCAGTTCAACATTTCACCCACAAACTTATGGACAAATAGAGGTAGGGAATAGAAGTTTAGGAAACTTGTTGAGATGTTTGGTTGGAGAGAAGACAGGAAGTTGAGATTTGATTCTTTCACAAGTAGAGTTTGCATACAATAATTTAGTGAATAGGAGTACTGGAAGAACACCTTTTGACATTGTTACCAGAGTAAAGCCTAGAGGAGTGACAGATTTGAGAGATATCAGTATGGAAGAAAAGAGAAGTGTAGAAATAGAAGAATTTGCAGGACATATGGAGATAGTGCATAATCAGGTTAAGGAACATTTGGATAATATGAATAGTAAGTACAAGGAGTAGGAAGATGAGAAGAGGAGACATAAAGAATTTAAAGTTGGAGATGAAGTGATGGTGTACTTGAGAAAAGAAAGATTTCCAGTTGGGACATATAATAAGTTGAAGATGAAGAAGTTTGGACCTTGTAGGATACTTAGGAAATTTAATTCAGGAAATGCATATGAAGTAGAGCTACTAGAGACATTGAGCATATAACCTATTTTTAATATTATAGACCTATATCAGTATCATGAAGCAAAGTTTAGTGATAGTATTGAAGACTTGAAGAATCAGTTACCACAACAAGCACTAGAGTAGATAGAGAGCATCTTGGACAATAGAGATGGACACAATACAAGAGGAAGACAATACAAGGAATATCTTGTGAAGTGGAAAGGCAGACCTGAAGAAGACTCATCTTGGATTTCTCAGGCTGAGGTGAACCATTTTGATTTTTCCTTAGCCCCAACAAAGTGAGGGATTCATTTTCTTAACAACCCTAGGTGTCTGATGTAGGAGCATCCCTAGTTCAAAGCAATCTTGCATCAACCAAAAATATTTGCATTCATTCTTTGTTTTTAATTTCTTTCATTTTCTAGTTTAGTTCAGTCATAGCAGTTTTTGTATTTTGGTCCACATTCTACCGTAGTTGCATTTTAGACCTTGTGGAGCTAGAGTTTGCATCTACATTATTTCATGCACAACATATCCAAAAATTAGATCATTTAGATCCGTTACCAGAGAGATATTGCTATCAGAAGATCAAGTGGTTTCTCAGAACAGAGCATCTTGACAGTCTCAGATAATCAGCTAAAGGGAGAAGACTTGTGGAGCATTCCATGACTTGTGGAGCTAAATTACACATCATTCAATGTTGTTTGGTTCATGGCTAACCTTCCCTGAGATCCGCACACTATTATATTCATTTGGGATCGAGTTCTATTCATTTAGGCCTGACATATCCATGTACACACGCTACAGGTCTTCATCAGAGTTTGTAATGATCCTTGGCTGACACAGAGGAATCTTTTATTTCAGAGATGATATAAATATATGTAATAGATGCCTAGGAAAGCAGTTAACATAGTTATCAAGATAAAGATAGATTATAGTTTTAATTCTCACGAAGGAGCTTCAAAGCTTTATCTTGCGCATATTCTGTAATCAAGCCTGTGAGCCCTAGCTGTAAGCCCACATGTTGCTAGCCAACTTGTATTTGAATTCTATGATATACTAAATGACTGAATCTATATTTTCTTTATATCTTTGAATTGTTTCCATTGTGTTTACTCTTGCTGCATGGTCTAGATAGTTCATTCTATAAACCCTCCTATTGTGACTGCACCACTTCCCCATAAACATTCAAACCCAACTATCGCACCAATCCTGGCGTCACTTATAGATTACTCACAACTACACAACAAAACAATAACACCACATCAACATAATTCAAATCCATTTGTCCCATCTTTGAGAAAAATGCTAACCCATTACAACCATATTTCCCACCGCAGGATAACCCAAACAACACACAAATGCAACCGCTTGTCTCATCAAACATAAGACCTACAACATGTATCAGTAGGAGTATGTCCCATCTCACCAAGTAGGGTGTGTATGTACTAGCTCCTTCCTCTAAAAACCCACCTGCATCAAAAAATTAAAGGTGTAAGGCCTCCATTATTTATAAAAAAATTATGGAAACAAATGCAAACAATACACCAAACCAATCAATTCAAGAATTAATGGCCCAAGTCAATCAAATCTACATTTCATATCACCTAGAATTCAAATTCAAAATAGGACAAGGATTTAATTTGCCACACCAAACAAGCATCAATCATATTCAAATAATTCCCAATACAAATAGCCGTGAAAGTATTCACTTTTTTTGCACTGAGTGACATAAGAAAAGGAGTGACAAGCATAGATTCTAGTCTAACAACTTCAATATTGTTCTAGGTATTCCTCTTACTATTTTCCATTCCTAAGATTTATATTATTCTTCATTACAACCATTAGTCATAGGTTGGCATTTGTATTTCCCTCTTACTGTTTTCCATTCCTAAGCTTTAATTGTTCTTCATTACAACCATTACATTCATAGGTTGGCATTTGTATTTCCCTAGGGAAAGACAATTAATTACCTATCCAATAGCTTCCATATTACAAATATTATAGTCATATTTTAGCATTTCTATTTCCCTAGGGTTTATATTGCAAATATTATAGTCATAGTTTAGCATTTGTGTTTCATAGTTTCTACATTATCATTCAGTCTAGTTATCTTATTCTCATAGGTTCTACATTATCATTCACTTTGGTTATCTTATTCTCATACGTTCTGCATTATCATTCACTCTGGTTATCTTATTCTCATAGGTTCTGCATTATCATTCACTCTGCTTATCTTATTCTCATATGTTTTGCATTATCATTCACTTGGGTTATCTTATTCTCATAGGTTCTGCATTATCATTCACTCTGGTTATCTTATTCCCATAGGTTCTGGATTATGATTCAGTTAGGTTTTCTTCGATGCCAATCATAAATTTGGGGGTTTCTCGTTTTATTAGGTTTTTGTTTCATCTTTTTCATAGGTTATGCTTCATCAATTCAATCATTCAAAATATTACATCAATTAACTTCACAATAATTTATGCCTGTGAATGAGTTCGTCATGCACAAAAGATGTGAGATTTGTTAAACTCTTACTATTTTTCATTTGTAAACTGTGAGATCTGTTAAGCTATAGTCATAGGTTTATATTGCAATTGCTACAGTCATAGGCTAGCAGTTGTGTTTCCCTATGTTTAGGATATGAGATATGTTAAGCTTAGCCTTACTATTTTACATTTGTAAGATTTTAACTACTCTTCATCACTATAGTCACTGTTAAATAGATGTTTCCATACGGGTTATATTGCAATCATTACAGTCATAGTTAAAATGTGAGTGTGGTTCCCAATTTGTTGTGCATGAGTATGTTTATGTTATACATACCTAAGAGATATGAGATATTGTTAAACTCTAACTTACTGTTAAACTCTAACTCCTTTGCATACAATGTAATTCTATTCTTGTCACTCCTCTTTTCCTTATGTCGCTCACTAAAGAATAAATGTAAGTCTATAAACTGTTAACTGTATTTCTAATTGTTAATGCAACAAACTAAAAAGAAAACACGTACACAAACTAATTAATCTTTTGTTCAAGAATCACTATCTTCATACATAAAGATAAACAAGATTCAATATGAAAATGCCTTCCTATTCTTGGTTTTGATTGTACTTATTTTGTGCAGATGGCTAAGGTAATACAGTGGTGACCCATACTGGAACCAAAAGAAACAAAAGAGCCATGACACGGTTGACCTCCCACAAATGAGGTTGTAAATTTCCCCCAAAATTAGATCTTGTTGCAATAGTAGAGGATGATTCTACTCCTTGAATATCGTAGAATGAGGTTCCTACACCTCGAATACCACAAAATGAGGTTCCTACACATCGAATATCACAAAAGGTAACAATGAAACAATGGATGTGGTCTTCAGAGGACATGAAAGGGGCACTCTATGACATTGAGAAAAATGACATCAAAGTAGGATTTAAAAGGACTAGGATATGGCCACTCAATCCACATGCACTCATAGAAGACATGCATCCCAGCGACACATTTCAGGTTGGCGAGGATACTAGTGCAGTGGAAAACATTCTTACCCTTTCTAGAGTTGATATGTCAAGAGACGATGTAGCACAATTGTAGTCCACTATTCCAGATGGACAATTGCAGTCTATGACAGAATAACAACAGTCACCTGATTGCTATCCTGTTGATTTAGTTGCACAAGTGGTGGTTGATGAACAAACTCCTCCCATGGTGGACAACCCCGTTGACCAATTCAGTGAGATTTTAGGTCTTCCATCACAACAAATTGCTCCATCCTAGTTGGTGGAGGGGGGAAATGAATCTAGGCATTGATTTGTATGTCCTAGAACAATAGGGTACTTATAGTTTCCCATCACCACCACCTACAATTGACCTATCTAAATTTGTGCATTACTATGCTCCTTCTTGCACTTCAGGTTTAGGAGGCAATCAAGATTTCATCGAAGAATCACAGGTAGTGGAGGAGAACATTGGCTCATAGTTGGATCAAATAGAACAAATAGAAATGGTTCTGCACATCAGCAAATTCCTCAAGATGCCTGTGCACATTATCTGTCAAAAAAAGTCCAAAGGTGGTACAATTCGATTGAGCAGACAGTCTTAGCTGTTGACAACATATGACTACATGAAATTGTTAATGGAGCAAGAAGAATGGAAGAAAGAGGTTGGGGAGCTAAAAGCCCAAAAGAGACAAGAGAATGAGGAGAAAAAGGTAGCAAGAAACATGGCAAAGGAGTTGGAGCAGGCTAAAATAGAGAGGCATAGAGATGCCAAAAAGGAGAAAGAGATGCTTTAGAGGGAACATGACTGAAAGGAAAAAGAGTTTGAGGAGGTGTAGATGGATTTACAAAGAGAAAGGTGGTTAAGGGCCCCTGCTAATCCCTTGTCTCAAAGTAATGCAATATTATGTGATATTCTCAACATCTATATCCCTCACTTCCCCACAACAATGAATTATTGAACCATCTCCCAACCTGACTTTAGGTGCACTCAATATCCAAATCAGACTACCACTCAATTGGAAGGGGACAAGAACATGGCCAGTGGTACCTCGAGTAGCTAACCACCATTTCTCTATCACAACAGCTAGATGTAGCCTTATTTTGATTTCTTATGCACTTAATGTTTTGGATAGTTTATAGGTTTTCATATCTATAAATGCACCCTTGTTGATAGTTTTAAATGCACCCTTGTAGATATGAAAACTTAAAAACTATCCACCATTTAAAAGCACATATACAAATGTCCCTTGAAATGATTTCAAATGCACAAAGGGTGATTTGCCCTTTGTAGATATGATTTAAATGTAGCGTTATTGTTTTGATTTGTGATGTATATTGATTAGATTGCAATATGTGTTCTATTTATGCTTCTTGTTTCTACCTATGCTCAATTGACAGTTTCTCATTTTCAATTTTTATTTTTGATTGCATTTCACACGTGGGACGACGAGATTCGTCGATCATAAAAAAAAATATGAAATTTTCCTATGTGACTGAAGCATGCTTGGTCGGAATGCTAGTTGGTGCGTGGCATGAGGCACAAAGTGGAATACCTTGCTATGTTACCAAAAATCACTCTGCCACCATATCACTCCACTGCCTCGCATTAATCTCTGCCCGCCCTTTCCAATTCTTCTGTACACTCATCTTTACTGCACATCCCCTCTTGCTGCTTCCACGACATCCCATGTAAACTTCAAGCCAACCAACATTCAATGCTCCCAGTGCCAATGCATGTGGTATATACATAAATTCATATACATAGACTTATACATATATATATATGTATATGTATAAACATAAATATACATATACATATATGTACATAAATCTATTTTACTGTTGTTCTTCAATCCAGTCATGCAACTATTGTAACTTTTTTACGTGCCATTGATTAATATGGGGGTGTTCTCTTTTTCATAGGTTCTGCTTCATCTATTCAGTCATGTAAATATGTATACACACACATATATACATTTACATATATATGAATATGCATATATATATGTTTATACAATTATATTTTATTGTTGTTCTTCAATTCGAACATATAAATATTGATGGTTTGTCCAATGTAAGTATAACAATGCAAGTAACCAATGTATGCATGTCTGTACAAGTATATACCTCTTTTTCATAGGTTCTAATTCATCTATTCACTCATGTAAATATGTATACACATATATATACATATACATATATATATGAATATGAACATATGTTTAAACATATTTATTTTGCTGTTGTTCTTCAATTCAGACATATAAATATTGTTGGTTTGTCCAATGTAAGCAAAACAATGCAAGTAACCAATGTATGCATGTATGTATAAATCTGGGGTTGTTAATTTTTCATTTCAGTAACATGTCATGGAGCTAATAGGAGGGGATGTGCATTAACATAAGAATTGGCAGGGGTGGTGACAAATTAATGTGAGCTAGTGGAGTGAAACGGTGGCCAACTTATACTCTTTAAACACTTTTAACTTCCATCCATACAAATATTAAAAACAATTTGCAGTGTGAAAGTTTGTGCAATGATGAACACACGGATAGAAGTCTTATTTTCCCATGATATACATGATGTCCATGGATCAAAACATCCACGATAGATCACGTATGTCTTGAACAGATAGACATCTTTCACGGTATATTTCTATTTGATGAACAAACAATACTTGCAGAACCTATGAAGCATAACCTATGCAAAAGAGAACACCCCCAAATTAATCAATGACACCTAAGAAAGCTACAATACTTGCATGACTAAATTGATGTAGCAAAACCTATTTCCATGAGAGAACACCCCTAAATTAATCAATGGCACCTACAAAAGATATAATAGTGAGAGGACTGAATTGATGAAGCATAACCTATGCAAAAGAGAACACACCTGAATTAATCAATGACACCTAAGAAAGCTACACTAGTTGCATGGGTGAATTGATGTAGCAGAACCTCTAAAAAAGCTAACACCCCCAAATTAATCAATGGCACCTACAAAAGATACAATAGTTAAAGGACTGAATTGATGAAGCATAACCCATGCAAAAGAAAACACACCCAAATTAATCAATGGCACCTAAGAAAGCTACAATAGTTGCATGGCTGAATTGATGTAACAGAACCTCTTAAAAAGATAACACCCCCAAATTAATCAATGGAACCTAAAAATAATGCAATAGTTGTAGGATTGAATTGATGAAGTAGAACCTATGCAAAAAAGAACAACCCTAAACACATTCTGGGATCAATGTGAAGAAAATTCAAGAAGATGGTAGGGGAGAGGAGCTGAAATATGCGCACCCAATTTTCCATAGTCCACGTGGAGTGCCATGTGGACCAATAAAAAAAATTGCAACTTATTCACATAAATAAAGTAATAATAAATTATATGAAATTATTTTTTTTCTTTTTGATGAAGTGGTCGAAGTGCCAGTTGATGAAGCATAACCTATGCAAAAGAGAACACCCTTGAATTAATCAATGGCACCTAAGAAAGCTACAATAGTTGCATGACTAAATTGATGTAGTAGAACCTCTAAAAATGATAACACCCCCAAATTTTCCTAACTTGTTTGCTAGAAGGTGCTTGGTTTAGCTCTTTGCAACTTCCATCTCCATTCGATAACTCCATAGAATGTGATGCTAGGTGCCAATTTTTGAACGTGAATTCCAGCTCCAGCTCTGCCATGCCTCCTCCCGCATTCACCGACGCCATGCAGGTGAAGGAAAAATTGATATGTTTACATTGTTTTTATTAATTGCCCCCAAGGTCTGTGCTAAAGGGTTTAATCGTAGGTGATGAAGCATGAGGACCATGGTGTGCTTGTCAACGTGCGTGGGGGCAATCCTTTCGACCTAGGTGAGCATGCTCACTAAGGCCTCACCATTATTCAGTATTCATATATATACATATATATGAATATGTATATATATGTTTATACATATTTATTTTGTTGTTGTTCTTCAATTCAGACATATACATTTATTGTTCGTTTGTCCAATGTAATCATAACAATGCAAGTAACCAATGTATGCATGTATGTATAAATCTGGGGTTGTTTTTATTTTCATTACAATAACAAATAATATTGTTGGTTGTTTCGGTGCCATAGATAAATCTAGGGTTGTTTATTTTTCATTTCAGTAAAAAATAATATTGTTGGGTGTTGGATGTTCTATGGTAATACATGTACAATTCTATGGTAATACTTCACAATATAACATGGATGAATGGATTTTCGTAATTGTTCAATTTAGTAATGGTAAAACATGTCACGGAGCTAATAGGAGGGGATGTGCATTAAAGATGACTATACAGAAGAATTGGCAGGGGCAGGGAGAGTGAAAGGGTGGCCAACTTATACTCCATCAAAACCACTTTTAACTTCCAACCATACAAATATTAAAAATAATGTGCAATGATGAACACATGAATAGAATTCTTATCTATCCATGATATACATGATGTCCATGGATCAAAACATCCATGCTAGATCACATATGTCTTGAATAGATAGACATCTTTTATGGTCTATCACTATTTGATGAACAAACAATACTTGCAGGACTGAATTGATGAAGCATAACCTATGCAAAAGAGAACACCCCCAAATTAATTAATGGCACCTAAAAAAGATATAATAGTTAGAAGACTAAATTGATGAAGCATAACCTATACAAAAGAGAACACACCCGAATTAATCAATGGAACCTAAGAAAGATACAATAGTTGCATGACTGAATTGATGTAGCAGAACCTATTCAAAAGAGAACACCCCCAAATTAATCAATGCCACCTAAAAAACATACAATAGTTAGAGGACTGAATTGATTAAGCATAACCTATGCAAAAGAGAACACCCCTGAATTAATCAATGGAACCCAACAAAGCTACAATAGTTGCATGACTGAATTGATGTCACAGAACCTATTCAAAAGAGAACACCCCAAAATTAATCAATGACACCTAAAAAAGATGCAATAGTTAGATGACTAAATTGATGAAGCATAACCTATGCAAAAGAGAACGCCCTTGAATTAATCAATGGCACTTAAAAAATCTACAATAGTTGCATGACTGAATTGATGTAGTAGAACCTGTAAAAAATAGAACACCCTCAAATTAATCATTGGCACCTAAAAACAATACAATAGTTGCAGGACTCAATTGATGAAGTAGAACCTATGCAAAAGAGTACACCCCTAAACACATTCTAGCATCAATGTGAAGAAAATTTGAGAAGATGGTAGATTGAAAGGCTCTAAAGTTGCCATGACTGAATTGATGTAGGTTGAAAGGCTCTAAAGTTGGCAAGCTGTGTGAGGCAATGGGAGCATTGAATGCAGGTTGGCTCATGTATATGCATATACATATGTATATGCATATACATATGTATATGCATATACATATGTATATGCATATACATATGTATATGCATATATATAAAGAAGCTGGAAGGGACACCAGATTCTGAGTGTAACATGTAGTGGTGGTGGCATTGAAGTTGCATAGACCTTAAGCCAACACATTCAAGCATCAATATGAAGAAAATTAATCAAGGGCTATTTGAAGTGGGAATTATTTGAATTTGATTGATGCTTGTTTGGTGTGGTAAATTAAATCCCTGTACTATTTGGAATTTGAATTCTGGGTGATATGAATTGCAGATTTGATTGATAAAGTAGAACCTATGAACACAACTACAATATAAACCATAGGGAAACACAAATGCTAACCTATGACTGTAATGGCTGTAATGAAGAACAATATAAAGCTTACGAATGGAAAACAACAAGAGTTTAACAAATCTCACATCTTTTGTGCATGACCAACTCATTGGCAGGCATAAATAATTGTGAAGTCAAATGATTACTTCTTTTTTGCATGATTGAATTGATGCAGTACAACCCACAAAAAAGATAACATCCCAAAATTTATCTATGGCACTGAAAAAACCTACATGTTTGAAGTCACTGAATAGATTAAGCAAAACCTAATTAAAAGACAAATCCACAAAATTATATTTGGTTTATGAAACAAAGAACACACCCTAATATTTGCTACAACATCAAGAAAACCTAACTGTATGATAATGCAGAACCTATGAGAATAGGATAACCAAGGTGAATGATTGCAAATTCAATAAAAAATAAAAACTAAAAATGAGAAACTGTCAATTAAACATAGGTGGAAACAAGAAACATAAATACAACACAAATTGCAATCTGATTACAAAACATTACACATCAAAAGAATAACACTACATATGTAGTTATCATAAATTTAAAACTGACAACAAATCAAAACCCTAGGGAAACACAAATACTAAACTATGACTGTAATATCTGCAATATAAACCCAAGGGAAACACAAATGCTAAACTATGATTGTAATAATTGTAGTATAAACCCTATGGAAACACAAATGCTAACCTAAGACTGTAATATTTGCAATATAAACCTTAGGGAAACACATTTATGACAAATAAACAGTGATAACCTATGAAATAACCTGTGAAAAAGATGAAACGGAAACCTAATAAAAAGAAAAACCCCCAAATTTATGACTGGCATCAAATAAAACCTAACTGAATGATAATGCAGAACCTATGAGAATAAGATAACCAGAGTGAATGATAATGCAAAACCTATGAAACACAAATGCTAATATATAACTGTAATATTTGCAATATAAACCCTAGGAAAACACAAATTTTAAATTATGACTGTAATATTTGCAATCTAAACCCTAAGGAAACACGCATGCTAAACTATGACTGTAATATTTGTAATATAAACCCTAGGGAAACACAAATGCTAAACTATGATTGTAATATTTACAATATAAACCCTAGGGAAACACAAGTGCTAAACCATGACTGTAATATTTGCAATATATTGTTTATGAGAAATAAACAATGAAAAAGATTCACGACAAATAAACAATGATAACCTATGAAATAACCTTTGAAAAAGATGAAACAAAAACCTAATTAAAAGAGTAACCCTAATGAAAAATAAACAACCCAAGATTTATCTATGGCACTAAAAAAAGCAACAATATTATTTTTTACTGTAATGAAAATAAAAACAACCCTAGATTCATCTATGACACCGAAACAACCAATAATATTATTTGTTACTGTAATGAAAATAAAATCAACTTGAGATTTATCTATGGCACCGAAACAACCAACAATATTATTTGTTTATGTAATGACAAAAAAACAACCTTTGATTTATCTATGGCACCGAAATAACCAACAATATTATTTGTTACTGTAATGAAATTAAAAAACAACCTCATTTTTAAAGAGACCAATGCTTGAACAGAAGATTAATTTCCATGTAATTTAAAGTGTGTTTATGAACACATAATTCATAGTGTTCAAAAACACAAAAACTTCATACCAACAAGGAAATCTGCAATAGATAAACATCAAAAAAACAAATGAAAAGATAGAGTAAACAAGAGAAAACTCAATAATGGTGAGGCCTTAGTGAGCATGTTCACTTGGGTTGAAAGGATGGCCCCCGCACACGTTGACGAGCATGCCATGGCCTTCACGCTTCGTCACCTATGATTAAACCCTTTAGCATAGACCTTGGGGACAATTAAGAAAAAGAATGTAAACATATCAATTTCTCCTTCACCTGCATGGTGCCGACAAATGCAGGAGGAGGCATGGTAGAGTTGGAGTTGGAATTCATGTTTGAAAACTAGCACCTGGCATTGCATTATGTGGGGTCCAAGTGTAGCATGTTGTGGTGGCAGGATGGAAGTTGCAGAGAGCTGAATGGAGCACCAGAGGACAAGTTAGGAAAATTTGAGAAGATGGTAGATTGAAAGGCTCTAAAGTTGGTGATTTGTGCGAGGCACTATGAGCATTGAATGGAGGTTGGCTTGAAGTTTACATGGGATGCCGTGGAAGCACTAAGAGGGGACGCGCAGTAATGAGGAGTGTACACCAGAATTGGAAGGGGTGGTGAGACATTAATGCGATGCAGTGGAGTGTTATGGTGGCAGAGTGATTTGTGGCGACGTGGCAGGGCTTTCCACTTTGGAACCATGCCATGCACCAACTAGCACTTTGACCACCTACATTTTGGTCGCATGGCCAAAATTCAATTTTTTTCCCAATCGATGAATCCCGTCCTCCCATGTGTCAAATAACCCCAAATATAAAAAAAATTAATTTTATATTGTTTATTATTAATTTATTTATCTGAATAAGTTGCAAATTTTTTTACTGGTCCATGTGGATTGTGGAAAATTGGGTACGCATGTTCCAACTCCTCTCCCCTAGTGGTCAAAGTTTCTGGTATCAATAGGGGAAGAGCTCGAAATCCCTGGAGTTGGAAAATTCAATGGATGGCATTCCATTTTTTTGTCTGTTACAAATGTTATTTCATCCCTAATAATTAAATTACATGTTTTTAACACTTATTTATATGGACAACCAGTTTTTTTATTGCATGTTTTTAACACTTATTTGATATGGATGACCAATTTTTTTAAAAAAATTTGGATGAGGATTTTTTTTCTTTTTCTGGGACTACCAATTTTTTGACAATTACAAGATGTGTGCACATATAGTAGCCTATCAGGTAAAAAATTATAGTTGTATCTTTCTAAATACTTAAGCTAAATCAGGAAGATGAGATGGATGGAACCAATATGAGCTTTCAAAAATTTTAAGGTAAAGGAATAATCAAGCAAGACAATCACTAACCTTAAAATTTAAAGAGATGACACTCATAAATGCATTAAAAATTTTTATTCAAAAATTAAATAATAAAGAAAGAATTTTAGTTAAAAATTTGATTTAGATATGTCGTGTAGGATTTAAAAAATTGATTCTTCACTTTATTAAGGTTTTATGTGATGTCAGACAAATATTTTTATAGAAATAAACCTTATGTCTATGTTTTGGTTCAGTTGCCCAACTGTAGAACTAACCTCTGCAAGTATGGATTCAAACCCACTTCTAGATGTAAACTATGTTTGCAGATCTAAACACTGTTGAATTTGAAATCTAGAACATGTTCACCTTTACCTTTGATGCTTTCCTTTGAAATAGGTGGTATTAATAGACACCATTTACGACCTTGCTAGATGAGAAATATTCTTCTTTGTTCAAACTCCTATCTCTGATTCAATTAGAAGAAAACAAGCAAAAATTTAGTGATGCCTAAGATGTTGACATAAGATAATGATGTAATGTTCATGCCTTATGATGCACCATGTGAATGCTCCTTTTGTTTTAGAAATTATCTTTGATGATTTCAAATGAATTAGGTTTTCTCCTTAAATATAACACCTTGGGACACAAGCTAGCATATTTCAGGTTAAAAGTCCTCACATGTAAAGTACACATTCTATAACAAAAGTTACTAAAGTAAATAATCCTCTTATTTATATCAACTCAAGAAAAATGGATCTCATAAAAATTAATCAATAATAGATCATTAAAAGCTACTCGATTCCTATAGTCTAAAGAAAACAAATAAATAAAATAATAGATCATTAAATCTTACAAATCATGTGCTTAATCTAGGTGTTAGCACTATAAAGAATATACAATGTCCATCTGTATTTCTAGCCATAAATCATCCAAAGATAATTACAAGGTACAATAATCAAGTACAATATAAGAATAATAAATCAATCACACTCTCTAGCTACCACTGACCCACATGGTCATCTGCATCCTGAGAGACAGGAACATGGCTCAGGCACTTTTCTGCCCAACCATGAAGCAATTATACTTCCCTGGATCCCTTCATGACACGAAGGAAACCCAGCCCTACATGAAATGTCTAGTAACCTGTAAACAACTAGCATGAGGGAACACTTGATGCAACCTGAAGTCTAAGTGCGAATTTATATAATGATGTGCAAATACCTTACAACAAGATGTGGCATAGATATATATAAATAAAGTTTTGCTAGACAAATATTCATTTATTTCAATGAATTTCTAGCTTGGCCAAGCATATAAAATAGTTTAAGGTCAAATCCCAACAAGAGGAAAAGCCATTTCTATTTGCCCACATTCGACATCCTAGCCCAAGAAGTAACCCCAAACACACACAAAAAAGAAACTACTTTTTTTTCAAAGCAAACTAATTCTTTTCTTTTGCACAATCAAAATGAATTCTTTTTCAAGCAATAATTTTGATGAAAAAGCTTAAGCAAATGTTTATTCAAGATGATAAATAAGACATAAACTGAAGATAAATTAACTCATTCCATTCTTAATTACCTCAAAAGAATATTGTGTCTAGATCTTTTATCACATACTTTTGCCTAGATACAACTATACATTCTTTACTTTTTCTCAATCAACTGGATTACATTTCAAGCAATATTTCTAAAAAAGTGCCACATTTAATCATTCGAGATATACATAGAAAGTGGTAAAGCTAGTTATAATCCCTAACTCCTGTTGCACTCATAATTTCTTAGATAAAGTTAATTCTGGAATTGAATAACAACAAGCACGTTAATGACTTCATAAAATGATGACAAGAATTTATGTAGATATGTATATATAGTTTAACAGTGTCATATTTGCAATTTAAACATGTTTAAGTGACATCATAAGAAGGCAGGTTGAATAGATATATCCTATCTCTGCTATAGGGATACATTCTAGTTACACATGGAAACAATAAAACTAGGTATATTCTTTATCCCATATATCTTTCATAAATATCCCATATGAATCTAAAACTAAGAATTTCAATCTGCAAGCAAGTTTATAATTTCTCTCAATAAGGTTGGAACAAGGATTAAAATGAAATGCAATTGTTTAACATCATTAGGTTTTCCAATTAAAAAACCATTCAAAGGCATGAGTAAAAAGGTAGGTTTACATATTCCCAAGTTACTACAGTAACCTTGCTGTCTGCTACAAGTGCTATATGCTGTAGGAAGTAAATAACTGTTACAGGAATGAATTCATAGCCAAAGGATTATGATAAGGTGTGCCATGGGACCTATTATCTACTCTTAAATATATACTAAATTTACTATTACTGAAATACAATAATATACCCTACAGGAGCTAAGGAATATCTCCTATAGTTAAAAGAAATTGCTGCTACAGGCATAAATTAAAGACTACGACAGGAAAATTCTGTTGTTTGCTACAGGAGCACAAAGTTTGTGATGCAAAATAAAACTCTCTCTTGCCAATGAACTTCACAAATTCACACAAAACAACAAATACAAAGATATATTGCAACAAAAATTTCTGATTTATTTATTCAATTGCACTCACATTCAACTATACATCTACAACAAATTAATTACAGTGTTTGGCCTCTCAATGACCTCTCAAATTTTAGGAACTCTATTCTTTCTTCTACCCTCTCACAACTCTCTTCAAGCCCCTCACATGGGCTGAGATCTCTCCCCAAACTCTGCCTGAGAAATATGGTTCAAAACTACAACATTACTTCTTTTTAAATCTGCCTCCACAACAAGGTGTCTCTTCACTATGCCGAATGAATCCCAAAATCCACTTTTAACTCTTTGAATTCACTACCTTTTATGAGGTATTTCAAATGCCTCCTTTTTTTTTACATATATTTATGTCTTCTTTAACAACAAAATAATCATGCTAAAATGTGGCATTGTTTCTTTAATGCCCACTCTTCAAATTTGTCGTTGATACATTTGGAATTGTCTCCAAAGAAATAAATCTCATATGGAAAATATAAAATCATGAAAACACTATGAAAAATATGTTTCAAACCTGTATTAACAATTAGGAGAAAAAACCCATTGATGCAACTGCGACAATGTGCGGGATCGGGTGCTGGCAGGTGAAAAATTTAAAGTTCTCCGTTTTGCCCAAAAATTCGCCCAAAGGTGTGTTATGACCCCCTCAAGTCCTTGGCAAAAGGATTTCTCTCCAGCCCTCATAAATTTTGAAATTTTAAACTTTTCGTAAATCGGTGACACACTTTCGACCATAACAACATAATTTTTCAGCATTAATTTCTCCCAAATGGTGAAAGATATAACTTTGATTCTTTTTTCATATTGGACATGGTACCTCCAAGAATGCCTTTACAAAAGGATTTTACTCTATCCCTTATGGTTTTCCAAAAAAAATTCTGAAAACTACTTGCGGAGCCTCTGAAACAACAAACTGGCAAAAACTCATATTTTGCAAATTTGATCACATGAGAGGTTCTCCGATGGTAAGCGATGCCGAAAAAGAGCACAAAACACCAAAAATGAAAGAAAACAAATTATCATGTTTTTGGTTGATGCGGGATGTGAGGCCCATCTCTTTTTGACATTTTAATTGGCTTAGTTTGCATTGCTTGGTTATATTAGTTAGATTATATATTTGATGGGGTGGAACATTATGTTGATACTGTTGATGTTAAAATTTGTCAATTAAATCACCAACAATGGGAGATTCTGAGAACATGGGATTGACTCTCAGAATAACTTCTAGATTTTAAAGAAGTTGGTTCTTCTCTCTGGTTTGTGGAGAAAAAGGGAAGAAAGAAACAAGATTAAATGAAATACCTAATCTGCTAAGGCAATGCACCGGATTTATTACCTACCCAATAGCACAATGATCAAACCCTAAAAGATTTACTAGTAATATCAAAGAGTAGAATGCATGATTAATAACCCAACATAAATCAAATTTACCAAAGGCCCATAATAGAAAATAAGAAGCAAGAACCAAAGACAAATCTAGATTTGCACAAAGCATCACTTCTTTTCATTGTTTGAATGAGGAACAAAATATAGAGGCAATATTGCACAAAATAAAATGTTACATCCTTCATGAGAAGCATCTACTGAGGTAAAGAAAAATATCTCTAATCTACTGCTAAACTTTTTGATCATTCATGTATGTCCATACATGCCTTCTCTATCCCAGATTCAGGCTATTTAAAGAAAAAAATAAAAAGCCTCCTCTAAAGATCTTCCTTAACCGCCCAGAAATATCTGCCACTAAAAATCCCACAAAATCTGCCCTGATAATGGTTCTGGTAACTGATTCTCTAGTTAACTCCATGAGACTATAGCTTCCATGCTTGGCCCTGCATGAAAAGACAAACTCCCTCCCATTTACTTTGCTTGCCATGAAAATAAGCGATGCTCATTTATTTTAGGGCTGTATTTATTTCTTTTCACGATGAGAGTTATGAATCTTATAAGAATCTTATTTAATAAGGCTGGGCTTTATTCTTCAAGGGACCCACCATGCCTCTTTATCTTTACATTAATAAAAGACTCCAAATGCCTTTAATTGAATCTTATTTTAAACCTTCCCATGACCCTTAGGCTAGAATGAGACTCTTATTTTATATTAAGCAAACTTAGCTTATTGGAGGGCTCCACCATATTAAACTCATTAAAGTAATAGCTCAACCCCTTTGGACTCACGTGACTCCCTGGCATTTTGTAAGTTTAATAAAATGAAATAAAATCATTTATTTGCCTTCTGCCTTCTCCACATGGTGCACAGGCACTTGTTTGAAATGAAAACCTCCTTGGAGCTCCTCAAACTCCTGCGGTTGCAACACGTGGTTGCCTCCACTTCCACCATTCCTACTGCTAGCTCTGAGCCATTAGATTGGGTCTCCACCAATAGTAGCTATATCTTCATTTCTTTGAGTCTTTCTAATGGACTGCATAATGCTTTTAATGAGGGAACCAACATTTAGGCTTCCGCATATATTTATAAATTGCCTGAAAACTTCAACTTCCAATATATTGTGTTCTTTCATGGGTGCCGCGCACCATGTTTGGCTCAGTCTTTGTTTTATTAATGGCTTGCACTTTCCTTGTAAACTTAGTGGTTTCACCATAATTAGATGTTGTGCACTCTCTTAAAACTAGCGCTATGACCCTTGGAGACCTGCGCCACAGTGTGTATAGCTGATTTCCATATTTGGCGCCTTTGTTTTTCTTGGTGCATGGCTCTACTGGAAGATGTCATGCCATTCTTGAATGAATACTGTGTCCATGATTTCAATGAGGGTAAGGCTTTGAATTTTCTACGCACCATGTTTGGCTCAGCACCCTAGTTCACACAGGTCGAACTCTATTATGCTAATTGGTGAAATGGCCGAGCCTTGTTTCTAGAGTGGCCTCTATATGGAGAGCACCTTCAATTGAATGACAATGTATTATCTTTAACATGTCTTGCACCCTCATATCTAGCTGCATTGAAATAGATGATGCTATGTCTTTATTTATGTGACTGAATGGCTTGTGCTATCATCATCTTTAGAGAGCTAAGTCTTGATTATACTTAATCTTCATTGGTGTCTTTTTTTACAATGCCACGCCTCAGATATAGGCTGATGCCTGAATTTAAAGAGTACTATTCTATGATTCTAGAGGTTGCTCCTTGTTTCTATGCAACGTGCCTTGCCTCAGATGAGTTGTGTTGTTTTCTGCCTTTAATCTTACTGATGCTTTATTTGTTTCCCGGTGCCTTTATCTTTAGCAGCTGAATGCCTATTAGACAGGCCATGCCATTGCACTCTTTGCATCATTACTTTAATACCATCTATGCCTCTACTTAGAAGTAGCATGATGAAGGATAGGCATCGCCTTCTTTTTCTTGCATCTTCCTTCATATGGTTGCACCTAAGATTCATTTAGAACCTCCATCTTCCATTTTCATGTATGTGCCTTGGCAGAGCCACTTTCTAAGAGGTTGTGCTATGTTTGAAATGGTTGTGCCTCCTTCTTGATGCTAAGGCTGCACTTCGTATTCTACTTGGCCTTAAACATTATTGATGATTGTGGCTCATTTGAATGCAAGTCTCATCTTTATATTTCCATACTATTTCCTTTCATAGTGGTTGCACACTGAACTCGGCTGGAGACTTATACTAGGGCAGCGCCATATTGCATTCTATGGTTAACATTTCATTTAAAGGGTTTGTGCTCTGATCTCATATGTTGGTGCCTATTTTCTTATGGATGAGCCTTTGCTTAAGACAACACCATTGATATGGCTGATTGTTGGGCATGCTTAATCCTTCAACTGTGATAGATCGCCATGCTTGATGGTTATGCCTTAGCATTAAGGATGTGGTGCCTTTATATTAATGCTAATGAAGATCACTTGGAATAGCCTGTACTAATGCCCCTTACATCATTCTTCTTGAGGATTTTGTGTATGTTGATGTCTTCTTTATAATAAGCAACACCTCTTTTGATCTAATGTTGAGTCTTCATTGAAAACTATGCTTGCATGCCTTCATATTTACATCTATCATACATCTTCAAGAATTGACTTTCCTTATTTATATTTGGTAATGCCATTAAATTGGAATGTTCATGCCCTAATTTAGAATGTTGCCACATTGAACCTGGAATGGGCTGTGTGCTTTGAATCTCAGTGACATTGACTCCATAAGTCGTGACATGGAATTATTGACCATTTCTGCCCTATTGATTCTTCATTGAATACCCTGGTACTCATTTTTATTCTTTGACTAAGACTCATTAACAATAAGAGAATCTACATCCTTTTATGAAGAATAATAGAAACAAAAATCTTAGAAACTTTATCAAACTGCCATGCCAGATGACACTTTTAAACATTATTATGATATTTAAACTTTATGGATTTAAGTGTTGAAATATATGATTTAACTTATTTGAGTAGATTAATAATTATGTGGGAAAAGAAAATATTAAATGAATTTGATGCTTATATGTTTGTTATTAAATAAATTAGATTAAGTTATTTGAATGCTGTGGACATGAATGAAATTGGTTTATTTAACTAATGTTGTTATGAATTTAAAATTCTTCAGCTATATCATATTGACATACTGATGTTTGAAAATTGAGTGTGCAGGTGGGTGGTCAAGCTCCTTAAGTGGACCTGGAGACTCCATGAATCCGTTATGTCATACCTGTTTAGCCTAGCCTAACCCATGGAAGGGGTTAAGGCTAAAGTGTTGTGTGATCTTATTGTTTTATTTTATTTTATTTTTGGGGACTTTATTTATTTTTATAATTTTAAATTAATTTCACTTAATTGGTGTGATTCAATTTTATTATTTATTTTAAATTTATTTATTTCTTTAATGGGATGAGGATAAGTGTTTTTATTTAATATTTAATGTTTCTTTTCTTATAAAAAACTAATTTCTATTTCCTTATTTCTTTTTGGAAAAAAGGAGAGTCATTTTGGGAAAAAGAAAGGAAATTGCTTTCTTTTCTACTTTTCCCTCCCTTGTGATTTTATGGAGTTTTATTTTATGGGAGGTAGGATTTGGGGTTTTCATCTTTTTTGTGCACAAGTTTTTTTGAGAAGAAAGTTATGAGAAATGAAGAAGAAAATTCTGTTTGAAAAGGATTACAAGTTTTGAGAACGAGATTTTGAGGATTCAAGAAGAAGGGATTTCAATTATTTTGCTGGTTTTTGTTGGGCTCACCCTAACATAGGGAGTTGAGGTAACTCTTTACATACTTTGGTAATTTCTATAATTTATAAAAGGGATGTGTTGTTGTTATGTTGTTTAGTGTAAGGATTGTATGTGTCCTGTTTTGTAATAGTTGGGCTTATGTGTTGTATGGGAGCGACCCTCTAAATTGATGAGAGCCTCCCAAGTCTTGGGGGTTGAGGGAGGCGCGAACCTCTCTTCGGGAATGGTTACTAGTTTTATTTGATTTATTGATGGATATGTGATTGGTGTATTATGGAGTTTGTGGAGATGCATATTGGTATATTTTGCTGTGTTGAGGTGTATGGAGGTTTTGGAGGTGTGTGGAGAAGTGGGGTTGTTGATATGTTGTGCATGGAGTGATGGTGATTGGTGGTGTTGGGTGTTACATCCCTCTTTTTGGAATTGATTATGCTATTTACTTTCTTGCAAATTTCAGTGTATAATGTGTTGTGGATGACATGGAAACTGATGATTTATTATACAAAGTTAGTTATATGAAATTTTAGAATCTATTGATTATGATCAATGTGATGTTGTAGACTAAATGTTCTTTTTGTTAAGAGAAATGATGTTTTGGATATATTATGCTTTGATTTGGAACATAGGTGCTTTGACCACAAAATTGTATGTGAGACTGTCATTGCAAGAACAAGTGGACCATGTTTGATGGGAAGAGAAAGTATCTTTAAGAGAGAGTATAGACTCTAGAAATTAACCATGGGTGTTTGTTACTAAAAATGCCAAACAGGTAGTTAAACCTTAAAGCCATCAATTAAGTCTTGTTTGTCGACTAGGATAGTTAAACTAGATGTCAACGTCTGAAGATAGGGTGTAGTATCCTTTTCGTAAGTCGTCATATAGAATATTGGAATCGACGTTGTTCTCGCAAGTCCACCAAAACGAGTCGTCTTATATAGATGATTATTATTTCATTTGTAGGTAAATAGATGAACCTATTTGTGGCAGATTGTGGATCACGTCTCGTAGTCGAAGGATGTGAGAAGACATTTTGTGCGTCAAACGATTTAGAAGCCTTGTGAAGCGTTATGACCAATCCGTCGTGATTGTCGTCAAACCGCGTTAATCATGTGTTGAGAATTATTCCCTTTTGTTAATCGACGGAAGTCGAATGGGAAGTTGATTTATGCTATAACTGTTCTTGTCGTCATTTGGAAGGATATTCTAAAATTGTTTGAGTCATAACTTAGTTAACGGGAGGTATTTTTCGTCAGATTGCTTGATGTCGGCTTCTCATCGAGTCATGTTGTTTTACGCCCAAGATCTGTCGGTTAAGACGTCATCCCTTGCGAATACGTCTTTTTCTTTCTTCGTTGTGCTGTGTAGGAGTGATGGGGGGAGAATTTAGTGGAACGGCAGATGAAGGTTGTTTACTTCTTCATCGTGGGAAGAGGTGGTAGTTTTGGAGATTGGAAAATGAGAGAGGAGGAGAGTTAAATGGGGGAGACACACCATCGACGTGGAGAGAGCATGGTGGAGGCTATCACTGTCTAAAAATAAGAAAAAAATGGCAAAGAGGTGATTGATTAGAGTCTTTTTGGCATTCGCTATGCTGGACTAGCAGGGTAGATAGTGTTTAGAAGATCGGAGGAGGCACGTCTTGCCAGAGGAGAACGTGGATAGGTGTGCAGAGAGTGGAGAATCTGCAAAGATCGTCGGGAACTTGCCACAGCAGTCTTCAACTCTGTCGATAGGTTTTTCCCATTCTCTTCTTTTTCACAATTTAGACCAGTAATGGTGTCTCATCTATGCAAGGATAATGTAATACGTTTACAATGAATAGAATATGATGACAACGTAATCCTACTGTGATTTCTATGTGAGGTTTATCAACATAATTGCTTCATTGCTGTCTTTTGGTGTTTAAAACCTCAAAAATAGTTTCATTGCTGTCTTTTGGTGTAAACCTTAAACTATATACCTGTGGTGAGAACATCCTTGTATGCATGATTATTGTTTTGGTCGTAAAGTAAACCACAACCTGTTATTGAAATACATTGCTTTCATTTATTTTGGTAAGCATTTCACATGACTGTGTTTTCACCTCAAAACATCTCTGAATACTTGAAATATTTCCTCTCTTTGATGACTTTGGATGTCAACATTCCATGACTTATATGACATAGGAATCCCGAAGACGAGACATTTAATGTCAACAAATGCTGTCATCTAATTTCTTATTCGGTTTAGATTTTCAAATAACGATCGACATATAAGTTTGATCGTCTCTAGTGCCATAGAGAGATTCCAAGTCCTTTATTAACCTTATCATTTAATTCTTACCTCATTGAACATCGTAAAACTATTTATTTTGGTAAGAGGTGTGAAGTTGTAGGTTAAGTAGTTATTCTTGGTTAAAAGCCGTCATGGATTTGTAATAAACAAATAGGGTGGGAAAAACCCACATTTTGAGTCTAGATTATGTTGCATGCGATGGTTCTAGTATCATTTTATTTTGTAGACCTTATGAGTCTAAAACCCTTAAATTCTGGGATAACGAGAAATTGTTTTAGATACTTGAGTATGTTGTACAAACATGGGAACTGAGTAACCAAGTTTGAAACCACTTAGGAGTGGGTGTTATTAAACAATGTTTTATATGAATATGGGATTATGAAACTATGAAATTGGGATTAGAGTAAACGTTGCGCCATGCACTATTGCAGGAGAAAATCCTAAAACCTTGAGGTCATCAAGGTCGACATTTGTTTAAACCTTAAAACTAGGAAACTGTAGGATTTTGATCAGTTCAAGTCGAGTAGGGTGGGTGAACTAAGTTCATCCATTCTTAGAACGCTATTTAAAAACAAATCCTTTACGATCTTCAAGTGCATCAAATGTTCACTGTGACTGGATGGCGTTTCTTATGGAGAGTCATGCATGACTAGAGGGTATCTAGGGATCTACACGATAACAAGACACGTAAGTTACAACACCAGAGCTCAAATGGCAAACACCGATGGTTATCCTAAGTCTATCCTCTTGAGTAGGGTAGGGCCACTTCCGGTTAGGAAGGAGTGCGGGAGACCGATGGTCTGTGGTTGGAGGTTATGCTCCTTGAAGATACTTTCTCTTCCAAATATTGAGGATTGCCGAGCCTTGAATGTGATGAGTTGACAATCAAGATGCATGTTAATGGTATGTTTCCAATATATTATTTGTTTCAAGAAAATTTCAAATTGTTAGAAAACAAAATGTTTATTGTATATCATTTCTTTTAGTTTTATGAAAATGAGATCATGTTTATGTTAAAGTGAAAAATGTTATAATTGGTAGTAGATAAGTTTCTTTTGTATTTGATTACCTAGTAAAAAAAAAATTTTACCTTTGTGAAAACCTAGTTTTTCTTGTCAATTCATATGGATGTTACATATGGTATCAGAGCTAACCAGGTTCAGCACTAGGGCTGATGAGTCCACTAACCTGATTAGGAAATCAGCATTATGTGGGTAGCTAATGATTTGATTTATTGTGCCAGGATGGTATACATCAAGAAAACTGCAAGAAAATCCTTCGCGGATAAGAAGCGTTATCTGCAAGCTAAGCAGAAATGGCTTGCGATGATCAAGACCATTGAGAAAACTAATGATGAAAATGACATTTGGCTTGATGATGTGGAAACCTTAGCCAATGCAATGTCACGACTTAAACAAATGAGGAGAGAACTCCTAGAGGGAGCAGCGACGGCAGCACGAATCATGATCAATTGCTGCCCCAGTATTATACCTAATAGTGTACTTGAGAGTGTACCTAGTAGTATACCCATGATCACTAGGGATCCTCGTGTAGTACCTAGAGCTGAGATCATTGAGCTATCTTCTGATAGTGAGTCTGAGGGGTATACACCTCGTGATTATGTGTCGGACAATGAATCCAAAGGTTACACTTGACTAGATAATACTGAGTAAAAACATGAGATATGTGTATCTCTAATGATGTTGAAACAATTTTGCAAAATGAATAAAGACGAAATTTTGGTTTGAGAACAATTATGATTATGATCAATTATTGTTTTCTTTTGATGATTTATAATACAATAAACATAAAACTGATTAGTATATGTTTAATCAGGTGAGAAACTAAACTATCATGGACCAATTAGAGTTTAACAAGGGGGAGGATCGGGAAGGTCATAACTCTCAGGAAAACTCCACTGACAAGTTGGATAGGATTTCTAAACATGCTTACTGAAACCAAGGAAAGGTTGAACAAACTGGAAAAGAAAATGGATGAAACTGGCAACATAGAGGGTGAAAATGAGAACTCACATTATACAAGCAAGAGTAAACATTGGGAAAATGACACGTCAAGTGAAAATCCTAACGACAGTGAAGTCCAAAGAAAAACCAAGGATAAACTTGCATTAGAGTTATCTAAGGATATGAAGAAGGTTAACCCTCCAAAGTTCGATGGAACGAAAACTGGAGATGCAACAGAAGCATGGTTAATGGAGATGGAGAAATATTTTGAGATAAAAAATTACTCTGAGGTTACTAAAGCTGTGTGGGGAGCATATCAGCTATCTGGGGAAGCGTCCACTTGGTGGATGAATAAGAAAATGGAGCTGGAATTAAGTCCCTTGAAGGTGACATGGGATGAGTTCGTAGAACTATTCTAAAAATGGTGGTTACCTCAGTTATATTTTGATCAGAAGTTTATAGATTTCCAAAACCTCAGGCAAGGTGAACTATCTGTGGTTGAGTATGCAGAAAAATTCACTAGACTACTGAAGTATGTTCCTCAACACCAAAAGGATGAAAGGTTTCGAATCAAAAAATTCATCATGGGACTCAATCCTTAGATCGGAGGTGAGGTAGAGGTGCGTGGTCCAAGCACAATGGATCAAGTTTATGAAAAGGCAATTAAACAGGAGTAGAAGATCAAATCTATCCCTACTTACTGTGATAAGAAATGCAAGAAGTTTGATAAGAACTACAACGATCAGTCTTATAAAAGGAAAAATGAGAAGGGATATGGAAACAGGAGGTTTGATAAGGGAAACCGAAAGAATCAAGGGGGATTTGGTAATGGGCGAAGAGGTGAAGATTATAAGAGAAATGCTAATTATAAGAAGAATGATGATTCTGCAAGTAGGCCATCTGAGAAGCGAGGACCTATAGGAGGATGCTTTTCTTGTGGAGGAGATCATTATGCCAACCGTTGCCCTAACAAGAAGCAGAATGGGAAGCCTAGGAACACGGAACTTCCTTCGCAACAGGAAGCATTTTAGCAAAGGATTCATGCCACTCTTGACAATCGACAAGTGGAGTATCAGATCACGCCTATTGAGATGATAGGTACCTTATTTGGAGTTCCTGTTTCTATTCTATTTGATACTAGTGCAACAGAAAATTTTGTGTCACCTAGAGTCTTAAGTAAATTTTCTAGAAAAGCTGGTTTTATGTCAAAACCATGGACAGTAGAGTATGCAAATAACTCAAAGGCTCAGGTAGAGCAATGTTTGTTCAAAGCTAAGATTGATGTTTCTAACTTCACCACTGAGGCAAATTTATACGTAGCGCCTTTAGGGTCCTACGATGTCATCTTAGGAATGAATTGGTTGTGGAAACATCAAGCCAAAGTAGATTATTTTTTATAAAACCATTGAGTGTCTGGATGAGACGGGCAAAACAGTAAATCTCCAAGGAATTCAAAGAGAAATAAGGGTTAGATCCATTTCATCAAAACAACTAAAACGGGCTAGGCGAAAGGGATGTCAACTTTTTGCAGTCAAAATGGACCTAGTAGAGGAAACCTTGGAGAAACAAACATTTGAGGAAAGATATCCATATCTATGCAACTTCAGGGATGTATTTCCCGAGGAGTTACCAGGCTTGCCTCTGAAGAGAACATTTGACTTTGGCATAAATATTAAACCAGGATCAGAGCCAATCTCTAAAGCTTCGTATCGTATGACTACCACTGAACTTATGGAATTAAAAGCTTAGTTGTAGGAGCTATTGTCTAAGAATCTAATTAGGCCAAGTGTATCACCATGGGGAGCCCCAGTTATCTTTGTCAAAAAGAAAGATGGAACTCTAAGGCTATGTATAGATTATAGGATGCTTAACAAGGCGACAATAAAGAACAAGTATCCCTTGCCACATATTGATGATCTATTTGACCAAATGCATGGTGCATAAGTCTTTTCTAAGATAGATCTAAGATCTGGATACCATCAGTTAAGGTTGAAAGACGAAGATATTCCCAAGACAACATTTAGAACGAGGTATGGTCATTATGAGTTCACGGTGTTGCCGTTTGGATTAACCAATGCACCTGCTGCTTTCATGAATCTCATGAATAGTGTTTTCAGAGATTGTCTTGATAAGTTTGTGCTAGTTTTCATTGATGATATTCTGATCTATTCCAAAAATGAAGAGGAGCATGCACAACATCTTCAAATAGTCTTGCAATGATTAAGAAAACACAAATTGTATGCAAAACTCTCAAAGTGCACCTTCTTTCAGAAAGAAGTACAATATTTGGGGCACATAATATCAGCCGATGGGATATTAGTTGATTTGGCCAAAATAAAAGCTATTATGGAATGGCCTGAACCTACCAATGTGTTAGAGGTACGAAGTTTCATGGGATTAGTAGGGTATTACAGGAAATTTGTGTTGAATTTCTCAAGCATTGCTAGCCCAATTACCTCCTTGCAGAGAAAAGGAAAAAGGTTTGTTTGGACGGATGAATGTCAAAAGGCTTTTGACTTGTTAAAAGAAAAATTAACAACTGCTCCAATTCTGAAAGTTCCTGATCCTGAGGGAGAATTTGAGGTTATCACTGATGCCTCAGGGGAAGGATTGGGAGGTGTGCTTATGCAAGATGGCAGGGTAGTAGCCTATGAGTCAAGGAAGCTGAAAAACTATGAGCGGAACTACGCTCCTCATGACCTAGAGAGGCAGCAGTAGTTCACGCCCTTCAGATGTGGCGACATTATTTGTTGGGAAGGACTTTTATTCTAAAATCTGATCATCAAAGCCTTCGCTACATATTTACACAACCTAATCTCAATGCAAGGCAAAGGAGATGGTTGGAATTAATATCAAATTATGACTTTGAAATTTCTTATATCAAAGGCAAAGAAAATCAAGTAGCAGATGCCTTAAGTAGAAGAAGGCACATAGCCTCTATAATCTCCATACATGCTAACTTTAAAGACTTAGTAATGCAAAACTTATCTGGAGATGAGTATTATGAACAAGTGAAACAGGCTCTGCACTTAAACCCTAAGGACCCAAGATATGACGGATTCAGTTTTGAATCCAATGGATTGATGAGATTCAAGGGAAGAATCTATGTTCCTGATTCAGTAGAACTTAGAAACCTTGTGTGGAAGGAAGTTCATTGTGCTCCTTACTCTGGACACCCTAGTGTAACAAAACTATTAGCGGATGTCAAGCCACTATATTTCTGGAAGGGAATGAAAAGTGATGCTGCAAAGTTTGTAGCTAGCTGTTTGGAGTGTCAGAGAGTTAAAGCAGAACACCAACATCCTGCTGGATTGTTATACCCGCATGATATTCCAGAATGGAAATGGCAAGTTGTTAGTATGGATTTTGTCCAGGGGTTACCAATGTCTAAGAATAGGCATGATGCAATATTGGTTGTTGTGGATAAACTAACCAAGGTCGCACATTTCATACCGGGAAATTTGATGGATGGAGCTCATCTTTTGGCTTAGAAATTTGTGCAAGAAATTTTTAGATTGTATGGGGTACCTGAAAAGATTATATCTGATAGAGATGCTCGGATAACTTCACGGTTTTGGCAAACCTTATTTTCTGCATTAGGGACTAAACTTAATGTGAGTACTGCTTATCACCCCAAAACTGATGGACAAACAGAAAGAGTGAATCAGGTATTAGAAGACCTTTTGAGAATGTATTGCATGGATCAGCAATACAGATGGGAGGAATATCTACCTCTTGTCAAATTTGCCTATAACAACTCCTATCATTTTGCCATTAAGATGGCACCATTTGAAGCATTATATGGAAGGAAATGCAGAACTCCTATAAGCTGGGATAAGCTGGAAGATAAGATAAGCATTGGACCTGAAATGCTTGCTGATATGGAAGAAAAAGTAAAAATGATTAGGAAGAGGTTGGCAGAAGCCAATGACAGGAAAAAGAGTTATGCAGATCGCAAACGAGTGCCTAGACACTTCTCTGTTGGCGAGAAAGTACTTTTGCGAGTGAAACCCCAAAAGAGTTCTATAAAATTTGGTAAATCTTTGAAATTGGCTCCTCGTTATGTTGGACCTTTCGAAGTTCTTGAGATTATCAATCCAGTTGCCTACAAAGTTGCTCTACCTCTAGCCTTGTCTAAGATGCATAATGTTTTTCATGTTTCATATTTAAAGAAATATTTTGTAGGTAATAACCACATCCTTAATTGGAATTCCTTACAGATGCAAGAACCCAGGGTGGCTGTGATCGAGCCACTCAAGGCACTCGAAATGCGTAAACTTTGTTTACGTAATCAAGAAGTTTTGCAATGCAAAATTCAGTGGGACCAATATGGTGAGAATAGCACCACTTAAAAAGACTATAAAGACATTTACCAAAGATTTCCTAAACTTTTCAAAGACATTAATGTTGCACTATAAAAAGTTTGTTTTAAGTTTAAATTTTGCTTGATAAACTCAATCATCGGGGATGATGATTTTTAAAGGGGAAGGACATGTTACATCCCGCTTTTTGGAATCGATTATGCTATTTACTTTCTTGCAAATTTTAGTGTATAATGTGTTGTGGACGACATGGAAACTAATGATTTATTATACAAAGTTAGTTATATGAAATTTTAGAATCTATTGATTATGATCAATGTGATGTTGTAGACTAAATGTTCTTTTTGTTAAGAGAAATGATGTTTTGGATATATTATGCTTTGATTTGGAACATAGGTGCTTTGACCACAAAATTGTATGTGAGATTGTCGTTGTAGGAACAGGTGGACCATGTTCGACGGGAAGACAAAGTATCTTTGAGAGAGAGTATAGACTCTGAAAATTAACCATGGGTGTTTGTTACTGAAAACGCCAAACAGGTAGTTAAACCTTGAAGCCATCAATTAAGTCTTGTTTGTCGACTGGGATAGTTAAACTAGATGTCAACGTCTGAAGATAGGGTGTAGTATCCTTTTCGTAAGTCGTCATATAGAATATTGGAATCGACGTTGTTGTCGCAAGTCCACCAAAACGAGTTGTCTTATATAGATGATTATTATTTCATTTGTAGGTAAATAGATGAACCTATTTGTGGTGGATTGTGGTTCACGTCTCGTAGTCGAAGGATGCGAGAAGTCATTTTGTGCGTCAAATGATTTAGAAGCCTTGTGAAGTGTTATGACCAATCCGTCGTGATTGTCGTCAAACCGCGTTAATCATGTGTTGAGAATTATTCCCTTTTGTTAATTGACGGAAGTCGAATGGGAAGTTGATTTATGCTATAACTATTCTTGTCATCATTTGGAAGGATATTCCAAAATCGTTTTAGTCATAACTTAGTTAACGGGAGGTATTTTTCGTCAGATTGCTTGATGTCAACTTCTCTTCGAGTCATGTTGTTTTACGCCCAAGCTCTGTCGGTTGAGATGTCATCCCTTGCGAATACGTCTTTTTCTTTCTTCGCTGTGCTATGTAGGAGTGATGGGGGGAGAATTTAGTGGAACGGTAGATGAAGGTTGTTTACTTCTTCATCGCGGGAAGAGGTGGTAGTTTTGGAGATTGGAAAATGAGAGAGGAGGAGAGTTAAATGGGGGAGACACACCATTGACGTGGAGAGAGCATGGTGGAGGCTGTCGCTGTCTAAAAACAAGAAAAAAATAGCAGAGAGGGGATTGATTAGAGTCTTTTTGGCATTCGCTGTGCTGGACTAGCAGGGTAGATAGTGTTTAGAAGACTGGAGGAGGCACGTCTTGCTAGAGGAGAACGTGGATAGGTGTGCAGAGAGTGGAGAATCTGTAAAGATCGCCAGGAACTTGCCACAGCAGTCTTCAACTTTGTCGACAGGTTTTTCCCATTCTCTTCTTTTTCACAGTTTAGACCAGTAATGGTGTCTCATCTATGCAAGGATAATGTAATATGTTTACAATGAATAGAATATGATGACAACGTAATCCTACTGTGATTTCTGTGTGAGGTTTATCAACATAATTGCTTCATTGCTATCTTTTGGTGTTTAAAACCTCAGAAATAGTTTCATTGCTGTCTTTTGGTGTAAACCTTAAACTATATACCTGCGGTGAGAACATCCTTGTATGCAGGATTATTGTTTTGGTCGTAAAGTAAACCACAACCTGTTATTGAAATATATTGCTTTCATTTATTTTGGTAAGCATTTCACATGACTGTGTTTTCACCTCAAAACGTCTCTGAATACTTGAAATATTTCCTCTCTTTGATGACTTCGGATGTCAACATTCCATGACTTATATGACATAGGAATCCCGAAGACGAGACATTTAATGTCAACAAATGCTGTCATCTAATTTCTTATTCAGTTTAGATTTTCAAATAAAGGTTGACATATAAGTTTGATCATCTCTAGTGTCATAGAGAGATTCCAAGTCCTTTATTAACCTTATCATTTAATTTTTACCTCATTGAACCTCGTAAAACTATTTATTTTGGTAAGAGGTGTGAAGTTGTAGGTTAAGTAGTTATTCTTGGTTAAAAGCCGTCATGGATTTGTAATAAACAAATAGGGTGGGAAAAACCCACATTTTGAGTCTAGATTACGTTGCAGGTGATGGTTCTAGTATCGTTTTATTTTGTAGACCTTATGAGTCTAAAACCCTTAAATTCTGGGATAACGGGAAATTATTTTAGATACTTGAGTATGTTGTACAAACATGGGAACCGAGTAATCAAGTTTGAAACCACTTAGGAGTGGGTGTTATTAAACAATGTTTTATATGAATATGGGATTATGAAACTATGAACTTGGGATTAGAGTAAACGTTGCACCATGCACTATTGTAGGAGAAAATCCCAAAACCTTGAGGTCATTGAGGTTGACATTTGTTTAAACCTTACAAATAGGAAACTGTAGGATTTCGATCAGTTCAAATCGAGTAGGGTGGGTGAACTAAGTTCATGTGTTCTTAGAACGCTATTTAAAAACAAATCCTTTGGCCAAGGTGGTGCACGATCCTCAAGTGCATCGAATGTTCACTGTGACTAGATGGTGTTTCTTGTGGAGAGTCGTGCATGACTAGAGGGTATCTAGGGATTTGCATGATAACAAGACACGTAAGTTACAACACCAGAGCTCAGATGGCAAAAACTGATGGTTATCCTAAGTCTATCCTCTTGAGTAGGGTAGGGCCACTTCTGGTTAGGAAGGAGTGTGGGAGACCGATGGTCTGTGGTTGGAGGTTAAGCTCCTTGAAGATACTTTCTCTTCCAAATATTGAGGATTATCGAGTCTTGAATGTGATGGGTCGACAATCGAGATGCATGTTAATGGTATGTTTCCAATATATTATTTGTTTCAAGAAAATTTCAAATTGTTAGAAAACAAAATGTTTATTGTATATCATTTCTTTTAGTTTTATGAAAATGAGATCATGTTTATGTTAAAGTGAAAAATGTTATAATTGGTAGTAGATAATTTTCTTTTGTATTTGATTACCTAGTAATTTTTTTTTTTTACCTTTGTGAAAACCTTGTTTTTCTTGTCAATTTGGATATGGATGTTACATAGGGGTTTGATACTATATTTGTTGTGGAGGCATGTGTGGGAGGTATAAGGGTTTGTGGTGATGGAGTTGATTATTGTGCTTTTGATGATTCTAGATAGTTGTTGTGTCCCCAAGAGGGTTGACTTTCCCCTCTCTCCCACTTAAATTGGATCTATGACAAATCCTGAGTTTATGAGTCAAACCATGGGAAACAATGTTTGTGTTTTTTGTCTTTTTGTGTTTATGGACTTTGGTTGTTTGCATATGTGTATAAACTAGTTTACTAGAGTCTCCCGCTCAAGGGTGGGATGTGCATATGCAATCCCTATGGTAGGGTGGAGAGCAGGACATGGCCACCTATTCGGCTATATGTGTGCAGATTGAAGAAATACTTCTGTTAAGGATGCATGTTGGATGGGTCTCCATGGGTTTCTAGAAAAGATAATTGTGTGTTTTTGCAAGTTGGCAAAAGTGCCTTGGACAAGAATTTCTGTTGGGTTCCTTTTATTGTGTATAAAGGGTTTGTGAAAATTGTATCTATTGTTGTAAGAGAACAATTTGTTCATTTGTTGTGTTGGGTAAATTTCAAAATGAACCTATTACCTAATTTTGCATTTTTGCCCAATTAGGCCTGGTTGGAATAATATAGAGTTACAAGGGGGGACAACCAAACCTAGAAGGCCTACTATGTAGTTAGAAGGTCTTCCCAGTCATCACCATCACCCAAATCATGTAACAACTCAACAAGAGTTGTTACATGGGCCAGAAAAGGGTGGGGGAAGACATCCCACCTGAATAGGAAGCATCCCAAGGTTGACAGGAAGACATGAGTGCATTTTGTTCAAATGAGAAAGCTACACACACTTGCTGAACTTATCTATGATTATAACAAATTTTAGAACATGCAATAGTATATAGATTATTTCACTATGTAATTGAGTGTTTTACAAAAGAACAATGTACAAATCATTGCATAAAGGTTGCTGTTTATATTCATAAGAGAAGATATGTTCATAGTTTCCCACAAGCCATGGGCATAACTGTACAAATAGAATGAACAATAGCATATGCATGTGAAGTAAGAGAAACATATAGAAATGGAAGGGGATCCATCATTGCCTAAACAAGGAATCCCCATGGATGGCTATCTTCAAGTTCTTCTCCATTGCTCCTACAAGGCTCCTGCAAGAGAAAGAGGGAAAAAGGGTTAGAGATCACGTTGCCTTCAAAATCTATATGTATTAACATTAGATATACATGCCATCATCCATAAGCATTAAAGGAAGAATAGTAAAAAGACAAAGAGTCACTCAGATGCAAGTGTGCAACCATAAGGATTCAGGAATAAATAGAAACATATAAGCACCAGAAAGAAACAAGAGATCAGGTCACCATCAAAGTGGGGGGGGGGCTTTTAGCCTTATTTTTTTTCCTAACTTGTGTGCTCACTGTGCAGGTACATGTATTCTTTAAAAATCAATCACCAATGATATGGACTAAGGCTGTCATAACAGTCATGCACACTATATAAATGCTAAAGGAAGAATAAGAGAATAGTAAAGTAGACAGTGAGCAAATACATTTATGACAAATAATCATGCAATAAGAGAGAATAGTCAAAAAGCCTCCAGTCAACATGATTGTCATAGCATAGCCCTGTTTGTCTTGAAGGTCAGCATACATGACAGAGGGTAGTGAATGTTGACAAGCGACACTGTGTGGCTTCATGAGTGTTGTCATTTATGGCAACAAAGTCTATCCCACACATCCGTAGTACATAGTCTGTCTATACCGGAAGTTAAATTGAAGATTATTTTGGTCTGGTGAACAAGAATAGAGTATGCAACAAGGTCTGACAATCAGGTTCGAATCTCTCAGATGGTGTAACTTAGCAAGTTACAAACTTGGATAAGCCAAGAGGAGTATCATGACTACTATATTCCAGAGATTTAGCCTTCGGTGATAAAGCATGAAAAAGATATGAGCATCTGAGTGTTGGGTTCCAGACAGGTAGTGTAGACAGAGAAAGAACTGACCTGCAGAGCATCAGACTTCAATCTGGATGAGTAAAAGGTGTTGATCAAGCAATTTGGGGAATTGTACATTGTTGGCCGACATGATTAAAGACTTCTATGCCAATGTTTTTGATACACATCACGAATCAAGCATGGATTCTCCTGACAGATCAGTAACTTGCAAATATCTTGAAGTGTTCTTGTTGCCGACTAAAAAGTTGATGATAATCCTTTATGCGGATATATATACTAGACGGATTCTAGTATGTAGGTGTGTGGTGTATATGGGATGAAATAAAGTGCAAAGAAAAGTAGGGATAAGTGTGAAAGAAGCAATTCAAGTCTAGTATGGGACAGAGCAACAACACTAAAATAGAGGAAGAATGAAGTACATCAGATCCATGTATTGTGCCTAACCAGAACTGAACTCTTGCATTTGTAGATGCCTCTCATCAGTTCAAACACTCAATTACCTTCTGTAAGTTTTGTAGACAGTGAGTCTCTTGTAGGTAGTGTGCCTCTTGTGAGCAATGTGCTCGGGCAGTGAGCCCTAATTGGCAAGTGCCATTTTGTACTCTTTTATTCTTTTAACAAAGAATACAATCTTGGGTTAGTCACCCTATGAATTTTCCCTTAATAGGTTTTTCCACATAAAAATCCTTGTGTTATGTGTGTTGATTTTATTTCTTTTCTTATGATCACATATGCTTATATGTTTTGATGCTACACTAATTATTAAAGAAGAAAAGAAAGTTAAAGAAATTTGAGATAACTAATTCACCCCCCTCTCAGTTATCTGCCTTGTTTTCAACAATTGGTATCAGAGCTAAGTTTCTTTGAACAAAGCATAATAGCTTGAGGAATATCTGGGAATCTCAATGGATATATATGGTATGAAGGAACAACTTCAGTCTACCCTAGATGACCTTGAACAATCCCACTTTGAAGTCAATAATTTGAGAGAAAGACTCAAACAAGCTGATGATTTCATAAATGAGCTAAAAGAAAAACTTAGTATCTCTGTGAAAAAGAGAAAGGAACTACTTCAAAAATTAGCAAATCAAAGTGAAGCCAATGATACTAATGAAGATTTGGATGAGAAAATAAGCTATGTGAGAAGCTGTCAAAAGAAGTCATTATGGTAAGACATGAAATGGAATTAGGGGTTATGAGATTCACCTAAGAAATTGAAGAAAAGAGGAAAATTAAAGATAATCTAAAACAATCCCTCAAGGAGAAAATAGAGGACTACCACAAAATGGACAGAATAATCAGGCATGTTGAATTAGATCTTGAAGAAGCTAGAGACAATGAAGAATAACTTGAGAATTAGATAGACACTCTTAAACAAGACCTTCAAACAACAAATGAATACAAAGAGAAATTCAAGATAAGCTCAGCCCAACTTGAAGTTCTTCTTGAAAGCCAAAAGAGGGTAGATGATAAGCGTGGCTTGGGATATGAGAAAGGTGAAAGATCAGATCTGATCAGAAGAACTTTGGATCAGGAAATCAAAGAAATAGGCCTAGAAGACCTCTGGTAAGGAAACCAAATGATCAAAGATATCCATCCTTCAATAGATACTTCTTCAATTGCAACAATTTCAGTCATAAAGGAACTCAGTGTAGGAGGAGAATGATTCAGACTAATCCATCCTTCACTGGACAATGTTTTAACTGCAAAAGGTATGGTCACAAATCTCATGAATGCAAAAATATGCAAATAACCAATTCATTCAATGGTAGATGCTTTGCATGCAATAGAATGGGACATATGGCTAATCAATGCAGATAAAAAGGATATCAATCAAATAAGAAAAGAAATGTTGTTTGTTACAATTGCAATAGATCCGGTCATATTGCCAAATTCTGCAGAACTAGAATCAGGATAGAAAAGGTCTGGTGGAACATAATCAGAAACAAGATAAGGGCAAAGGTAAAGTGAATGTGGATGAAGTTCAAAATGACATGAGCAAGATTTGGGTAAAGAAGAGTACAAAAAATATTGGGGATGGATTCGCACCGGAATTTGGTGCTGATATTCCTTCTGGAAACTAAAAAGGTGAGCTCTGGCTTAGGGGGAGTCACAGAGAAAAACAAATTGCCCCAGCCAGTCAATTAGTGCCTAAATTCGGCACATGGAATGTTGCGGATTAAAAGGTTCTCAGAAAAATATCTAAATAACCCCCAGTAAAAATATGAAAGATCCACATGGAGTTTTGCAAGAGTTTAACCGCTCAAGTTGATCCGGTTTGACAACCATCCGATAAAGAAGGATTTTCATAGACAAATCCGGTATAATTCAGAATTGAAATACTTTGATTTGCGGACCCATGGCATGATTAAAGAAAAGAAGATACATTGTCAATCCTCACTAACAATGATTCTAAGTTTAGCACAATGATTTGAGAAGATCTCTCTTAAAACAGGGTAACCAGATAACTTAAGTTGTGCATTTATTACAAAAGAAAATTAGGGTTTGCGCAAGGATAAAAGGGTTCTTTCACTCATCATTTGCACACTTTCATTTGTGAAGAAGAAAAGAAGAGCTTTGCAATGAAGTTTCTACAATTCACTCAAAGATCAACTAGAAAATTGAATTCAACCAACGACTTGTTCCGACTCCTATTTCAAACCCTAAAGCATGAAAAGGTACTTCCATTCTAAAAATCTCTCTCTGAATCTCTTGCAAAATGGCTACTCCAATGGTTGTCAAGATCACTAATAGGTCGCATCCTAAATTCAAGAAACATCAGTATAAATCTCTAGAAGTTGATCCTTTAGGCGCATTTTCTAGCATTCCACATGGGGTATTGCATGTAGAAGATGTTAGGGTCTATATCCATGCCAACATTGAGGAATTTGGAGACTCAAAATTGATGGACATATATCACAAATAGCTAATAGATGAGAGTTTTGAACTCAAATCTGAATTCAAGGCCCTTTGAGATAAACACTTCAGACATTGCATACACTTTCCATGTTTAATAGAAGATGATTGGGTCTGGTATGTCCTAAGCACGATGCATGATAATTTCATGTGGTTGATGAGGTGCTTCAAATAACTAAAGACGCCATTAGAGCAGTGACTGGACTGCACTCATCCGGTGGGTTACCTGCACTTAAATCTGTCAAGAACCAGATAGTAACTGAAGCCACCAAATCTAAATTTGATAAAAGAGAAATGACCATAGATGACATCATAGATTCGGATGTCAAGTTTGCCTCAATGATAATCAGATACAAGATTTATCATTCTAGTAGGGAGAATCCTGTGTCTGGGACAACAATCTATGCAGCATATCAAATGTTGAGGGAAGATGCAGATTATGACCTGTGTGAACTTCTCCTAAATTAATTGTTAGAAAACCTATAGAAGATCAAAAAGGATAAGAAGAATTCCTTTAAATATGGTTGTCTAATACTGTGTCTATTCTTCTACTATATGAATGAGCTACCCGGATCTAGTGGTTGAGTTTGGCAAAATGATAAACTGGTTGCAATCTAGATTAGAGATTATATGTATGGACTTGGTGATGCTAAAGCTCAGTACACAACTCTCTGGGGTTACTTTAAGAACTTCCAAAGCATGATGCAATCCAGAGAGAGGATACCTCAATCCATAGTTGAGAAATACAAGGACACAATGTGCTTCATGGTTGACATTGATCAATGCCTAATGGAGGCAGTTGAGCCCAGAACTATGCGGATAATGCCTATGGGATACGAGGTAGATGAAAAAATCTTGGAGCTACATATTCAACACCTGTTGAGCTAGCCTAAGGACCCTGAAGAAGAAAGGTTTGGCACCTTTCAAGAGCTAAGTGTAAAAATACATGTTGAGTTAAGACAACCGGAAATAAAGAGGAAAGTAAGAAGGGAGGTTGAAGAAATTGCCAAAAGATTTGGCCTATCAAAGGAGGTTGTAGATGCAAATAGAGAGAAGATGGAGAAGGCTGAAAAGGAGAAACAAGAAGCAAAGAAAGGAGACACTCCGGTACAAGCCTCCTCCCATACTAGATCTTCTAAGAGCTCTGCATCTGCCACTCCTAAAACCTCAAAGACTACTAAACTGGAAGTCAAGACATCTGGAAAAGGAGAAAAAGGCCAAAGACCAAATCCACAAGGTCATATACAAGCCTTAAAGATGATGAAGAAACAAAATCTGATGAGGAAATCAATAAAATGAAGAAGAAGAAAACATGCAGGAAATTCTTTGCTAGTAAAAATAAGGAATTTGTTGAAAAGCCCACTCTTTCCATTGATGACATCATCAAGGCAATTACTGTGGATGGGAACCTGCAGCCAGTAACAAAGTTCTATGATGAATATAGTGATACTGACAAGAGGATTTTGGAAGAAGCTACTATCAGGTACCTGAACATTTACAATAAAGCTTTCATTGAAATTATATCATTAATTCCCAAGAGTCTCGAAAAGGTACTTGAACTGAGAAAAGAGAATGTAAAGGAAAAAGATCTAGAGATCTAGGAATAATAAATGATCCAGCTTTATCCTTCTATCACTCCAAAACAAATGGACATGATTTTCAAGGATTGTAAGGATGAGTTCCAGAGTAAAGAAAGAATGAATAAACTTATTCTTGGAGAAACTGACCAAGTAGCAAGAGAAACAAAAGACATCCTACAGAATGCTTTCAAAAGATTCAATCTTCCTATTGTAGAGGAAATAGATGAAGAACCTTCTACCATGGATGTTGAAGGATTAAATGTAATAAATGAAGAATCTTCTGATGTAGAAGGATCAAAAGAGATAGATGAAGAGAAGTCCAAGGACCAGAAGAGGAAGTTCATGAAGCAGAAAACTCAGGTGAAATCTGTCCTCCCACTACAGACATTCCAGATTCTGAAGTTGAAGGAGAAGGAAGAAAAGAGGAGAAAGTGAGTCAAGAAGAGGAGGTTAAGGGAAAAGAAGGAGAACAAGTAGACATGACCAATGATGACTATTCTGATATCCCAAAGAAGACTCAATCACCGACAAGAGACACTGTAGAGGTAGTGAAGAATTTCTTAAACAAAGAAATGATGGAGATAGATGAACTTGAGCTATTTCAAGGGCCACTAAATTTTGACTCTCTCTCTCTCTCTGGTTTAGACAATGAAAATAGCATCTTTTGCTCAAGCCAAAGCAAAAGAAAAACTCTTGAAATCTCACATGGAAGACTATGAACTGTTGGAGATGGCATCCAGGATGCTAGAGAAGATCATGCCATCATTCCAAAAGGATCCTTTGGCCTCACCATCTGGCAACCTGAAATCTTTGGTAAATTATGTTAGTACTCACTTTGAATCTCTAGAAAAATTAGCAGAAGCAAAGGTCCAGAAGGAGTTTCTGGGAAAAATATTCACTGAAGTATAGGGACTCATTGCTAATGATAGGAGGACCCAAGACATTGGAATAAAGAGCCTTGAAAATGCTCTTAAAGATGATGGGGACATATATAAATTTTGTCTATCTTGGCCCAAAGTAACAGAGGACATTGAAAAGAAAGTGAAAGAACAAGAAGGTAAACTGTCAATTTTATCTTAGAATTTTGATCCCCTTACTACTTATTTAATGAATCAAGAATGCCAGGTCATTGTCATGATAAGTGAAATAAAGAGTTTGGACAAAGAAAAGAAGGATATAATAAACAGAATGAGTGAACTCAGAGGGATAATTATCCCTAAGTTAGAGGCAATGCATGAGGCCTTAACAGTTGCTCAGACCACAACCCAGACCAATGATCCAGCAGATTTAAGAAGGGCAGAAGCATATGCATTTTTGTTGAGTGGTCACATCTCCATTTTGGACAGGATGAAGTAGAGATGGGCCACAGAGTTTGTACAGTTGAAGGCCACTTTTGCGGATATACTTAAGTATATGTAATTATAACATTTATATATATACTTATACGACCATGTATAGGACAATTTTTGCAAAATTTTGGTATGCGGATTCCACCCTTTGCCATTGATGTCAAAGGGGGAGTGAGGAGTAGTGAAAAATGTAGAATCCAGCTAAGGGGGAGCTTCGGTAAAATAGTGCAAAAGATAGAGCATCAGCCAAGGGGGAGTTTACTGCGACACTTAGCCATTTTTCACTAAGTGTTGCCATCAATGCCAAAGGGGGAGATTGTTGGCAAGAGATACAGTATGGCTTCATGAGTGTTGTCATTGATGGCAACAAAGTCTATCCCACACATCTGCAGTACATAGTATGTCTATACTAGAAGTTAGATTGAAGATTGTTTTGGTCCAGTGAACAAGAATAGAGTATGCAACAAGGTCTGACAATCAGGTCCGGATCTCTCAGATGGTGTAACTTAGCAAGTTGGAGACTTGGATTAGTCAAGAGGGGTATCATGACTACTATATTCCAGAGCTTTAGCCTTCGGTGACAAAGCATGAAAAAGATATGAGCATCTAAGTGTTGGGTTCTAGACAGGCAGAGCAGATAGACAAAGAACTGACCGATAGAGCATCAGACTTCAATCCGGATGAGTAAAAGGTGTTGATCAAGCAATTTGGGGAATTATATATTGTTGGCCAACATGATTAAAGACTTCTATGCCCATGTTTTTGATACACATCACAAATCAAGCATGGATTCTCCCGACATATCAGTAACTTGCAAATATCTTGAAGTGTTCTTGTTGCCGACTAAAAACTTGATGAGAATCCTTTATACAGATATATATACCATATGGATTCTAGTATGTAGGTGTGTGTGGTGTATAAGGGATGAAATAAAGTGTGAAGAAAAGCAAGGATAAGTGTGAAAGCAACAATTCAAGTCCGGTATGTGACAGAGCAACAACACTAAAACATAGGAAGAATGAAGTGCATTAGATCAGTGTATTGTGCCTAAATGGAATTGAACTCTTGCATTTGTAGATGCCTCTCATCAGTTCAAACACCTGATTACCTTCTGTAAGTTTTGTAGATAGTGAGTCTCTTGTAGGGAGCGTGCCTCTTGTGAGTAGTGTGCTCGGGCAATGAGCCCTAATTGGTAAGTGTCATTTTGTACTCCTTTATTCTTTTAATAGAGAATACAATCTTGGGTTTGTCACCCTGTGGTTTTTTCCTTAACAGGGTTTTCCATGTAAAAATCCTTGTGTTATGTGTGTTGATTTTATTTCTGTTCTTATGATCACATATGCTTATATGTTTTGATGCTACACTAATTATTAAAGAAGAAAAGAAAGTTAAAGAAATTTGAGATAACTAATTCACCCCCCCTCTCAGTTATCTACCTTATTTCCAACAGTGACAAGTAAAGAGGATAGTGACTTTACAAGGAGTAGTCATATAGGCTTGGATGCATATCAATAATGATCATGCATGGAAATGCAACATCACAACAAGAAGATCATATATGTAGTCAACAGAGAGTATCTGCAGTTTAAGGAAGGTAAAAAAGAAACAATACAAAGACACATGGGAATAGTCCTAAACAACCTTTTTAGAACAACATGATGATAATGTAAGGCACTCACAACAATATGCAACCCATGTTTTGAGTAGAACAATCACCCAATAGGTATAGGTATGACAAGGAATCAATGCTATATCTATATTCAACTCCATTGCCCTTCAGGATTGCCAAGGAGTTTTATTAGGAGGAACTAACATATGGAGGATTTTTATGAAGATGAAGATTGCATAGGTTAAGATGCTACTGTGAGTGAATAACAAGGAAAGATACAGTCATTGATAACTGTGATACTCAAGATTAAGATAATCTTAGATATATCTGTCATAATCAAAGGGCAATGGATGTATAAGATAGTCTTAGACAGTCACCAATTATTAGGAACAACAACAATGGTGCAATGCTTTTCAAGACCATTCAAAAGAAGACAAATCACCAAAAGATGTGAAAGCTTTCATCAATGTGTTGAGAAGTTTTAGGATTATATTGTTAAGAAGTAGAGGAGTAATCAATATACATACATTGATGAGCATAACCATTAGAGCATGCCATAAAGTGGTCATGAAAGATGACTGTGATAGTCACAATGACTGTGTTGTTGACAGTCACTAAAAGGGGGTTACCAAGAGTAGTTACCAAAAAGAAATAAGGTATAGTCACTTGATGATTGCAAGCAACAAGGAAGAAGCATGCCCTACATATAAACAAGGATAATGACATTAAAATGGATTGATAAGGTGGTGGAAGATAGTTAGGACAGTAGATAGACCTATTCGAGTTTATCAGTGTTCCTCAAAGAAAGAGTAGCTAAAAAGGAGTAGATAAGCACAATGAAAAGGGTGAGCATGAAGTAGGTTAAAGCAAAATAGTCTTATGACTATTATCCTGTCTAGCAGAACATAATAGGAGACATAGGCAATTAGCAAAAGGTTTAGCTACATCTACTAGAAATAGAGAAGGAACTAAGGACACTATCAAAGAGGTTCCAAGCCCTTAGAGCCATGAGAGTCCTATCAAACCATATACGAAGTTGTCAAGTAATTGAGCCCTAGAAGGTATGAGCTTATAAGAAAAAATAGATTAGTCTACAGGGTCTTTATATAAGACTATGTGGTACAAACATGAGACCTAAGTATAGAGTAGCCTTCAAGAAGCATAAATTTTCAAGAGGTGCATCATAATGAAATAAATACCTTGCTACTTCTTCATTTGCATAACTATAGTATGGTGAAAACCACAAGCTACAAAGTAGAGCTTCCCTACAGAAGAAAGGGAGCATTTTCACCATTATCATACAGAAAATGAAGGATTTCAAAGGCTCAGAGCTTCATAAAAGAACAATATGCTACAGTGTATATATCAAAAGGAACAAGACATATTGGGAGATTTGCAACATTCATAGATACAGGCTAGAGAGGCAAAGAAAGTAAAAGAGGACTTTTTATAGCTTCAAATAGAACTCTTATGAAAGCCCATGTCAAATAGCAATGGCTACATTGAGGAGTATTTCTAGTTCAAGTAAATCCAGAGAATCAAGCTCTTATGATTATGGTGTCTTGCTTTGTGAGGATCAGTCATATTGAGGATTATCTTCATGTCAAGGAAGCAATTCTTTTGGAACTCTTAAGAGTTATCAGACAATATAATGTTCGACTAGCTACTCGATTTCATACCTTGCATAAAACATAGAGTGACAGGGTGATAGAAAACAAAGCATTTGAGGAAACCATTTTTGGAAAAGAAAGGGGTTCCAGTAATCAGCCTTTCCTACTTATTGAACATTCAATATTGAGTGCAAATACAGAAAAGTAAATTTTTTAAAGTTTTCCTTGTTAAAAAAAAGTAACAGAGGGCAAAAAAAGAGACTTACTGGTAGTGAAAGAGCAGAAAAGCATAGAAGATAGCGAGTAAAGTTGCTAGAGGACCTCATGGCAGTAGCTAGAGTAGAAAAATGGAATGAAAATGAGAAAATGAACTCAGTTTAGGGTTTTTTAAAACCCTATTCACAATGTGAGACCTAAATCATTTGCCAAGCCCAAGCTTCTCCTAAGTCTTTTCATGACTTTTGAGAAAAGGAAATCAAATGGAATAAATACAACCTGTGGTCAAACACTTAAGTGTTTGAGCAAGGCTAGGATGCATGAGAAGCCATGGAGGATTGGGAGACATAAGGGTTTTTTGTGACCTTTTATTTTTTTTTCTTAAAACCTTAAGTCAAATAAAGTTGAAATTATGACAAATGTCTGAAGTGAGGGTCTTTTAGGTTTTATTATTGAGTTATGTCAATGAGGGTAAATTTGAGAGTATTTTTCACAAGTCAAATGCAGAGAGGGCTTCTTTTTTTACCTTGTGAGCTTTGAGAAAGAGATTGTGTATCAAGCATTGTAATCATAACACCCTAGTTCTCTCTTTGCATGACCTAAAGACAGTTATAAATGTAAATTAACACTTATTAAGGTAATAATCACTAGGTTACCTTAATGCTTGTTAAAATAAACCTATGTAATTTATAGTTTATGATAACACTTATAAAGGTAATTAATGAATCATATTACCTTTAATAATTGTTAAATTAGACTTATAAATTGCCCTTACATCATGCAAAGAGAGAGATTGAGTTGAACTAAGGTTGGAGACTCATTCAACAGGAGTATCTCTTTCTATTTTTGACTTGGAGTCAAACAGGCCTATTTTGGCAATTTTTTGGTCAAACACCTTGATAGGAGTTATGAGCTAAAATAGCTATGTTTGGAGTAGTTGTGGACCCTCATATTTAATCTTTTTCCTCTTGCTCACCCATCAACTAGGAGTTTCTTTTTCAGCCTATTCATGCATCATTTGGAGTCCGGTTAGACTGGAGTTGAGTTCCCCTTGACTTTTGGAGACAGATTTTGTATTATAGGAAAAGCGCTTATGTTTTTTTTCTTAGTTACTACTTTTTCTCTAGCCTTTGCACATTGTAGAGATAGATTTAGTATTGTAACTCAACATATTTTACAGGTTTTTATACAACAGTTTACTTTTCAGCATATTTTCATAGTTATTACAGAGTTTGCCTTCCTTTTTAATAAAATCAGGTATTCTTCTATTCAAATTTAGGTGTCTTGTTATCTTATGAATGATTTGATAAAGATAAAATATGTTTTAAAATGAAACCTTAAGTTTTCTGTCTCATTCTACTAAAGCAAGTATACAATAACGCATATTTTACCACAGGTTACCAATTATGCAGGTGATTCTTTACTTTTAAAGTTGTGAAAAAATTTGGTTTTCCTTCAGAAAAAGTGAACTATTTTCATGCCTTTCTGTGAAACATTTTTGTGATAAGATTGTTCAGTTTGAGTTGTAAGAGTAGATATATTGAAAATAGTTATGAATCAGTTGCAAGTTAGGACATAATTATTGGTGCATCACCCCCTTAGGATAAGTTTCAATTTATTTAATCATTCTTCTATCTCTTTTCTCATGAAGTGTATCAGATCCAAGGGGCATTAAAAGGGAGTTGGCTCTTCTAGAGGTTCATTCTCATCATAGACAACCCACAGTTGATAAGTTCTCATTCATTATTGATATTCGATGTGTATATCAGTAGTATCAACCTTTGGAGGCAGTATCTCACACATCTAGTGACTCTACAAGTTCAAATCTATTGATTTCAGTAGTCCATCTGCTCAAAGATTATTGAGGATCAAGATTTAGGTGATATTCTTGGTTCTTTCCCTCATGGAATCCTTCCAATCACCTGGTGAATTTACTGGTATGTACAAAATTTTCTAAATCAGATATGATTTTCTTGATTTAGGAAACATTTTTATGAAAACCCAGCTCATTTGAATGTTCTAGCATGTCAAAGTATCAAGGGGAATTTGTTCCTATCCCTTCATTTTTCCAAAATGCAATTTTACAGCCTTCTCAATACCCATATTAGACTGAAAACACTGCTGGTTTTATCCCAAACAACCATGTAACAACAATATATCAGCATGCTGAACATGCTTACCTCTCACCCACCCCTGCTCAACCTTCATGGCATCCTACCTATGCTCATAACCAATCCCAGAAAGACTATTTTGTTCCCAATCAACATGCTTTTTCTACTGATCAGCCTTAGTATGATGATAGCATGAGCATTTGGGATATGGCTTTAGATTTTCAAAAATAGTTTGATGCCATTGAAAGAGAATGAGAGTATAACATGCAGCAGGAGGAACTTGCTTATAGAGCCTATCTCTATCAGCAAGAGGGAGAAGCACAAAGGAGGTATGAAGAGGAATGTTTTGCTAGATAGCTTATAGCTAAGGAAGAGCAAATCAAACAATTACTTATGCATGCACAAAGGATAGAGGCCTAATCAGGTTCTTATATTCCTAGCTTCAAACAAACACCTCATACAATCATAGAAAAACCCTTAAAAGGGGAGCTTTCAGGGCCCAAAATCCCAAGTATCAATCAGGGAAAGCTTTCTAAATCAACAAGTAAGATTCCAAGTTTCAGAGGTTTTGATTTTGTTCAAGAGCCTGTTTGCATTCAAAACTAGTTCATTAGTACTTAGTTTCCATCATCTCAAGAGTTTGAATCAAGTCATCAAAGTTTTGAGCAACCATGGCTTCCTTCTTGAGCTATGCATCCTAATTATAAAATGCCAAACCTTGTTAAAGCCACTCCTACATGCGAATCCAAAATTAGGAAGAGGAAAAGGTTGTAGAATCCAAGCCATTCAAAATCCAAGTTTTAGGAGTGCTACTTCAATCCAACAACCAAGTCATAACTAAGAGCAGTCCATAATGCCTCAGAATGAGCTTGGCAATGAGCATATTTATCCTACTTCATCAGCTGAAGGTTCTTGCAGTCCTTTTTGTGGCACCAAATCAGAAAAATTAGACATGGAGCAAGAGGTTGTTACTATTTGTGCTATGTCCCAGTAGAATATGAGCATAATGCATGTGTAGAGGAGGTTGATTCATGTTTGACACATAATCCTTTGCATTTTGAATCATTTCAGAAGTTTTCTAATGTTGTTTATGAGATGGATAAAAGTAGATTACAGAGGTCATAAGGTGAAAGTCTTCAGTTGCAAAGACAACTTGTACACATTTCACTAGAGAAGACACAACATGAGGAGGAAGATTCAGTTTCTTTATTTGATTAGCTACTTGGTTTTGTTGTGAGTGATGAAGAGAGTGTATAGAGAATCATGCTCACATCAATAGCTAAATTGGAGCAGCAAAAATATGTTGAAGGATTTGATGAGTAGCTGGTCCAAGAGCATCAAAGCAGTCATGTTTTGGAGATTGGAGAGATTCATGTTCATGAGGCTGCCTATCAAGTCAAACAAGATGTTGAATTAAAACTTACACTCCAAGATGATGATATTAATACTTCAGAACAAGACAATTGTCATAAGGATGAGGCAAGCCTTCTCATACAGAAAAGTGAAGATATTTTTGAAAAAGACCTTTTCTTGGATATCATAGAAGATTTTTTCTCTAACTTGGCTATCAAACAAACATCTCTTAAGGAACAAGTTCATGAACAACATGAACATAAGATAAAAGTGGTCATATTTCATAATGAATCACTTTCTAAGCATCATGAATGACATTAACATAAAGATGAGATAAGTAATCCTATACAAAAATGTAAAGAAGAGCTTGAAGATGATTTTTTTGGAGATGAGCTAGATGATTTTTGTGCAAATTTAGATGTCAAACCAGCATCTTAGGAAGAAGAAATTACTATTTTTTTAGAGGTTTCTAATAAGAAGGAGGAAGGAGCAGCAGATTGTAAAGAGCAAAATATCACTATGTGTTTGAGCATAGGTTTGTCAAGATAATGTCCTATTCGACATCTAACCTAGTTGGAAAGCAACAAGGAGAAGCCACCACTTATCATGCTTGTTTCCAAGCATGAAGATGAGTAGAAGGAGGAAGAGAGTCATCTTGTTTATCCACCATAGAATAGCTATATTTTTAGTCAAAAGAAGTGGGTACATGTTTTTGTTCTTTTTCTTGAGGTACTACACAAATTCTATAAATACCCATCCTTTCCACACCCCTTGTTGGCTGCTCAGATGCATGAAAAACACCCTAGGTTGATCAACAAAGGAAGCTATTTTGTAGAGCCAGTTAATGGTTTTGTTTAGTGAGCCTATTCTTTTACTTAGTTTAGGTAGGCAAGCATCTACTTCAGTTTTGTATACCAAGAAGTTCTTTTGCATAGTTTGTTGGCCCTGTTTAGAGCCAGTCTAGTTTGGTTTTTAGTTTTTGTTTTACTGTTGTTTTTCTAGTAGCTGAGTTTCAATAAATTTTTTGAGTTTTTGAGGCCAAGAGAAGACTCCTATGCCTAATGGATATGCTAGGCTACTTATCCTATTTGTTTAGCAGGTAAACACCCCTAAGAGGTTGCCAAAAATGTTATCTAATTGTGCATTTTTTCCTAGTTAGGCTTGGCTAGAATAACATAGAGTTACAAGGGGAACAACTAAACCTAGAAGGCCTACTATGCAGTTAGAAGGTCTTCCCAGTCATCACCATCACATGAATAATGTAACAACTTAGCAAGAGTTATTACATGAGCCAGACAAGGGTGGGGGATGGCATCCCACCTAAATAGGAAGCATCCCAACGAAGAAAGGAAGACAAGAGTGCATTTTATTCAAATGAAAAAGGTACACACACTTGTTGTGGACCATATGATTGCTTTTAACATGATTGTTTCATAGTTGACATCCGTGGGTGTGAAAATGGAGAAGGAGGATCATTGTATGACCTTGCTTTGTTCTTTGCCGGATTTGTGGGATCATCTTGTCATGGCCATCAGAAGCACTACAACCACCTTCAAGATGGATGAGGTAGTATCTTTACTGTTATCTGAAGAAATGCAAAGAAAGGCAACCAAGTCAGCCAAAGAGGCTCTTGTGGTTCATGGAAGACCCAAGGAAAAAGGGAAGAAGGACAAAAAAGTTGAGAAGGGTAGGTCCAAATCCCGTGGGAGATCAAAATCTCCTGGAAAGTCCAAGGCTCTCTGTTGGAACTATGGGAAAACTGGGCATTTCTGAAAGGAATGCAAAGAGGAGAAGAAGAAAAAGAAGAAGAATGTCCCAGACTCAAATTCTGACAAGTCACAAGATGATGGTGATACCTTCATCACAGCCCTAGCCACCCATGCATCTGATGATGTGTGGTTGAAGTATTCTAGTGCATCATTCCACATGACCTCGCATCAAGACTAGTTTACGAAGTATGAAGAGTTCGATGGTGGAAGAGTGTACTTGGGTGATGATTCTCATTTGAAGATTGTTGGTCATGGAAGAGTCTCAATTTGATTCCTTGATTAATAAGTGAAGGGGATCACTAGGGTCATGCACATCCCAAGCTTGGCATAGAACCTTCTTTCTATAAGTAAGTTGAATGATGCAGGTGTGCAGATTGTCTTTTCGAAGGATAGATGCAAGATGACTAGAGGATCTATAGTGCTTGCGAAGAGTACTCGGAGAGGTACTCTATTTCAGCTAGAGGCATGCACTTCATAGTGCAATAGTTCTTCTAACTCAAAGAAAAGAGTTGTAGTCACTTCATCCCCACCATCTGAACCAGCAGTGAAGAAATATGTTGTATCAAATTCTGATGGTAGTGCATTTTGCGTACCCAAGGGTGCTCATGCTTTGGAAGTCAAGATTCCTACTGAAAAGACAATGTTATGGAATAAGAGATTTGGCCACATTGGTGAGAAGGGTCTTAGAACCCTGAAAAATAAAAACCTCGTTGAGGGGTTAAATGATTGTAATCTCGAGTTTGACTTTTGCGAACATTGTATATATGGAGAACAAAACTGTGTTCATTTTTACTCTAGTTCTCACAAGTCTTATGGTGTGTTGGACCTTATTCATTCTGATTTGTTTGGTCCTATTAGTGTTCCTTCGATTTCCAAATCTGTATATTTTATATCTTTCATAGATGATTACAATAGAAGGACATGGATTTATTTTCTGAGAAGCAACTCTGAAGTCTTTAGTCAGTTTAAAGAGTTTAAAGCTTTTGTTGAGAATCAGACTAGTAAAAAGATTAAGTGTTTAAGGACTGACAACAGTGGTGAGTTTTGTTTGGTAGAGTTTGATAAATTCTGTAAAGAACATGGGATTGAAAGACACAAGACAAATCCATACACCCTGTAGCAAAATGGAGTTGTAGAGAAGATGAACATGACACTGATGGAGAAGGCTAGGAGTATGCTTAGTGGAGCAAGCCTTGAATAGAAGTTTTGGGTTGAAGCTTGTTGGGTGAATATTTTGTCGTTAACTCGCTAACGGCAAAATGGGTATATCAGCCACAGCTATGATGAGACAAAGTCTCTCCTCTCAGCAAGGGGAGGTTCCCTCTAATTACTTAACTTTTGTAAATCAAACACTTATCAAATTTATGTACACTAAAAACTATGTTTGTGGTGGTTCCATCTCATCTCATTCTCTTTTTTCAGAATAGATGTTTATATTTCAAACTCTTGATATAAGACTCGTAGATTATCACAATATCACAGAAACATAAAGTTTTCTGTTACCTCACTTATTACTTGTAAACAGAAATATTTGAAGTAGAATGCAACGCAAAGTCTTCACTCCTCCTCAAGATGATAAAAGTAAATCAAATAGAACAGCTTGCAGCACAAAGTCTCCAAACTATTGTATTTTCACAAACATGAACATATAACCCACAACTGATTTGATAACACAAAGTTTACCAGAATCAAATTATGAGCGCTCTTCGATCACTTGTAATAAACTCCACACTTCAATTATTATCAAATAAGACTATGATAGCAAGACGTAAGAACAAAACTATCACAACACAAATAATTCCAAGACAAAGATTGGAATTGAATTTGCTTTCTTGTATTGATAAATATTTGAATATTGATTTTTACAAAAAGCACAAAGTCTTGATTTGCTTCTCAATTCGCCAGAGTTTCCTTACAATAGACAAAAGATAATATTTACAAAAGAGGTCCCCTTTATTTATAGGGAAAGACCTTGAGAAAATCTAGGAAATCTACAACTAATTTGACTTATTCAACAAGAGAGTCCTGTTTGACTTATGACTTCTCTTGTTTCACATGTAATTACATTTTGAAAAATTACATGTGTAGATGTCTAAAACAAAATTCCATTTACATAATATCTAAGAAAAATAAGCTAAGGCACTAGCTTCCTCCATCCTTTTTCCTTAGGAAGTTCTGATACATGGTTTGAACAACTGACATCTCGCATGCATCTGGTTTTGCTGTGTTTTCAGATATGGTGCGAGCTTGGAGGATTGAATCCTTCACCGCCTTTATTGCCTTTTCATGCTTCTCTAAATTATCCTTCAGATTCTCCAGAGTCGAATGCTGATCATACAGATTGTCCATTGAGAGTATCGAAGGAGCTTCCTCTTCAAATTTCTTTTGCACCATTTCTTCAAAAGAACTTATCATTTCATGTGCTGTGAGGAAACTATGATCTTCTCTTGTCAGAGTGCAAGGAAGTTCTTCCAGCCGATGTAGAAGTGTGACATCACTATCTTCGCTGGCTTCTCAAGCTTGGCACAGATCTTCCAGTAGACTCTTTATTGTGAAAATACGATGAGCTAGAGTCTCCTTGGTCTTGAGATATGATTCCCTGTTGGTGATGACCCCTATGGTGACCAAATTCTTGATCTTGATCTTCTTCATATCTGTCCACTCTTCTAGACTCTCTTCTTGATCTTGCAACTCTTGCGAAAGCAGATCCACTAGATTATCCAGCTCAGCTTTGGCCTTGTCCATTTTCTCCTTTCTTTCGACAGCGGTTTTCAACAGAACTCGTCCTTGTGCCAGCAACCGCTCCACCACATCCCCCACAATCTTGCCTCTAGCCTGGGCTTTTTCAACTTTCTGTATCAAGGGATCTTCCACTGTCACCGCCATTGGTTCCACTATTTCTGATGACTTTACTATTTTCTGAAGGACAGCAGCCAGTTGTTCTGCTTTTGCTTTGTATTGCTCTTTTTCCCTCTTGGCTTCATCATATTTTTCAAGTAGGGTGGTGGTAGTGGTCTGGAAATCTGCTTTGACACCTTCATGAGTCACTTTACCAAGTTCAACTCTTGAAATGACATAACTGCTCATGTCAAAAGTATCAACTGTGGCATCTTCAGGAGGTTTCGCAATTTCTGCATATCTGATTCCCTTTTCAGTTACCAGCCTAGAAACAGTCTTAGGCCTCTTCTTTTGGTTCTTAGCTTTCACAGGCAACAGCTTTTCGATGTCAATCTCATCAGGTGAGATAGCTTGTTTCTTCCTCTTTGGAGTATAGGCAGACAGCCATGGAGGAAGTATAGATGCATCGACAGCTGGTGGGGGGTCCACTACTTGCTTGGTTGGCTCCGTGCTTATACCTGTGATGGTTACAATTGGACTCGTGTTGGTAAACACGACACCTATATCAACAACCTTTTGCGAAGCGTCAAGAAGGTTTTCCAAAATAGTTTGTTCCCCAATATCAAAAGAAGGGGAAGATAAACTTGGAATGGAACCAGAAGAATCAAAAACGGTTCCAAGACTAGCCCTCATGGATTAAGGAGTATTGTCAGAGGAAACAACAAGAATGGGAGAAAGAGGGACATTAGACATCACTGGCAAACCATCAGATAATGGAACATGAGGAGGAGGTGTAAGGACTTGTGTATTGGAAGGAAGGTCTTTCACAGGAGTTTGTGGGGAACCATCAAGTCGCTCTACCTCTGCATCTTCGTCTTCACTTTGTTCAGCTTCTGTAGATACCTTTGTTTTAGACCTTTGAACATCTTGTTCTTCAGTCTCGACATCGTCAATTTTCATATGTTCATCATTGATGTCTTCAACATCTGACTTAGTGGCATCAGAAGCCTCTGTGGTTTCTTTCTTCTTTCCCCCCTTGGATACAAATTTGATCTTTGGTTTGTGTACCTTAGAGGAAGAAGGTGTATCACTCTTGTTCTTGGTTCGGTTCTCAACTTTCTTACATGTTTGCTCCTGTGTTCCCTCTTCGGACCCTGTAAGGAACTCTTTCAACTTGATCCCTTTACTTTCCAACCACAAGTTGGTGTTTGCCAATATAGGTTGGAATCTTTTTCTGATGGATGTCTCCTCCTTGACTGACCACTTCACCTCTGGGAGAGGTGAAGCTTCAACATTCTTTGCCTCATATTCATGATCTAGGACATCTCCATCATCCTCCATTCCATCTGGAATATCAGCTAGTCCTAGTTCTATAATTTGGCTCAGATGAAGCCTATAGAAATCCAGCTTTCTGATCTCATTTTGGGTCCTGAGATCTGCCCATATGTCTTCCACCATTGGCTCATGAAAATTTGACTTCCTCTTGATTTTGTCCTGGACCCTTCTGAAGTCGAAATGATTTCTCTTCTTGTAGGTCTTCATGGTGACTAACTGCAACTCGGAGTCAATTATTTTAGCTTTGTTGGCAGACTGAATTGAATACCTCCCAATTTCAATAGGAAACTTTATTCCTGACTTCTTAAGCTCCATCTGTTTATTATGAACCACAATCAGTTGCCTGCATAGCTCCATAAGAACAATGCGATCACTGGGATACCGTGGCAGCATGTAAGGGTAGCCAGGATAGTATCCTACCCGAAGATAAGTGAAGGTGGGGAATTGTAGAAACAAACAACCAAAAGAATTTACAACCTGCCATGCTTCATCAGAGACTCTTCTCTGAACCAGTTCACCATTCCACAAACACATGAAAACTGAGAAGAACGCATCATTGACTCTTCTGAAATGATGAATCGACCCCTTCAGAGTGATTTGGGGGTAGTATTCATATACTGGGACCAATCTCCTGTCCCCTACTTGGGTCAATCCTGGAAAATTCCTCATACTTGCAGCAGCATAGACACGGTAAGAGGTCATGTAAAATTTGAAGGTAGTATTGACCCTTACCAGTTGCTCGTGCAAAGCATTACTGATTTGTTCTCCCCAAAATATCTTCTAATTACCCCGTAGGATCACCTTGATGTAAGTGTACATCCAGTCTTGGAATTTGGAGGCAGAAGGGAGTCCTCTGATGCGACTCAACAAAGTAATCAGATCACACACTTCCTCCACAAAATCACTCCTGTGAAGGTCTTTTGGCCATCTGGTCAAAGTTGCCCGTGGAATCTTCAACCATTTGTTGTTTATGTGCCTCCTAGCAGATTCCAAATCATTGTCATAATCCTGCTGACCTTGAGCAAAATCAATTTGTCCAACATTTTCAATTGGTGGACACATGAAGATTTTGTCCATGAATTCTGCATCCAATCTCATGATAACATTTCCCTGTGAGTCTGTCACGGCTCTGGTGTCCCTGTTGTAGTGGTTGGCCACTTGTAGAACAAATTTAGGATCATGAGCACTGACAGGAAAGGATGCTACCAAATGGATATTGCTGTCAATGATTTTCTGCATATGCCGGGAGGGATTTGCTTGTTTAGTTCTATCTATGAATTCAGCCATATCTACGTGTAAAATTTCAGTGTCTCTGATTTCGTCAACATTTGACTGAACTGCTGTTACCGGAAAGACACCCTGGTACTTGTACTTCATGGCTCTGGACTTTGAAGGAGATGATTCTGACATGAGCCCTGGAGAAAACTGTGAACTCGAACACCACTACGAACGTTGACTGAGAACTGCAAAAGGCCATGATCTCGCAGTTAGGGAAAAATTGGATAAACTGGGTCAACTGCGTTTTGACGATCATGGATGGGAAAGCATGCGTTAAAAGGGCTTAAGCGCGCAAATCGAGGCTAGGGTGAAAGCGGGCTTTTAGCTTCGAAAAGTGAATTTTCCAGTGTTAGGGAAAATCAAGGAAATGTGCTTGGGCGGTAAAAAATGCCGCTCTTGCAAGTTGGCAGAGATTTCATGTGTAGGGGCGGTTAAAAACGCCGCTTCTGCATGTGTTCTGGAAGTTTTGGAATTTGACATGCTCGAGCGGGTGAATCGACCGCTATCGCAAGTGATGTTGAAAATCTCAACTGCTCGGGCAGGTGATTTGGCCGCTTCGACAAGTCGAGTAGTCTCTTGGTGTAGGGGCGGTGGAAAATGCCGCCATTGCAGGTGGAAAGAACTTGAAGTAAGCATTAGTTGATATGTTCGAGCGGATGATTTGACCACTCCGGCAGGGGAAAGAACATCACTTTCAGTGTAAGGGCGGTGGAAACAACCGCTATTGCATTTGAAAGGTTTAAGGGTTTTTTATGCAGGCCTAAGCGGCGAGTTTGGCCGCTTCTACAAATGGGTTTGAATAGATTTTGGTGTTGGTTTAGCGGCGAATGCGGCCGCTTCGACATACAACGGGAATGTTGGGGGTTTTGGTGAGGTTTTAACGGCGAAAGACACAAAACAAAACCCTAATCCGAATACTAAAACAAACAACAGAAAACCTAACAAAACCTCATCAACTAACAATACTAGTTAATAAGAAACAACGGGGAAGATAAACGAAAAAACTTACCCGTGACACTTGAAAACCTAGGTCCAACCTGTAGCGCGAGATCCATCACGGCTTCCACAGTATACAATCAAGCGGTTGAGGAGAACATTGGCACGTCAACCTAAAAGCTTAGCATATGAAATGATAAGAATGAGGAGGATAACACATTAAAAAGGTCGAGATTGGGGTTTAAATGACTATCACGAGTGGCCATTAATGGCACTCAACATCACAATCCCGAGGATCTCAGTCGGGCGGCGATTTCGGCCGCTTCTGCACTTCACTCAACAAATGTGCGACGTCGGCCAAAAAGGCCGTTCCTGCATGTGCGACAGAAAACTTACGGAAGACATATGCAATGGCAGTGATTTTAACCGCTATTGCATATTAAACTTAAAACAATGTAATGGCGGCGATAAACACCGTCATTACATCAAACAACAACTAAAAATAATATGTAAGAGCGGCATTTTTTGCCGCTCCTGCATATCAAGAGTCAAAAACTACTAACACTCAAAAATGACTAAAATTAACACCTTAACCAATTTACGACTTGAATATTCTTCGCAAATCTTGAGAAATCAATTCAAGGAAACATTGGAAACGAGTTATAAAATGTCAAATGACCTTGCACGAGAACAAGAAAATCTTTTCTCGATTTGCGATCTTAGAGTGTAGATTCACGAAACGGACAAGTTTCGTGGGGTTGTCTACAAAAACAAGCGCAGCTGATTTTGAGAACAACAAAGCTATTGCCACTGCTTGCTACCTAGTAAATAGGTCTTCTACATTAGCTCTTGTTGGTAAGACACCTATGGAGGTGTGGTCTAGTAAGAAGCCTTCAATAAGACATCTTCATGTTTTCAGTTGTGAGGCATATGCACATGTGCCTAGGGAGAAAAGGTCAAAATTGGAGAACAAGGTTGTTAAGTGTATTTTCATTGGCTATGGTGTCAGTGTAAAAGGATACAAGCTTTGGGATCTTGTGGCTAAAAAAGTGTTGTATAGCAGAAGTGTTATCTTCAGAGAGATAACACCTTCTTCCATTGTTCTACAGCCAGAAGAGACAGAAAAGAAAGAGGATGTGGTTCAGTTTCCTTCTACCCCTGAGAAGACTGAACCAACACACCATGTGAGACCTGATGACGAGGAGAGATCTAGCAGCTCTGAAAGCTCAGAAGAAGAAGCAAAACCTCAACCTCAACCTTTGAGGAGGTCTACACAAACAAGGAAGCAACTTGATAGGTTTGGTTATTCATTGTTAGATTCTAGTTGTACTTTTGTGTTGCTTACTAACACTGATGAGCCTAGAACTGTGACAAAGGCTATGGGCATGAAATATGTAGGTTCCTGGAAGGAGGCCATGGAAGATGAGATGGCTTCTTTGGAAAAGAATAAGACTTGGGACTTGGTGCCTTTGCTTGGAGTATAGAAACCTGTTGGATGCAAATGGGTGTTCAAGAAGAAATTTGGTGCAGATGGCAGTGTTGAAAAGTATAAGGCCAAATTGGTTGCGAAGGGGTACTCACAAGTGGAGGGAATTGATTATGGTGAAATTTTCTCTCCCATTGCAAACCTAAAATCTATTCAGTTCCTGTTATCTCTTGCAACAGCCTATGACTTAGAGGTGGAGCAGATGGATGTGAAGACAACATTCCTTCATGGTGATTTGGAGGAAGGGATTTACATGTCACAACCAAAGCATTACATAGAGAAAGGTAAAGAAAATTTAGTTTGCAAACTGAAGAAGTCTTTATATGGTTTGAAGTAGTCTCCTAGGATCTGGTATATGAAATTTGATGCCTTTGTGTTGTTGATTGGATTTCTGAGATCAAAATCAGATCATTGTGTATATTACAAGTTTGATAATGATCACATTCTCATTATTGAATTGTATGTTGATGATATGTTGTTAATTGGGAATGGTAAGAATATGATTTCTGATTTGAAGTCTCAGTTGTCAGCACAGTTTGAAATGAAAAACTTAGGGGCAGCCAAGTACATTCTAGGAATAGAAATTAGAAGAGATAGAGCAAATAGAAAACTTTGGTTAAGCCAGAGTAAGTATGTGAAGACCATGTTGGATAGGTTCAGCATGGTAGATTGTAGACCATTGTGTGTTCCTGTTTCTTTGGGGACAAAGTTATCTGTAAATGATTGTCCAAAATCTCCTTCTGAGGTGGAGGACATGAGTAGAGTACCTTATGTTAGTGTTGTTGGCAGATTTATGTATGCTATGGTCTACACAAGACCAGACATTGCCCAAGCAGTGGGAGTCCTTAGTTTATTTATGGCTAATCCTGGATGCATACATTAGGATGTAGTAAAGTGAGTGTTCATATATCTTATGGGTACTTTCAAGTATTCCATATGTTATCATGGTCATCCTATAGGACCTCCGCATTCTGTATGTATTTGTGGATTTGTGGATTCAGATTGGGTGGGTGACATTAACAACAGGAGATCCAACAGTGCTTATGTGTTTACTTTATTCGGTGGTGCAATTAGTTGGATGAGTAAGCATACACCTATGGTCTCTTTGTCCATGACAAAAGCTGAGTACATTGAAGCTACTCGTGCTTATAAGGAAGCCATTTGGCTTAAGAGATTGTGTTTAGATATTGGTGTTGATGCAGGATAGATTATTATCTATTGTGACAGTCAAAGTGCAATTTACCTAGCGAAGAATTTGACTTTCCATACTAGAACAAAGCATATTGATGTATAGTTTCATTTCATGTGAGACATGGTGGAGGATGGGAAGGTGAATTTGGAGAAGGTAGACACTTTGAAGAATGTTGTGGATGCATTGACAAAACCAATGGGCACAGATAAGTTTAGATGGTGTTCAGAGTCTATGGGCCTCTTGGCCTATAGCAGTTAAATCCTGTTATTTCTATTGGCTCTTACAAGGTGTTTGACAAGTGGGAGAATGTTGGGAATTAAGGTGTCTCAACCTTGGTAATTCCTTGCATTTATTATTTGTATTGAATTTATTTATTTAGCCTATGTTGTAATTTTGTTGCACATCCTATTTTGTCATTTAGTGTGAAGTGGCACGATGTGTTGTCACTCCACTTGTAAGATGATTAGAATGGTCAACTCACTCCATGTGGAGATAGTCATTCCTTTTGTGTGGTAGAGGTTTTTTTCCATGTGTCGGCATCTTGACTAGTGTGTAAGAGAATCATGACTGAAATGGTTATGACAGATTCCTATGACAATATATATGACGCATAGTAGTCAGATATAGAAGGTTCTATGATAGGTGAGGACATGTGTCAAAGAGCATCTTTGAGGAAAGCATCTTTGGGTGCCCCAAGGTGGGTAATGATGTGTTGTAAGTGGAATATGCTATTTATAGGCAGTTACTCTCATAGCTATAAGAGTTGTCAGTTATGACGGATTCCATGACAGTTGTAAGATGTGTAAGAGCATCTATCATTGCCTATCTTGGGATTAGGCATCCATATTGGGATGGGGTGATGTGACAAGTGTCATGACCATGTTGCAATGTTGGATAAGTGTCCCTAGGCGTGGGTTTTGGGCCATGAGGCCAAGTTGGACGCCCATTCCAAGAAAGGTTCATTTTTGCCTTGTAACTTCTATTTAAACAAGTGCTTGGAGAGGAAATGTATTATGTGATTGATAGGTACTGTTATGCTATCAGAATATCTCTAGATATGAGTGTCAAAGACTCCTACAAGAGCATTGACTCTGAAACTATATTGTAACCTTGATTATTTACTTTAATACATTTGAGTTGTGTTTTGGAGTGTGGGGTTTTTCACCCATAAGGGTTTTCCGCACATATATATTGTCTCTATCTCTTGTCTTCTTTCTGTGTGTGTGTATTGCAGCAATATCTATGTTATTGTGTTTATAACTCTATAACTGTAAGGTGTAGAAAGAATTTGCACTCTTCTCTCCTTTTTAGATTAGCCTAGGAAGCATTTTCCACACACCTAGCTTCCTTCCACTAACATGTCTGTCGGCTTGTTCCTTAAAAGTATACTTGATCAACTCATCTGTCACATCATAATTCCCACTACGGACCATATGAGACTCTAAGATGCATAAACAACAATCATTCTAGATCTCTTAGCATACCTCTAAAACCACATAACAAAATATACAACTGCGGAAGAATGTAGACCCTTTTCTCTAGCACTGTGCACTATTCCTGACTTAACTATGTTCACCCGGACTTAAGTATTTTACCATGTGACTTCTACAGGAAGTCAAGACTTGAACACTAGAACAAATCATCACAAAATAGCTATGAACAACATACCTGATCCACATATACTAATCTTTTACTGTAGAGGCATACCATCCCAAACATTATTACTTACTCTGTATAATGTATACTATTCATACTTAGTCATTTCTACTTCCAGAGTAAATTCTCTTTGTCATATCGGTGGAGTCTCTTTCCTTTGTTGCCATCAATGACAACATTCAATCATTATAACAGTGTCTCTTGCCAACAATTAAATGGTTGTTGGTTGTCTACCAGTTGGTCTTTTATTTTGATTTATCTTTTAACCCCTTCTACACTTCTCCAAATGCCACCTTGATCTTCAATATATTGGTGTGTCATTGGATAGTATAGAATGGGGCAAGAGTTATTTGTTGTTGTATGACGTGTTTGTTGGATGTTCTTATTACTCTAGCTAGTATTCATATCTTGTCTGTGTCAGAATAACTTTTTGCATAACATACGTCCTTTGTACCCAAGGCTTATGCCTTTTGTGCACTAGGACTACCATGTTCTAAGTCTCTTTCCCCACATGTCTAGACACATTTGTACTATGTTGGGTATGTATAAGCACATCCTATTGCTTGAAGTGTCCAATCCATGCAAATATTGGATATACATCATCACCTTGGTCTCCTATACCTTGGTGAACAATATCTTTTTTTCTATATTAAAACTTAGGATTGCTTTAAAACATACTAGCATAATCTCAACCCCTATCCCTCCTATCATACTCGACCACCCCTATCAAAGATCCACACCTATCCTTGACACCCCCACCTTTGGATTTGCATTAATAAAGATGGAGACTCATCCTAATCCACTTTCCCCCATCCTAACTAACCTTCTAACCAATCCACACCCACCCCACCCAATCCCCATCCACCCCACTTAATAAGCAACCCATCTCAAGGGTTGACGTAAAAACTCTCTCTAGCCATTATTTAGAATAATATGGCCTATAGCCTTATTATGTCTTTGTCCCCAACCCCCTTCCATTCACCCCCCAATAACCCCTCATCCCCAAATCTACCTAACTATCCCCCCTCATAGGCACAAGGACACTTTGTATCATGACCTAAAAAAATAATTTACCACCCCCATGACCATCCACTACATCCACTTCTATCAACACGTAACCATCCATATAGCCAAATCCACATCGCAATTGCATAAAATGAATCGTACAGACATGTAAATTCAATGCCACAAGTTTCCACCAATTATCTCATGCTCACCATGACCCTAACAACCACATACATCAAAACATCCACCCACATACACACACTCTCATCCACATCCAAATATAGGCCTAAAGAAAGTTATTAATTTGAACTCACTACATAGGCATACCTTACCACCCATGCTTGGAGATAATTTGAAATTAAAACTTGATTTAGTATATGAATGTACATACACGACTCCATCATAATCACCATCCCACAACCCACATAGATTGAGTCCTTTTATATAGCACACTGAAGTCTTGTAACATATCTTCTCATATCACTTAGATTTACATGCTGAATTTACTAGAAAGGTAAATGAACATAATCATTATAAGCATTTGTTTGCTAACATACTAATCATTTTCATAATCAATTAAATAAAAAGCATATCTTTTCTGAATATTTTCAAACCTAAAAATTACAACATATTCAAAGATAACATTTTAGTGAAATCTTTCACATTATAATTACAATATTTTGCTCATGGCAATCAGAATAAGTTTACATAAATTTGACTATCAATTCATAATAATAAATATACTACATCTGGAGTTTTGATATATGTATTCATAAGTCTTGGCTTGTCATCTACTTGGGAAGGAGAGCATCACCTGAGTACTTTTCCTCCAACCATAGACCAACGATCCCCCACACACCTTCCTTCCTAGAAGTGTCCCTAGCCTTCATGAAAGGAATAGATATAAAGAACCAACAAGTTTTTGCTATCTAATTTTCTAGTGTTGTGTCCTACATAACCAACACCATCATACAACTATAGATCCCTTCTAAATAAGTATGACACTTCTGGATGGTTATGCAATCCTAGAGACAGTGAACCAACTAATGCATGCAGAGATGAATGCATTACTTTGGCTAAAGATTTAATATAAATAGATGTTATGCAATGAACGTAGTCAACAGTTCACACACTTCTAACTCGACTTAGACACTATCTCATCCTACAGTGATTTTAGTTTGACCAATTCTAGTCATGGGGTGACTTAATTAAACTTCACCCTTAGTCCACCTAACTTGGATTTCTAACTTTGATTTCTAGAATATAATACCAAACATGGTTCAGATTGAGATCTTGATCATTCAATAAAGGTCTCTTGTTGCATCTACAACATGAAATCTACGACTCCCTGTCACTTTATTCCTTATTTCAAAAGTTTATATATTCTTGGTTTTTGGTATCAAGTATTGACATAGAGATTATTTTTGTCTATAACTTCATGAGTTTGGCTAAGGTACTTAACTTGCTTCAAGGATTTGCATCTAATCCTTGTCAACTATAAACACATCCCGTTTAAGTTGACAATATAATTGTAAGAAGAATATTACATTTACTAAACATGTCTAGGATACACTTAGAGATCTATCTTCTCTAACCCCCTTATAATAATATATAATCTTTTATTATCACAAGATAAAAAGAATATCATGTCCCATCATAGTAAAACTCTTAGTCTACTAGACAGTTGAAAAATTCTAGTAAATTATTTCCATCATAAATTTAAGAGTTAATACCATCCTTAGAAGAAAGTTAATCAAGAATGATAAAATAGTTATCGAGCTATCAAGCTCTTTCATTTTCTATTCATGAATAATGTAAGGTTATATATCTGTGCACCCTACCTTGTACTCATAGCTCAAACATGCACTCGTAGTGTTGTAATGATAGCAATATCATCCTGGTTTTACTTATACAAAATAAAGAAGCCTACAACTCAATCTTTAATTATGTGTAGCCAAATGGAATGCAAGGGAAAACAACTTATATTCAAAATATTTATATTTAAAATCCCATTTTCTAGTGACTTGAAGTCACAATTGGTTGGCACTGAAAGAATGGTTTGGACTGCTATTGATACACAGCAACCTGTGGCTCATAATACAAATGACACCCATCTCTATGATTATGTATTTATCCATATTGTTACCATTTTTTACCATAGCTCAAAATTGGCTAAGTAGATGTGACATTATCATTTTTGAGTGAGGTTTGATTTCCTTCTTTTATGAGTTAGTTGCATAGTTATTATGTTTCAATTTTAAATACAATTCAGTTGTTCAAGAAAGAAGGAAAAATTTCAGATCTCATTGCATTATAGAATAGTCAAGTGAGATAAGTATTTCATTCATTGCAATGGTTATTCATTTACAAGTTGAAATACATAAAGGAATAAGCATTGCATTGAAAGAAATGATGACATATTAGACGTCCCACACAAGCCGTGGGTTATAGCTGAACATATGCAGATATAAAGAAAATACTATGCATCTAATCAATGAAAAAGGAAAGACATAGCCATCATTGCCTTGGTTTTGTCGATCTTTGAGTAGCCTCCTATCCTGCTCCTAATCTTGACATGTACCTAAAAAATGTGGGAAGGGTCACGTTAGAAGCTCCGGTTATGAAAATCATTTATCCATCTGAAGAGGCATAATACTTTGGTTATAGTGCATTGATCAAATGAACGACATCCATATGTTGAAGAAATTAAAAAAGACACAATCATGGAGCATCATTATTTTATTCTAATCTATTTGTTTCATGTGCAGGTATAGGATAAGTCAAGTAGCTGATTGAAGACATATTAGCACGTGGTATGAAATGGGCTCCCACAAGGGTTGAGCCCAACATGTCACCCCAGATCCTCAGGGGAATGGATTGCAGATACATCATATTGCTCAATCAAATCATTAAACTAAAGGAGTGCTACATCAAGTAAGTATATAAGCTTCAAGCCTATTGTCCATTCATGATTATCAAATCAAAAGTGAAGTGAGAACCACAAATAGGCAGTAGGCATGTGATATCATAAGATATTGTCAGGAGTGACTATTATAGACATGGTAATTGAAAGACTGATTCTTGTACATACAAAGAAACACCATAGAGCAACAGTAAGAAACAGTGATGGCAGCAGGAGCTATTGAAAAACTCATAGGCAAGTTGTAGTCACAAAGAGGACAGCATTGTATCCTTCTACTAATCAAGAAAATTACACATCTAATGCCAATATAATAGATGCAAAAGGTATTATCATGTGCATAATGAGATAGTTAAGTATCAGATAGGTGCCATAGAATGTAAGTGTATACAATGCATAAGAAAAACCATAAAGGCACAATAGTAGATTGGGCTTAGTCATGTCATACAACATAAATAGAGTGCAGCTATTAGAAGATGTATGAGAACAAATCTAAAGAGGAAGAAACCAAGTATATCATGTGCATGTATGGAGTAGCTAAGGCACCCATAGTAATAAATTAGTATGCATGTTGCATCATATGTTACAGTAGCAATATACATCTTTGTCAAGAAGGACAAGATTGTCATGCAGGAGAGGTACACTTCACCATCTACAGAAGGAGCTCAAAGGGGTGGTATGAATATTGCTAGGACAAATTGTTTCTGGAATAGCAGTGCACCATGAAACAGTTGCAAGTGAACAACACCTCCTCAGTATCAACTGGAGGATATTCTATTAAGAGTTGCAACCCAAGTGATATCACATAATAGCCATTAATAAATAGAGATCAACATTCAATGCATAAGGACAGCATAATTGGTTTAAGGAGGTCATGAAAAGATGAATGTAGTCACAGCATTTGGAGGATATAGTGAGTTCAATATTAAGTGGAGAAAAGCTCAAATGCATGACTATGAGGCATGAAGAGAACAACATATATATTATGGTCACAATATACAAATGGAACACCATTTTCCTTCAAATGCATTTTTAACATAAATCTCTAAATCAGAGAGGAAAGAAGTCCTTCAGTTTTCATTTCCAGCTACTCAAAATGCAAACTTGGTCCACAGCCAAGATCACAAAAGTTACAAAGTGTCATGATTAAAAATCAAAGGCTCGAGCCCATGTGAAGAAAAGACACTGCCTAGCATACAAGAGAAATAATGAAAACAAAAGGATACTCAAAAATTCAAAGAGCTATCATGAGGTCTACATATAGTTGGGATAGTTAAATTTTGTAAAGATATCTTCAAGTATGTTGCTACTATCATAGTCCACGAGCCTGCTCTGGTCTAAAAGAGTGATGTTGTTTATGCTGCCCTTCAGGTATCCAAAAGAAAATTTAAAATGTAGATACAGAAGAAAAGAAGTTTTTGAGCTCAAAGTTTACAATAATGAGATTGGTTTTAACCATACAATAAGAAATATGTCCATGAACGGCAAATAGAGGAAAAAATGAAGAACTACAGGTGTTATGTATGCAGTCGTGGCCTCTTCAAAGGGTCATAGGGATGATAGAACGCCATACATTTCTCTTTATAGATACAACTACAGATACAGAGCCTCCTCAATATATCGAAATGCATACAGTAGAGGAACAAAGATACAGAGATATCATCATGCTGACCATAGTCAAATATACAATGTTTTCTAAAAGCTCAAAACCCATTTCATTTTTACATTTGATGAGTTCAGATACAAGGAAAGATGGAGTCACTAGTTAGAGGCTGCGGGTTTTAATCTACAGAATGCCATAAAATGAAATAATACAAACTGCCATAGGTAATTGCAGCCCACACAAGATACAGAATAAAGTAATAATGGTAAACCAAAAGGAAATGCTTGAGAGATTTAAGCCTGGCCACGGAGGTGAAGAGAATTTAGAAACAAATAGAAGAGTGAGCTATAGCCACGGCCATGTTTAAACATGGTGTTTCTAAAATAAGCAAATGAAGATGATGCAGTCTTCATAAGATCAAGGGAATCACCTTAACTGAGGCAACATTTGCACAGCTTTTGTATTGCTTTCAGGTGAACTCCAAATATCACCCATGGCGGCCAGAAGAATAGCAGACTGAAACAAGATACACCAATTTCATAAGAAAATATACAGAGGCCATGGCTTGAAGGGCCATTTTCATCTCAGGAGATAAAAGGAAAAGCAAGAACATGAATCACAGACATTTACCTTTCTTATCTACTAGAAATCCATGGAGGCCAAGCACCAAATTGCCAAAAGATGCAATTTTTTTTTTAAGTTTGAAACCCTAGGGTTTCTTGTCAGTGACAGAGAGCCACATTCATAAAATGTTGCAAGTGCAAAATGGCCCAACAAAATAGGGCTAAGTAGTTTTGTCTTAGGGTTTGTTTTTGCCCTAGTTCGAAAGTGGACATTTTGTAACATTGGAAACTTTTTTATTTGCCTAATCAAAAGCCATCATGGTCATGAAACATTCCACCTTTCTTTTTACTTAAGTCCCAAAGACTTATGGAGCAGTTGAAGGCATAAGAAGCTTAGGGTCCTTTTGAATATGTTACAATCTTATGCCTTCAGATATTGCAACACCTTAGTGCATTTTGTAGGTCCTATGCCTTAATGCATATAGCATTCACATTTGATGATATAGGTCACATGCCCATAGAGTATTTTTGCATGGTCATAGAGAATAAGCCTTTATGGCTTTATTATTTTTGCAAACTAATATGCCATATTTTTATGATTTTTTATAGAAAAATCAGATATCAAACAGAGAGCTATATACTTGGCAAAAGCCTTGTATTTTTCCTTGTAAAAGAAATCAAAAGCACATCAGAATCGAATTAGGATTAGATCTAAATTGAGAAGATTAAAATTGTATGATTGTAAAGCAATGTTTTAAAGCAATACTTTATAAATTTCTTTTAAAACAATTGTTAAAATAGTTAGAAAGCGAGAGGATTCTCTTTTTATTTCCCTTGGGTGAAATTAGTCAGATAAGGACAAAAGGGGAGCTTTTTTTAGCAGATATGGCCTAATTTTAAAGCATATTTGGTGGGGCCACCTAAAGTTGCAGTTTGGCACTTTGCTTTCACAGATTGGAGGGGATTTGAAGGCTATTTTATTAACTTTTGATCGAGCTCAAAAATGGATTCTTTTATCTATTTTTAGGAGCTTTTTCAGCTTCTTTTTTGTGAAGAGATCTCTCGAAGGCATTTATAAGAGAAACTTAGTTTTCTTTGAAGGGGTTGATATCAGTTTCTTCTCTTTTGTTCACAGGCAGAGTTGTATATAGGCAGTTGACTCAGTTCATTTTTATTATGCATTGTATTCCTTCCAGTTTAGTATAACAGATTTTCCTATTCCATCTACTTGTCTATTTACAGTTTTGATCTGATGTCTCATTGTGGTAGCTTTATGTCCTTTTTTATGTCTCAGTGCTGTTAAATTGCATGTTTTTCCCTAGTTGTGATTTGTGTTTTAAATTAAACCTTATTACAAACTATTTTTGGGATAAATCATCATAGGTGGGGTTGTGAAAATTTAAGTTTGAAGAGTTGTTTGTGAGTAAAGTTATTCATTTAGATTAAACCTTAGAGTTAGTTTATGCATTTTCAATTATTCTTTCTATCTCTTTCCTCTGCAAGTCAGTAGTTTAGGAAATCTTACGGAGAACCAGCTCACTCTGGAGATTCCCTCTCGAAATAGATCACCCACATCTAAGAGGGTTTCCATGTTTCAACAGGATAGTCAAGCTTGACTTGACTAGTGGTGCAATCCTTATTGACAACAAGTATAATAATTCTTCATAAAGTAGTTTCTACATAGGATGGTTTCATTCTTAGATTAACATGGCTCTCAACCAATTATCAAACCATAACAACAATCTTTTCATACACAAAGAAGTATGGATAACAATTATCCTTGGTTTTAATTCATATATAGATGTCTTTCAGTCACTGTGATAATGATAGAGATGGTGGCTAATACCATGGTCTCTTGCTTGTTAACTTAATGTCATAGAGGAATCTTTATAACATTAGCCTTAATACATTGGTCTAGGGTTTTTAGCTCAATGTTATAGTCATATGAAAAAGAATGTTGGTTTTAAACCTTAGCAAAGTTTCCATGGACATCTTATTGCTATCAGCCTCATACAAGCACCAAACAAATACTTCAAATCATGTGAATTCCAACAATAAAGGTAAGTGATAAACAAGAGTCATAGTTTGACTGTATCATAACAATTCAAATGTACCAGTAATAGTTAAGTCACTGACTCTAAATATAGCTTCCTACATGAAGTACCTGTTTAATCCTCTCATTTTCTCTTCTCTGTTCTCTAGAATTTTCACTTAGATTCTCCCCGTCCTCTTTTCTTCTCCTCTCTATGTGCTTTTTCTCCACTCTCTACACATTTCATGGAGTGTGGAGTCATGCCCACTTACATGAATGAAATGGTTACAACATAAGAAGCTTATCAAAGCATGAGGAGGACTTTAGATTGTATTGCACAATTATTATTCATACATCATATATGTAATAATAGGCAAATAATAAAATAACCTATATTGACACCATAATAGCACTACCATAAGTATGGTACTAGCATTAATCATGCGACAAAATGTGAGTATGGGGTTGAGGCTTTCTCCACCCTCACAATCTTATACTAACGTTAGTATAATTAAATCAATACTCATAGAAAATTATATATATATTAGGAATTTTTGACAAATGAAAATGATTAAACTATAATCATCAATATTGTTCCCTAAACATTTCTCAACCAAATCAAACAAAGCTTAACGTTGGAAAAACTTTCCTAATGACAAATCAACAATGGTTGAGGGTTGGGTGCAAAAAGTTGGGGGGCCAAAAAGTGGCCAATTTTTTTAAAAAAAATTCTAAGACAATGTGAGCACATTATAATGTGCTCGTGTTATGTTTTACTATTAAAAAAGAGAAAGTTGCTGCTCATTTTTTCATTCTATTGTCTCTGCACCCACGGCCTGCAAAACCTAAGGAGCGCGCTCGCGTTATTGAAGACCAAATTTGACACCAAAATCTTGCCAATTCATTGCCAAAATGCTACCACGACATCGGCGAAGCCAAAGGAGTGAGTTGTTTTTATTTTTTGTGTGAATTTGTTTCTAAATAGGCAGGTTTAAGTTGATTTTTTCCATAAATTTCCTTAATTGATAGGAAATAATAATGCACCTCCTCCTCCTCCCAAAAATCCACAAATACCTGCTGAAGAACAACCCAAACAACAAACTCCTCCATCCATTCCTCAACATTCCCCTGGAACACAAGAAAATGTAATCGGGCAAATTGAAAACAATAAAAAACTAATTGAAGATATAATTGCAAGGTTGAAGGATCCTACAACTTCAACCTCACATAGATCCATGCTTTCTCAATCTCTTGAATCTATGTTATCAAATGTAGATTCAATTAGAAAGTAAATATCTAGTTGGGAAGAAAAGAGGAGAGAATTTAGAGAGTATTATGCAGACAAGTTGTTGTATGAGCAAGTAAAAAATGAACAAATTACAAGATTGGACTTGTGTTCCATTTTTACAAACCCACGAACAAATCAACTTCTACCCCTTACATGCAAGAGGTTCCCTATCCATTGGTGCAACAACCAAGTGATAAGGGACAATTTTGGGCAAAGGTGGTGGATGGTTTTTGACCATCCTCCATGCAACAATAATGAGGTCCTACAATACTTTTTGAGGAAACTCTACTACAAGTTTGTAACAAATAAAGTACCAAACTATTTTGATATGCAAAACTTCCAAGGTAGTGGTGGGGGTCAGCATAGGATAGACCAGGGGCATGTGTTGACCCACAGCGGCCAATGAGATGAGCACTCGCTAGACCAGCCCATGAGCATGTGTCTATCCCTTCCATTATGAAGGAGAGTGCTGAGGTTGAGACACTTTAGTCCATTTGTCATGCCCACATTTCCCATGCGGTCACGACATGCATCACACATGTCATGTCCACATTTGTCATGTGGTCATGACACGAAATATCAAAAAAAATTCCACGCTTCCCTAGAAACCCCCTCGCAAGCGTAAGCATGCTCAGTGGCATTATGCTTAAGGCGTAAACATAACAGTTGAATGTGGGTTAATGCGTTCACGTGCGCATACCAATCGCAATGAAGGCCAACTAGGAGGTCAACACGATGCAGTTAATGTCACCAATAGGGTTAGGATCAACGATCGAAAACTCTAAGTTATCCTATGTGAATGAATGGATTGTGACATAAGTCAAAATCAATAGCCAAAAGTCAAATGCATGAGAGGATGATAAAATACAAAAATCAAATGATGATACATGGCAAAAATAATATTATATTCCCAAACAAGGTTAAACTTCACTAACCTAGCTAAACCCTAAATTCTAGAAAAATTCGACAGCATAATGTCTCACGGGCGTGAGTAGGGTTTATTGTACTCAAACTAATTTTGATCGAAAGGTTTAAAGATTTGATGTTAAATTACCTACGTCTCACTAGTTGAATAGGTAAATCAGTTGAATAAATTAATTGAACATTTTTCAACAAAGTCCGATCAATTTGTTCTCCTTCACGTTTTCTTTAATTAAAAATATTTTTCAACAAAGCTCAATCGATTTGTTCTTCTTCACAGTTTTGATCAATCAAAGTTATCTCTGTATTATTTACATTATTCCTAATTTCTTGGTAGATCAAATCTCATAAACAGGTTTCACTAACTTCGTTTAAAAAGTTTACTAGGTTTCTGAGTTGGATTTAAAACGTCTAATTTAATTTCGTTAATTAAACTGCCCCATCATGATTACAAGGAATATTAAATTTTAATTAATAACGTTGTAGGTTTAAATCGTCCTCGTCAAGTTCAGTTTTATAATTTATGATTTAACCCGATTGTTTAAAATAAATACCCCACAATATTTAAATTGTATAAATTTAATTGAAACAAATAAATCCTTTTAATCATGATTTCTAATCGATTTATTAACATACCACTAACAAATAAAAATAATAATCCACAATTATAATAAAGTTCACCCATTAAATATAATTATCTCAAAATTCCTATATCAATTCCAAACTTAAAACAATGAACAAAAATAATAACAAAAGGGGAATTTAAATTTTAAATTGGATTTTAATTCCACCTTGCCCTAGAATCCTCCCACAATAAAATATAATTTTTTTATAGCAAAAAAGAACCCTAACCCTATACTTTTCATTTCTCATTTTCTCCTCTTTGTTTTCTCTTTCCTCCTTCTTCTCTCATTTTGTCTTGGGTTGTGTTTCTGGGTTGCAGGTTTAATGGCCACATATGAAATGCATATGATGGCATTTATAAATATATAAATACACACACACACACACACACACACACACACACACACACACACACACACACACACACACACACACACACACACACACACACACACACACACACACACATTATGTTTTTAAACTAGATTTTCATTTAAATATATATATATATATTTGTTTATTTCATACTGAAAACCCTAAGGGTTTTTTTTTTGTTTATGACAGTGGGAGCTCCGTTTGGAGCAGCGGTGGCAGACTGGCAGAGGGCGGCACTATGGAGTGTGATGGCCGCAGAGTGGTGGAGGTACTGAGAGGGGGCCACAGAGGAGGAGCCACGGCGGGAGGGGCGGAGACCGCAGGTCAGCGGAGTCTGGCGGCGTATAAAGGGCACAACCCGCGAGGAAGGATATGGTGTGGGAAGTGTGGGGAGGGGGCGGAGCCCCCACAGTGTGGGTGGGGGCTCTGCCCCCTCCCCACACCCAATGTAATATCAGCGACTGTGGGGAGGGTTCGAACCCCCCCCCCCAACACATATTGCTATTTCATACTTTGGAAAAAAATAAACAGGCATAGAAAACGAAGTCCATTTCTTTTCTCAGATTTTTTTTATTATTAATTTTTTTATATAAGTTTTAATTTATAATAACATATATATATATAAATGTATATATCTACACAGCAACTCATACTTTTTTTTTAAATCTTAAATCACAGTTTATGAAATTTTAAATATATATATATATATATATTTAAAACACTCAATCGTGTTTGACAGAATTAATTAAAAATTAGTTTATAATAAAATACATATTAATGCAAACATTTCAATACATATATATATATATATATATATATATATATATATTTTTTTTCAATTACAATTTTCTTTCCAATCACATACAAATTTTCTTTTTAAACAAAGAGCAATATATATATATATATATATATATATATATATATATATATATATAGTTTTTTTTTTTCTTTTATCAATTTTCTATAAGGCAAGAACTCGTTTTTTTTTAACAAAATATATTCTTTGCAATATTAATATTCACATTTTTATAAAGGAAAGAAACATTGAAATAAAGTAGATACTTCTAATTCATATCATCCACTAATTTTCTTTTTCAAAGAATAATAAACAAATCTCATATTTTGTCTCAATAATAAAGCCACCACTTTACTAATTGATATCTTAAAATTTACATATAATGAAAAAACTTTTAAAAAACAAATTTTCTTCCTTCAACTTTCCTTGAATGATAAGCATTAAAATCAACCATTTTAACTTTCTATTACAAATGAAAATAGCTTACACCCCACATAAGAAAATACACTTTTACAACAAGAGAGGACAATGTCCTCTTTGAAACTAAAAAATGATACAATCTCCTAGTAGGCCAAGCTCTCTCACAAGAGTAAAGGAAAATAAAATATCAACTCCAAGAACAAGGTGCTTTCTCCAACTTCACAACTTAGCTCCAATGAACCTGCATTAACACAACAAGGGGAAAGAAGCCACACATCTTGCTCTCCTCCCTACCATAGACCCGCAAGTGGGTCACTCCCGAGCTAGGGAGGTCATCCACACACTAGGGAACTCATTCCACATCACACAAGGCATTCAAGCAACCAAACACAATTTTACACCCATGGATAACACAACACAAGAACTCAACCAGGATGAGTTCAAAGGGGTAGAGGAGTGGACAACACTCAACTCAAGAGTGCCACTCCTACAAATATCCCAATAAAAATACCTCTTATGGCCTCAAGCCAACACTTTTAAATACAATTTTCACAAGTTTCTATTTTGGCTCTCAAGCCATTTCACATATTGCTCAAAACCTCATAATGCCCTCAAGGATACAATACCACAAACTCAAGGAAATGACCCCGAGGAGGTTCACTTCTCCCCCGTCCCACACTTGTTGAGCATCTTCTCCCAAGTGGGAGAGGCTCTTACAACACCCTTACAATATTTCCCCACAACAACAAATGAAAAAACTCCAAAATAAATCTCACACATAGCATCACACAAACAAATAAAAATACATAAGGGAAGGCCTTAGCCTTGAAACCAACCTTAAAAAGCCCAATTATGGTAGATGGTTGATGTAGAGCTTCTCCAAATCCTCCTCCAACATAAGCCACAAAACTCTCTCTAACTTTTTCCCCAAGTAAATTCTAAACAATAAAACTTTCCAAAAAATTCAACAACCCATAACCTTCTCCAAGTGGGATTAAAATAAGCTCAACCCATGAGCTTTGAGGAATGGGGAGGTGACACTTGTCACCTCCTCACTCTTCGTCCCCACTACAAGAAAGACCCATGGGATGGGTGGTCACACATGTCATTCACCCATCCCCAAGTCTCTCTCTCCCCTTCCACTTGTCCTCCCTAGAACATGTGGGAGAGAAAAGTGGAGCTTAAGAGGGAATGGGTGACACATGTGTCCCATTCCTTTCCTCCCAAGAGAGACCTCACAACCCCAAGGTACCCTCACCAATGGTGGAAGAGACTTGGAGTAAAATCCTCCACCATTGAGGGGTCTTGGAGTCATCCCCAACCTAGGGAAGAGGTAAGGATGGGGCTTGAGTGTTTGACTCACTCATCCTCTCCCTCCTATGCCTCCAATTTCGTCACTTAACTTTAGGGTGAAGTTAAGGTGACCAAATGGAGGTTTACCAAGGGTTACCCAAGTCAAAAAGGTCCCTAGACCCAAGGGTTACAACCCAGGGTCAAGTTTAGCTCATTTTGAGCACCTAGGGTTAAGTTAAAGCACATGAAAAGGGGTCTCAAAATTTAAAATTTAAAAAAATAAAATTCAAAGACAAAATTCTTACAACACCAATTAGAATTCAAATTAAAAGAGGGGTAGACTTAGCCCAATTAACAACATGCAATCAACATTATAGAATTTTCATCATACACAGAGTTGATCTTGGTTCCTCGTGGAACTAGATCGGCTTCACAAGGGATAACAACAGCATGTGTGGTATGATCTCTAATTTTCTGTGGCTTGTTAGAAATACTTACGCACTCAATTGCAAAGTTAATTTCACATATATATATATATATATATAATAGCCGAAGCAAATTAAAACATACACTCGCATAAAATATCACAAGTTCACATAAGCATCAAGGAAGTCACATTACAATTTAGATTCTAAATTCTACATTTCAAACATCCATTCCCAAGATTGAATCACAAAACAAATTTCTATCTAACATCACCCAATTATTTTTCCCATAACATAATAATATAAAGCATCTATCTAACATCATCAGTAAAGCAATATCTAGGTCTAACACATCCTAAACATACTAAGCATAACAATCCATATACATCATAAAGTCTAACAGTTCAGAAATTCAGGATCAACAGTCCCACAAGTCTAAATGTATCATCAACAGTAAAATAATAGTCCAATGTAAGGGAATGAAAAAGTAGGCCTCACACCATTAGTGCCTTGACCGAGAGCATCATAGAGCATGCCAGTCCTGCAGCATAGTGTGGGCTGGTGGAGAGTTTGAGGAGTAGGGTTCCACCCCATACTTGTCAGGCTTGTGGGTCAACCTATGGTTATGACCCCATGGATAGTCAGAACGTAGGTGCGCAGACTACATCTACAGCTGAGCAGATGGTGATGACAGATGCCATCTTGAGTGAGACTTTAGCCTTGATACTCAAGTAAATGTTTGCAAGTTCATTGAATTTAATTTATTAAATTTCATTTTTGAAATGCAAGATTAACTAATTTAGTTTGATGATTTTAATGAAATTTCAGGGTCATAGTGTTGATGCAATTTTCAGTGGGTCTCCACCTGCATATTACACTAGGACATCTACTGTCGAGGTATGTAACTAGTTAACAATTATAAATATTACATGTGAATAGCATCGTTATATGAATGGTATTCTAATATCTGATTTTGAATGTTGAATAGGTTAATATTGGAGATTTCACGTCAACACCTGCAAATGGTGGTGGACTTCAAAGATTCATGGAGGTAATAAAATAAATAGTTTAATTAATGAATTGTACTTACTAGATTTTTGTATTTTATATTCATATCATTGATTACATTTCATTGCACATCTTTCAAACTCAAAGCATTACTAGACATTGCATAACTAATAACTAGATGTTAATAGATGACAAAATTTCAATTACAATATAGTTATTTGAAAAAATGCCTCAAAGAAATGTGGTCTCATGGAATGCCATGACAAGTAGATACATAGACAAAGACATCACCATGAGACCACATTTCTTTGAGGCATCTTTTCAAATAGCTCACTGCCTTGTCAATGCTACCACATTTTCCATACATGTCTACCAAAGCTTGTTGATCCCCTCCACACTATTCTTTGACAAATTCTCTCTAATAAACTCATCTAGTTACCACCAATTAGACCCCAAGACATGACACTAGAGAGGGTTATGAGCCTATGACATCTTATATAGCATATGATTGACCCCAACATCATCTAGGTCCCTCCTTTGTTGACTCTAAAATTCCCCATGATGGTAATGTCTTCACCATTTCTCATAGCCCATACCAACTAGTTGTTACCTTAATACACTTCTCCTTAGATTATTTTTTGTCAACCCCTTCTGGTCCACCTCAACCTCATACTAATTCCCTCTTTCACCTTTACCTATCTTATGCCTCTAAATGCATTGTTGCCTCAACCCCACAACCTCTTTCTATTACTTCACCTACTCCACTAGTTATGCCCCTATCTTCCCCACCATATATCCACCTATTACTACTTCACCTTCCTCATTGACTTCTATCTCCCCTATAACACCCCTCCAAGATAAAGTAAAAGAAAAAAGTGTAGTACTAAAAAACTTCTTGATATTCATTAATTAAACTATTTATTAATTAAACTACAAAAATGAATATTAATAAATTAATTTTGTAGTACTCTTGATATTCCTCCTTCCCGTAAACCCATAAACTTACCTAATGTCTATGAGATTTCTAGTTTAGGCATTGTCCCATAAACCTACAAACTCTATCTTAGGCATTGTCCTACCTTCATGACTACCAAACAAACAAAAATTTGAGCACAACCCTACCCCACCCTACCACCAACCTAAAACTAAACTAACACCTTCATTCCCTCTCTAACTTCTTAAACCTAAAATTTGATGCTACTATGGTCCCTCCTTTGTTGACCCTTATACCACACAATAGTCACGAATCTTCATCTAATTTGTATATATGCATGTGACTTGTGTGCTTTATTGTGTGTACTTCCATGTTTAGGTGAACATGTGTGTATGTTAGGAGCCATGACTTGCATCACTATTATAGTTTTCATAATTTAATAATGTTGTTTTATTTTTAGATGATATAGGCTGTGGAGACACCTCTCAATGTTCATAGGGAAATGGAGCATGGTGTGTCCTCTATGATTCATAGCTCCATGCCTTTGATAGGGGTATGAGGCAAATTAGTAAATTTCAAATTACATTTGTTGTTATAGTTGTTTATTTTTGAAAAATTAAATGGTTATTGATTTGAAGTTTAATTTCTATTTGGATGGTTTCTATAGGACATGACATCGCCACAACCTAATCCCGGTATTGAGGCAAATGAGGAGACAAATTTTTGAATAGTGGTAAGTGATTATTTTGTTAAATGTTTCATTTTTTATAATGTAATTTCTATATATTAATGTCTATACTTTTTATTGCAACAACTACATATCCATGAACAACTAAATAGGAGGAGTAGCCCTTGGGTTTAGGTAGTAGACTAGCCTCATATGCGTATCCATCCCCTCAAAGATCAAAGACTACTCGTGATCTATTCTCTTCATCGAACAGACGGGAATGACTTTTTATTGTGTTCCTTTATTGTATGCCTATATGGAATTTGTGGACATATATTTTGTATTGCATATAGTTGACATTTTATGTCTATACGGCATTCTTGTAAGCCTATATGGCTATTTTGTATATATGTTATACTTATATCGACAGATATTGATGTATGCCTATATGGATATTTTGTTAATACAAATCATTTTTGTTGATCATTATGTAATATGGAATGGTGCAGTGTAGATCATTTTTGTATGCCTCTAGGTTTCAAAGTTTAATTGTCAAAGAACCCATCCCAATTGATGATAAGACAATTTGAGTTTTGGGTCGAAAGTTTTAGTCTCTCAAAACTATACATGCCTGAGAAAATAGAGAAAGAAAGATTGGTTAAATGGATAAATGGAAAGAAAGTTGTTTTGTTCACATCATGATCTACATGCTATTGCACAATCTTGCATGTTAGCCTTAGTCACTCACATAGCGATGTACAACCTTGTGCATAAGTCCTTGCATCATGTGTCACCTAAACAATGCCACTTGATCCAACACAAAGTTCATGGTTCCTTGCACCATGCATAATTCAAATAGTGATAGGAATCATTTGTGAAACTCAAAAGACACCCTATAATTCTTACGCAACCCTTTGGATCATGTGCCATTTGCACAACACTAAGGATCATGTCTCATAGTTTCACAAACAACTCTATCTAATTTTGCAAGTGACCAAGGGCATATTGCAATTCCCTATGTTTCAAAAGGATGTTCTTATGGTTGCTCCTTGGTATGTTGATCCATATTATTTATGAGTTGCTCAATTGAAAATATTTCTTAATTCCTTGTTATTATACCATATTGGGATGCAAAGAGTATGTTTGTTGTCCTGAATAAGATAGTCAAAATCATATGCTTATGAGTACCTAATGACCATTGTGGTTATTAACTGTAATTCCTCTTGCATATAAGGTGAGGTTATGAGAGTACATTGAGTCTTACCTAATTTGAGTATGCAACATAACATTGGGGCTATAGGCTTCCATAAGTCATCAGCAATCCCTTTAAGAGTGTGGTTAATATTATAAATGTATACTTTGCATCTCACCATGTTAATATGTATCATGTCATCACATTTACCAATTTGACTCTAATTCCATAAAGCAATTCCCTACCCAAAAACTTGTTAAGCTTGAAAGCCTTGTTACGACATTGTATTGATCTCGTAGAAGGTTGCATACCACTACCCCAACTCTTTGCAAGATTGATATGAAATATGATAAGAAAGAGGTGTAGTGTAGATCATTACATAATGACAGTGTAGACCATTACATAATGATAGAGCCATGAAGTGTAGAGGGCTTCAAATATCACAGAAGTCTAAGTTCAAGCCTAATAACACAGTAACCTAAAGGTGGAAGATGAGGATTGAACAACATGGATATGACAACATGAAGATGATATTAAGCTTTAGGATGAAGAGACCTAATGTCTCAAGTTATTGCTTGGAACCTCATTCCTTCGTTGGTTTGTTCATAGCAAGTACATGTTCATTGTTCATCGTTCATCGACAAGGCTTGAACTTTGCTCGTCAGGTTCAATGGTTCAACAAGTTCAACTGATGTGATATGTCTATCGACATAAGGTTGGCCATTAGCTACTGTTACTCCAATCAAGGCTTGAACTTCACTCATCAAGTTTAATGGTTCAATAGGTTCAACCGATGTGATATGTCTATCAGCATAAGGTTGGCCATCGGCTGCTGTTACTCTGATGAAGGCTTGAACTTCGCTCATCAGGTTCAATGGTTCAATAGGTTCAACTGATGTGATATGTCTATCAGCATAAGGTTGGCCATCGGCTGAGCCTGTGGTAGGTACTCTGACGGTCTTCTGTTACTTTGATGAAGGATGAAGGCTTGGGCATCGGTGGGACAAGGAACCATCAGTGTGGATGGTGGAGTGGTCTCTGATGGCTTGGGCTATTTCGATGAGGCTTAGACTAGCATCGTCGGCAACAAAATTGCTGATGATAGTCTTACTGAGTGTTTGTGTATGTAAACCGGGATATCAAACTCAAACTGGTGAATGTGGGACTAAAGGTCTCACATGAAAATGAACAGTTATGCAATAGTTGGAAGATAGCGAAGCTGGGTCAGTTGAAATGAACAGTTAGGGTAGAAGTTAAAATGGTTTTTCTCTTGAAGACTGTGTATATATTCAGATTTAGTGAGGTTGTCTGGATTGATGATGAGATTCGATCAAATTATTCATTCTGTAGATGTACAGAGGAATTTAACTGTGTGCATGAGTTGAGAATCGATACCTGAGCGACAAGGCTGAGATCTTTATTGTAACCTTTCTAAGCTTATTGTAAATAAAGATTGTCTCTCTTGTGGTGGTGGGTTTTTTACCCGAAAGGGTTTTCCCACATACATCTGGTGTTGTTCTCTATTATCTTGTATGTTTATTATGTATTTTATGGTGTGTTCATCTTTGTATTTGAATTAAACATTACCTGTCTGCATTATCACCTTTGAATTGACATTAGGGAAGCTGTATTCCACACATGTGCTTTCCTTACAAGTGGTATCAGAGCCTGGCCAGTTATGTTATCCTTGTTGGTAGGTTGGGTTTTTTGTGTTAGTTCTGTGAGTGGGAGTTTTGTAGAGGTCTATTTTGTTAAATAAGATGGCAAGTGCATCAGGAAAAGTAGACATTGAAAAGTTCAATGGCACAAACTTTCAGTTGTGGAAGCTTAAGGTTGAAGATTTGCTAGTCGACAGAGATCTTTGGGTTGCTGTGTTTGGGACTAAACCTTTAGGCATGAAGCAAGAAGATTGGGACTTGGCAGATAGGAAAGCCAGAGGACTAATAAGATTAAGTTTAGCGGATTATGTTCTATTGAACATCCATGAGGAGAAGACTGTAAATGCTTTATGGAAGAAGTTGGGAGATATTTATCAAGGCAAGTCCTTGGTGAATAAACTTTTCCTCAAAAAGAAGTTGTACTCTCTGAAGATGGATGAAGGACCATCTGTAGCAAACCATCTGAACTCATTTAATATGATTATTGTACAGTTGAATTCTATAGGTGTAAAAATAGAAGAGGAGGACTGATGTATGCTTCTGTTGTGTTCCTTACCTAACTCATGGGATCATCTTGTGATGGCTATTAGAAGTACAACAACCACATTTAAAACTGAAGAAGTTGTTGCCTCACTGTTATATGAAGAGATGCAAAGGAAATCTTCTGAGATGGCCAAAGAGGCCCTATCCATTCAAGGTAGATCAAAGGAAAGAGGCAAGAAGAAAGATAAGGAGTCTAAGTCCAAATCAGAGGGGAGATTGAAATCTCCTGGCAAAGAGTCCAAGGTGAAGTGCTAGAATTGTGGGCAGAAAGGACACATCAAAAAAGACTGCAAAGAGGAGAAAAAGAAGAAGAAGAAGAACTTCTCTGACACCGATTCTTCTCAGAGTGATGCTAATGCCTTCATTAATGCCTTGGGACGCCTACGTCTGAAGATGTATGGCTGGTGGATTCAGAAGCATCTTTTCATATGGCATCTCACAGAGAATGGTTCACTAAGTATGAACTGTATGCTGGTGGGAAGGTGTTCTTGGCAAGTGATTCGACACTGGAAATTGTTGGCCGAGGAAGAGTCAGAATCCAGTTCTTAGATGGAAGAATAAAGGGAATGAATGGAGTATTACACATACCAGGTCTGGCTCAAAATTTACTTTTTATTAGTAAGCTTAATGATGTTGGAGTGCAAGTTACTTTTGTGAATGGTGGCCATAAGATGACTAGAGGTTCTATTGTATTGGCAAAGGGTGAACACATTGGAACTTTGTATAGGTTAGATGCTAAACCAGTGTGCTGTAATAATGTCTCTGTAAAACCTAAAAAAGCTACTATTATAACACATGATGTAAACTCTATGGAAGTTAAACTTCCTGCAGAGAAAATAATGCTCTGGCATCATAGACTTGGTCACATAGGTGAAAAAGGTTTAAAAACCTTGAAAAACAAAAACCTGGTAGATGGGCTGATTGATTGTAGTATGGAGTTTAATTTCTGCGAACATTGTATATATGGAAAATAGAACCATGTTTCTTTTCACTCTAGTTCTCATAAATCTTCTGGTGTTCTGGACTATGTACATTCTGATGTTTTTGGTCCAGTTGATGTTCCTTCTCTGTCTAAATCAAGATACTACTGATTGTTTATTGATGATTATTCAAGGAGGGCATTTGTATATTTTTTGAAAAATAAATCAGAAGTGTTCAGTCAGTTTAAAGAATTTAAAAATCTTGTGGAAAATCAGACTGGTAGAAAAATAAAATGTTTGAGAACGGATAACGGTGGTGAATATTGCAATGCAGATTTTGATAAATATTGTATTGATCATGGAATAAAAAGGCATAAGACTACACCTTGTACTCCACAGCAAAATGGAGTTGCTGAAACGTTGAATAGATCATTGATGGAGAAAGCAAGAAATATGTTGAGTTATGCTGGTCTTGAACAAATGTTCTGGGCTGAGGCAGTTGCTATAGCTTATTACTTGCTGAATCATTCTCCTACTTCGGCATTGGTTGATAAGACACCTATGGAAGCATGATCTGGAAAGAAGCCCTCTCTAAGACATCTTCATGTCTTTGGCTGTAAGGCATATGCTCATATTCCTGAGGTAAAAAGATCTAAGCTGGATTACAAGGCAATCAAATGTATCTTTATTGGCTATGGAGTCAGTGTTAAAGGGTACAAGCTTTGGAATCCTGAAACTAAAAAAATAATTTATTGCAGGAATGTAATTTTTAGAGAGATGAAACCTTTGGTTATTAATCCTCAGCTGGAGAAGATAGAAGAGAAGAAAGAAAAGAGTGTTGTTAATATTCCTCTGACCCTGTAAAAGAGGAACAACAAGCACCAAGTGTAGATGATTCAGAAGTGAGTTCGAGTAGCTCTGAAGATTCAGATCCAGAGAAAGAACCTGAACTTGCACCTCAACCATTGAGGAGGTCTACATGTGAAAGAAGACAACCAGATAGGTATGGATTTTCAGTACTTGATTCAAGTTGTACCTATGCTTTGCTTACTGATACTGATGAACCTAGGACTATGAAAGAAGCTATTAGTTTACCTGATTCAGATTCTTGGTTGGAAGCCATGGATAACAAAATGTCATCATTGGAAAAAATGGAACCTGGGATCTGGTGCCCTTGCCTGAAGGTAGAAAACCTGTGGGCTATAAGTGGGTATTTAAAAAGAAATATGGTCCAGATGGTAGTATTGAAAAGTACAAGGCAAGACTGGTTGCTAAGGGGTATTCTCAAAAGCAAGGTATAGATTATGGAGAAATCTTTTCTCCTGTAGCTAAGCTGACATCCATTAGATTTCTATTGTCACTTGCAGCAGCGTATGACTTTGAAATTGAGCAGATGGATGTGATGACGACATTTCTTCATGGGGACCTTAAAGAAGAAATTTATATGTCTGAGCCAGAGCATTTTGTGGTAAAAGGTAAAGAACATCTGGTATGTAAACTTAAAAAGTCTCTTTATGGCTTGAAGTAATCTCCTAGAATGTGGTATCAGAAATTTGATACGTATGTTTTATCTTTGGGATTCGTGAGATCTAAATCTGATCATTGTGTCTATTATAAAACTGATGGTGATCGGATTCTTATAATTGCACTGTACGTGGATGACATGTTATTCATTGGCAATGGTAAGGGGATGATCTCAGATTTAAAATCTCAGTTGTCCTTAAAATTTGAAATGAAGAATCTAGGGGCAGTGAAGTACATTCTGGGAATGGAAATCAAAAGGGACAGAACTAGTAGAAAGCTTTGGCTCAACCAGAGCAAGTATATTACCAATGTTCTTAATAAATTTAATATGTCTAATTGCAAACAGTTAGTTGTTCCAGTTTTGCAGGGAACAAAACTATCTGTTGAAGATTGTCCAGAATCTTCAAATGAAATTGATGACATGAAAAAAGTGCCTTATGCAAGTGTTGTTGTCAGTTTAATGTACGCAATGGTCTATACCAGACTAGACATTGCCCAGGCAGTGGGAGTTTTGAGCCAATTTATGGCAAATCCAGGCAGATCACATTGGGATGCTGTGAAGAGAGTTATGAGGTATTTGAAGGGAACTTATGACTATGCTATTTGCTATCATGGAAACTCAGTTGGATCTCATAAATCTATCATCATTCACGGATATGTTGATTCTGATTGGGTAGGGGACATTGACAGTAGAAGATCCACCAGTGGATATGTATTCACGTTAAATGGTGGTGCTATCAGTTGGATGAGCAAGCGGTAGGTTGTAGTCACTTTGTCCACAACAGAGGCAGAGTACATGGAAGCTACTTGTGCATGCCAAGAAGTCATTTGGTTGAAGAGGTTGTGTTCTAATGTCAGTTTTGATGCAGGGCAAATACAAATTCATTGTGACAGTCAAAGTGCTATCTGTTTGGCAAAAAATCCTAGTTTTCACTCTAGGACAAAACATATTAATGTCCAATATCACTTTGTTCGTGATCTGGTGGAAGACAAAAAGGTAAAGCTCGAAAAGGTTGATACTTTGGATAATGTTGCAAATGCCTTGACTAAACCAGTGAGCATGGCCAAGTTCAAATGGTGTTCAAATGAAATGGGTCTTCGGGCCCATAATTCTCAGTAATCGTATGAGGATTAAGAGGTAGTAGTAATCTCTTCGACAAGTGGGAGATTGAAGAGACCTAATGTCTCAAGTTACTGCTTGGAACCTCATTCATTCATTGGTTTGTTCATAGCAAGTACATGTTCATCGTCCATCGTTCATCGTTCATCGGCAAGGCTTGAACTTCGCTCATCAAGTTCAATGGTTCAACAGGTTCAACCAATGTGATATGTCTATTGGCATAAGGTTGGCTATTGGCTGTTGTTACTCTGATGAAGGCTTGAACTTTTCTCGTCAGGTTCAATGGTTCAACAGGTTCAACCGATGTGATATGTCTATTGGCATAAGGTAGGCCATCGGCTGCTGTTACTCTGATGAAGGCTTGAACTTTGCTCGTTAGGTTCAATAGTTCAACAGGTTCAACCGATGTGATATGTTTAACGACATAAGGTTGGCCATCGATTGAGCCTATGGTAGGTACTTCGACGGTCTTCTGTTACTCTGATGAAGGATGAAGGCTTGGGCATCGATGGGACAACGAACCATCAGTGTGGATGGTGGAGTGGTCTCCGATGGCTTGGGCTATTCTAATGAGGCTTAGACTGGCATCGTCGGCAACAAAATTGCCGACGATAGTCTTACTGAGTGTTCGTGTATGTAAACCAGGATATCAAACTCGAACTGGTGAATGTGGGACTAAAGGTCTCACATGAATACGAATAGTTATGCGACGGTTGGAAGATAGCGATGCTAGGTCAATTGAAATGAACAGTTAGGGCAGAAGTTAAAATAGTTTTTCTCTTGAAGACTTTGTATATATTTAGATTTGGTGAGGTCGTCTGGATTGATGATGAGATTCGATCAAATTGTTCATTATGTAGATGTACAAAGGAAGTGAACTGTGTGTATGATTTGAGAATCGATACCTGAGCGAGAAGGCTAAGATCTTTATTGTAACCTTTCTAAGCTTACTATAAATAAAGATTGTCTCTCTTGTGGTGGTGGGTTTTTTACCTGAAAGGGTTTTCCCACATACATCTGGTGTTGTTCTCTATTATCTTGTATGTTTATTCTGTATTTTATGGTGTGTTCATCTTTGTATTTGAATTAAACGTTACCTGTCTACATTATCCCCTTTGAATTGACATTAGGGAAGCTGTATTCCACACCTGTGCTTTGCTTACATAGGAGAATAGCCTAACAAAGGTCTATTTCAAGCCTAATAGAGGTCTAAGATTGCAGTGATGGAACAATGCATTGAAGGACTAAAACAAACCCTACAAATATAGTACTAGAGAACAAAGTCAAGGTGAACCAAGATAAAAGAATAAGCAGTTCATATATGACTGTGTTGACTTCTAGAACAAGTATGTTAATAGCCATAAGATGCATGTTGACATGTCAAGACTATAACAGTTATAACAAAGGCAATGTGTAAGGATATCACTGGTACAATGTAGCTCAAACTGTTTTGGCATGTTTGGGTGTGAAACAGAACCATGCCTAGCCTAAATGTACCCATCTTAACATGTTGGAATAGTCAGTTTGGGTGCACGAGGAGCAGAATGAAAGTTACACCCCTTTGCAAGTTTACACTGCATGCATCTAACCATTTTTGGGGCAGCAGAAAAACTTTCACGATGGGTAAACACCTTAGAGATATGAGAGAGGTTATTATAGAGGGACCCTACATGATCCCATAGCCTCAGACAGAATGTTTCTAAGTGATATGGTTTTCAAGTAATACCTCATCAAAGATTGTTGCATTTTTGCACTTTGGACTCTTCAAGGATATCGCCGGTACAATGTAGCTCGAACTATTTCGACATGTTTGGGTGCAAAATAGGACCATACCTAGCATAAACGTACCCATATAGATGCATTGGAACTATCAGTTTGGTCTCATTAGAAGCAGGACGAAAGTTACACCCCTTTGCAACTTTACACTACCTTCTTCTGACAATTTTTAGGGCAACAGAAAACCTTTCACCACAGGAAAATGTCTCAAAGATATCAAAAACCAAGAGAGGTTATTGTATAGGGGTTCTACATGATCACATTGCCTCAAATAGAATATTTCTAAGTGTCAGGGTTTCTGAGTAACAGCTCATCAAAGATTGCTACCTTTTTGCACTTTGGACTCTTCGGGGATATTATCGGTACAATGTAGCTCAAACTGTTTCTGCATGTTTGGGTGCAAAAAAGGACCATGCCTAGCCTAAATGTACCTATATAGACATATTGGAACTATCAGTTTGGTCACATCAAGAGCAAGACAAAAGTTATACCCCTTTACAACTTTACACTACCTCCTTCTGACGATTTTTGGGGCAGCAGAAAACCTTTCACCACGAGCAAACGCCTTAAAGATATCCAAAATTGAGAGAGGTTATTGTAGATGGGTTCTACATGATTGTGTTGCCTTAGATGAAATATTTCTAAGTGTTAGGGTTTCTGAGTAACAACTCATCAAATATTCTTGCCTTTTTACACTTTGGACTCTTCATGGATATCGTCAGTACAATGTAGCTCAAATTGTTTCGGCATGTTTGGGTGCATGTCTAGCCTAAACATACCCATCTAGATGCATTGGAACTATCATTTTGGTCACATCAGGAGTAGGACAAAAGTTACACCCCTTTACAACTTTACACTACCTCCTGACGATTTTTGGGGTAGAAAAAAACCTTTCACCACGGGCAAACATCTTAGAGATATCAAAAACTGAGATAGGTTATTGTAGAAGGGTTCTACATGATCGTGTTGCCTCAGACAAAATATTTCTATATTTCAGGGTTTCTGAGTAACAGATCATCAAAGATTGTTGCCTTTTTGCACTTTGGACTCCTCAGGGATATCGCAGTACAATGTAGCTTGAAATCTTTCGACATGTTTGGGTGAAAAAAAGGACCATACCTAGCATAAACGTACCCATCCAGATGCGTTGGAATTGTCAGTTTGGTCGCATCAGGAGCAGGATGAAAGTTACACCCCTTTGCAACTTTACACTACCTCCTTTTGATATTTTTGGGGCAGCAGAAAACCTTTCACTACGGGCAAACACCTCAGAGATATCAAAAACTAAGAGAGTTTATTGTAGAGGGGTTCTACATGATCATGTTGCCTAAGACAAAATATTTCTAAGTATCATGGTTTCTGAGTAACAGCTCGTCAAAGATTGTTGCCTTTTTGTACTTTGGACTCTTTAGGGATATTGTCGGTACGGGTGTAAGGTATTAACTTAGATTTTAGAGCAAAGTAAAGACTAGGGTTTTTAGGAGGTTTAGGACTAGATAACCCTAAACATAATACAACCTAAGTGTTGAAAACCACATGAAGAACATAGAAGGTTATCTGAGACAAATTAAATAGAGAGTATAACACAAACAAAACTTACCAAACTAGGTCTTTAAAGACAATACACTTAGGGTTTAAAACATAAATAATAACTTTAACTTAAAAACCCTAACTAGTTTTGAATGTTTAAACCTCTGCAGTTGTGATATGAACACTGCCACTGTGACATCCTTTAGACTTCCAAAACTTCCAACAACAACCACAACTCATCAATCAACATCAACATGACCTTAACACCTTATTTTGTGATCAACACCTTCAGTCCATGAGGACACTGAAGTCGATAAAGTTTTCCTATTAAGAAAAAGAGCTTCCCTTAGCTTCAGGAAATATAAATATTCTATACTGACAAGGCCAACCACGTGAAGGTGGAAGCTCATGTGGCCTCACCTAAGACCTAAGACACATGTATTCTAGTAGACGTAGGACACCTAAGACACCTATTGTATAGTATGTATCTAGATTTTATAGACATAGTAGACCTAAGACACCTAGTCTTTATACCTTATCGTGGTCTAGACCTAAGTCACCTAGACACCTAGATTATAGTTCTACCTAAGACACCTATTATGGTAGACCTAGTTGACATATAGTACCTACCTAAGACACCTAGATTAAATTATACCTTATTCTAGTCTCTAGACAGGTAGTTGATATATAGTATCTACCTAGAAGACACCTAGATTATTCTAGATTATACCTTATTCTAGTCTCTAGATAGGTCGTTGATATATAGTATCTACCTAAGACACCTAGATTAGATTAAATAGCGTTTTTCTAGTCTCTATCTACCTAGTTGACATATAGTATATACCTAAGACACAATAGAGACACCTATTATCTAGTTAGAAACCAAGACACCTAGAGACACCTAGATTTTATACATTACCTAAATTTTATACATTACTCTCAGGATCAACTTCATCCATCACTTAGGTCTAACCCCATGAAGCATAACATGATGACGATGCAAACATCAAATGTATACCATAGCAAACAAATCAAGTTCATACCACTGCTTGTCAAGTTCATACAACTCTATGCATCACATCACATACTCTATGAAGAAGCAAGTGTCTTTATATCACAAAACCCAACAACATATCCTAAAAGCATAATGGTATCATCAAACAATAGACAACCAATAGATCTACACAATTATGCATTTCTTACTCAATTACTAACATCCAAGCACTTTGACATCAATGACAAACATATTCATCACAATATTCACTATATATGTGTAAAAATGTAGCAGCAAATAAAAAAAGACAAACCTATGTAAACTTACAAATTAATGTGCATACTTACAAGTCAATGTAACATGACTTTACAAAATCAATGTGAATACTTACAAATTAATCCAATGAACCATCTGGATCTACTCTACTCTTTATTGTGTCAAGTATTGCCTCATGGTCAAACTCACACACCTTCCACAAGGTCTTGTTCAAAGGTCTACCCCAAAATTGTATCAAATAAACATTGGATGCCACAACAAGGTTTGAGTAATAAAGAATCTTCCAATACATGTGAAAGTCCTAAAATAGCCAAACATTAACACTCTTATGTGGGTACCTTCTAAGCCATGTTCCAGTAACAACCACTAAGCCTGTAGGGTATTCGATATTTTCTCCATCTATACTTGGGGCCTCCAATTTCTTTTTGGCCTCAACATAATGACACAAGTAATAATTTGTTCCCTCTTCGTTATCTTCATCTGCAATAACTGTATAAACATGCCCTACATTGATATGTGTAGCAAATTAGATGAAACTAGTCAACATTACAAAAACACTACAAAGTAAGATAACATTAAGAATTTCAAAAACTATGCAAGTAGATATATTACCTTGTTGAACTAGATCTAATATGTGGTCAAAGTCAACTGATTATTCCATCTCTATCAGTTCCAATGTCGTCGGGGGTCGATACGTGTCAAGTGGGTTAAGATAACTTAACTGCCATTCGTCAAACCACTCCTTCGACTCACACTCATCCCAGGCTTGAATTGTACATGAAAAACAAAAGCATGTCATCTTCTGTGTATGGATACTCCATGAACCTGCAATTGAACTTCTGAAAGAGTGTAGCTCACTTGATCATGTCAGTGTACAATAGTCCTCATATGGTGCAATGTTAGTATCATCTATAAACCAAAAAAATCTATGAACTAAAGACTTACCTTCATTACCTGGACCCATCGAAGCATTACACCACTCGACAATTGATTTTGCATCTATCAACTTTGTATTGTCTTTATACTTTAACTCTGAACTCGTGTTATGGCTCTTTTGATACATGCTCATGCACCATCATGCTCCCCCTTTCCATGCCTAACGTCACAAAAGTTCCACATATGTTGAACACCTATAATATTATGCCTCCTACTCAGCTAATAGAAATTCTATGAGATCTTGAATTGTGATGCACAGTTATCTGACCATATGATATGTTGACTGAACAATATGCCCCTTCTAGCCAAATCATTGTAGAACACCTGAAAGAAACCTTGCACGAACTCTGTAGAATGTGTGTGATCATCACTAATATAAAAATGATACTCCCTTATGATCTTTATGTCATCCTCTATACTATCATTCGCATGAATGAATGCGATGTGCACAAATATAGAAACCTATGTGGAGTTGTAATATTGTGATTGCACCTCACATTGTGGTTGTAGATTGTAGTTCTCTGCAAAGTCAACGACTGAAACAATGCTACCAAATGGAAATTTGTCCTTACATGACTTGAATTACAAGTCCAACTATTGAGCTCTATGGGCATGTCTTGCATACTCATACACTATACTGTCACAAAATATAGGCATAAACTAATACACTGGAATCTTTTCAATAACCAATTCACACGTCTTTGCTTCTTTACCATCTTTTGTATTGTATGCCACTATTTTATACTTGCCAAACTCTACTAGTTCATTTCCAACTGCATGTGTTCTTTCCATATGTTCACATATTGGCATACCTTGCAAGCCACCGCAATGCTGACATGTGTCATCCAAGCATAATTTCCTGTAGAATATTTGACCTTCCTCTCTTTCACATAAAATTCTTGATATGAAGTCTCTTGAAGATGTTGGTCGGGCATGTATGCCACAATCTTACAAAATATTGTTAGTATACAAATCTAAACATATAGACCGATAAACATCAAAATGGTTAGAAATTTCAATATGTAATCTACAACAACAAGTAGTGCGTGTGTGATTTATCTTCACATAGAAAGGTTTTAGCATTTCAAAATATCTTTGACAAATTTTAATTTGAGGATACATCTCTAGAAATTTACCAAAAAACTATGTTTGAGTCATATCCAAAAAATACTTTGGATGTGGCTCACGGTTCCGACTACTGATTCTCCTTCTTACCACATCCCTTTGATTTAGAGATAACCTTGTGTAATTCTTCCAAAAGTCTTCAATTAGTGATCTCAATGCTTCAACAATTGGTTTATCTTTTTGTAGTAGTCTCCCTGAGAATGCCCATAATTCATTGGCATTGGTTTCCTCAATTCTTTGGCGCCTTCCAATGGCTCTTGATAAAGTTTTCCTATTAATTCTCAATGCTTGACTCATCTTTCTAATGAGACAAGCTTTCCTTGTTTGACTACTTACTATAGTCGATGTAATGACACGTTGTGTTACATTACTATCTTTTGTATGTGAGGTGTTACCCACACTCTCATATGCACTCATTAGATTCTTGACAATAGATTTTTCACTTGAAGCCTCTGATGTTCTCAACCCAAGAATCTTCATGATGGACCTATACTTTATACTTTGCATCATTTCAATGAATAGTTGACATCTTGCAGTCTCATTTAACTTTTCAAAGAACAATCTCCAAATCTTATGAGCATATCTTCTACAGGTGCATTTTGGAATCTTACCTTCCATTGGCTACAAAATATTCTCATCAATATCAATTAAATACTTTGGCTTTCTATGTAAAATTCTAGGTGGTGTTAAGATAGGTAAATTCATCTCAACATTTAGAATTTCATCAATATTTAAATGAGATGGGCTAGATGGCATACCTTCGATCGAAGATGGAATCAATGTCATACCTTGAGGTTGAGGTGGGAATGATGGTGTACCTCCTTCCTCACATGTAAGTGATGATGTACTCTCAACTTGAGATATGGTAGATGGTGTCCCTACATGTTGACTTGTAGTAGAGGACGTGTCTCCAACTACGGTATTCAAATGTCTCATAGCACAAAGTTTTTGCATTAGTTCCCTTTGTGTCTCCAATACCATATCTCTTTTTGATGGTTGTGTTTCCTCTTCAATTGGCATGTCTTCATTTATCGTGTCTAATTTCCTCTTCTCACAAAGTTCCCTCATAGTCATTGCTTTCTTTGCATTCTTAGCTTCTATCGCTCCCTGTGTTGGTTTAATTCTTGATCGTTTCCTTGGCATGACAAAGAATTTATCTATAGCATGATAAAGAGACAAATATTAGTTCCTAAGAAATGAATCCATACAAATAACTAAAATATATGTCATTCAACCCTTCATACAAAATGTTCATACAACCATCATGTAGAAGAGTAAATGTCACTCAACCAAAATAGGTACAAAGCATACAAAGCATTATTGTAGCCATACAAAGCATTATGGTACAAAGTTCACTTTAGTCCTATGAGGATAAGGACAGAGGAGAGTCACCTATTGAGTCTACAAGTGAAGAGTACATGGGACTTCATGTTGACTACAAGGTTGAAGATGTGGGGGAGGCCTTGGTGCTAGTGGCATCAAACTACCTACACTTACTTGTGGATAGAGATCATCTCCTCACACATGAAGATTCAGCTTGTAGCCATGGGACAGAATTTAGGACACATGATACACTTGATTTTCACTTGGAGACATCTCGTGGGCCAGCACTTGTTGATAACCGTCTAGTCATGAAAGTAGAGATGTTTGAGATTGTGGGAGACATCACACTAGGGCATTAGGTAAGGACCAATTTTCTGATGTGTGACAAGAGTCCCTTATCTTCACATTATCATGTTATGACAACCAAGAGGATCAGCCTTAAGGCTTATGATTTGCATGGAGACACTCATGTTGAACTTTGTACTTTATTGTGACTGAACTATCTTGAGACCCTATATCAATTCCATGGCAATGTGACTGATTTGTAGTATTTAACTTGGCACATTGTCATAGATATGGGAATGGAAACATTTGGTATACAATATTTGTATGAACTATCAACATGAAGAATAATATAACATAGCATGGATCATGATTGGATTAAGCCTATTGGGATTTACTTGTATGATCTTGGCACCTATTCATTTGTATTTTAACTTGTTATGACAAGATAATAGTATTTAATTATGCTTAAGGGATTGTATATTTATATGTTGTAAGGATTTATTCTTGTATAATTTGACATCACAGTATGTTAAGGTCTGTTTAATTCATTATTGCACATACTTATTAAAGAGCCCAAGTGTAGAAAATATACATGGCACCATGTGAGATTGTAGGATGACCTTATGGATTCTTGAGTAATTAAATCTAGAGATTTAACTTAAGGATGTATATGCAGGTTTATAAGGTTCATTATGCAAAGGGACTTATCAATGATATCGTGATTGTGTCTATTTTAATTAATGTTGACCTTTGAGATATCTTTTATTATGCATACCATGAACTGATTTAAAACATAGTCTATTATAACAACATTTGTGTGTGATGACTAAGCTCTTTGGCTAGTAAGAACTATGATGAACTATAAATGCAAAATGTAAGACATGTATGCAAAATGTGGAAGCATAGAAAAGGCAGATGAACTATAAAATCAAAAAAGTGAGACTAATACAAACACAAATTATGTAAACCATACAAGTGATATAAACTTGTATGATAAAGCATGATAAAGTAATTCAAATAGAATTAAGGAAAATGTAAAGAACATGCATGTAAAGACTTGACATACCTAAAAAATGGAGATTCGAATGAAGAGAGTACCCAATTATGTAGTGGTTTTTTCTTCTTACATCAAACTCCTCAACAATTTGAGTATTTCACCACTTGCTTCCTTTTCAACATTAAATTGAATAATGTGCTCAAATAGAATTAGTAACAACAATACTATTAATCAATCTATAATCTTAAATTCCTATAATTCAATCACAATTAGCATTGCAACACTACAAAAGTTGAAACTTGAATTGATATATATCAAATTCGATGTGAAAACTATGTTATTTCCTCCTTCTTAAGTTGGAAAAGCAGAAAAAGGTAGTGGAAAGTTCATGCAAAGGTGGTAGAATGTGTAAAATATGCATGTGAACTTCCCAACAACATGAAAACACTTTTCTTGTCGAAACACATGCATAAACAAAATAAAACAGAGTATGTCAGCCTAGATCATGCGGGTCCAGGACTTTTTACTGTTTGTATAGCAAGCTAAAATGCGAGTGCATTATAATGTGCTCATGTTATAACGTGAGCTTGTCCTGCTATAGATTGATCCATAGAAAAATATGTGTCTAAAACAAAAAGGAGTTCAGAGAGTTCATGTGTTACTAATGGTTCCTTGATCCAAATACCAATAGATTGATGCTTTGGAAGTGGAGGGATTGGCATGTGCATAATTCAAGGGATCATCATCCTTCTTTTTGTAATGGTCTAGGTATTTTATTTTGAAACTTATGAAGTGAATTAACTAAATGTATTCTCTTTATAATGTGCCACTGAGTTGTCATGGCAAAGAAGTGCCAAGTAGCTAGAGGTGAGATATATTACAAAATATTATAGAAATGAGTGCCTATAAATATTTGTACCTATCTCACCTTTGATAGAACCTTTGCAATATCTCTCACCTCTAGTTCCATTAGCTCATGTTCTATCTCTCACCTCTCTATATCTCACTTATCTCTCCCCCTCACCTCTCTACCTCTCCCCTCTCTATGTCTCCCAGTCACTCCTTGTCTACCTCTCCATCCATCCTTAGCCATCTAGGTCTCACTTAACCCTAAACCCTAAAGCCTCAATCATCAACCCTTAAACCTTAAGTCCTAAACTCTATCCCTAAACCCTCAACACTTTACCTAAAACCCTATTCCCTTAACCCTAATCCCTCAACCCTAAATGCTATCCCTAAAGCCTCAACCCTAAACCCTAATCCCTTATCCCTAAACTCTAAACCCTATCTCTAAACCCTCAAACCTCAACCTTAAACCTTAATCCATCAACCCTAAACCTTACAAGTTAAACCCTAATCCCTTATCCCTAAACCCTAAAACCTATCCCTCAACCCTTAACCCTTAAACCTTAAACCCTAAAAACTATCCCTAAACCCTCAACCCTCGACACTATATCTTAAACCCTAATCCCTTAACCCTCACGCTAAAGCCTCAACCCTCAATCCTTAAACCTTCAACCCTAAACCCTATCCCTAATCCCTCTACCCTCAACACTCTACCTTAACCCGAATCCCTCAACCCTAATCCCTCAACCCTAACACTATCCCTAAAGCTTCAACTCTAAACCCTAATCCCTCAAGGTCCTAAACCCTAATCCCTTATCCCTAAACTCTAAACCCTATCCCTCAACCCTCAACCCTCAACCTTAAAACTTAATCCCTTAACCCTAAACCTTACAGGTTAAACCCTAATCCCTTATCCCTAAACCCTAAACCCTATCCCTCAACCCTTAACCCCTAAACCTTAAACCCTAAAACCTATCCCTAAACCCTCAACCCTCAACACTATATCTTAAACCCTAATCCCTTAACCCTCACCCTAAAGCCTCAACCCTCAATCCTTAAACCTTTAACCCTAAACCCCATCCCTAATCCCTCTACCCTTGACACTCTACCTTAACCCTAATCCCTTGACCCTCAACCCTAATTCCTCAACCCTAAACACTATCCCTAAAGCCTCAACTCTAAACCCTAATCCCTCAAGGTCCTAAACCCTAATCCCTTATCCCTAAACTCTAAACCCTATCCCTAAACCCTTAATCCTCAACCTTAAACCTTAATCCCTCAACCCTAAACCTTACAGGTTAAACCCTAATCCCTTATCCCAAAACCCTAAACTCTATCCCTCAACCCTTAACCCTTAAACCTTAAACCCTAATCCCTCTACCCTTAACACTCTACCTTAATCCTAATCCCTCGACCCTCAACCCTATCCCTAAACCCTCATCCTTAAACCCTAATCTATCAACCCTAAACCCTAATCAATCAACCCTAAACCCTATCCCTAAACCCTCAACCCTCAACACTATACCTTAAACCATAATCCCTCAACCCTAAACCCTAATCCCTCAACCCTTAACCCTTAACACTATACCTTAAACCCTAATCCCTCAACCCTCAACCCTAATCCCTCATCCCTAAACCCTAAATGCTAACCCTATTCCTAAACCCTTAACCCTTGACACTATACCTTAAACCCTAATCCCTTATCCCTTAACCCTAAACCCTATCCCTCAACCCTTAACCCTTAAACCTTAAACCCTAAAACCTATCCCTAAACCCTCAACCCTCAATACTATATCTTAAACCCTAATCCCTTAACCCTCATACCTAAAGCCTCAACCCTCAATCCTTAAACCTTCAACCCTAAACCCTACCCCTAATCCCTCTACCCTCGACACTCTACCTTAACCCTAATCCCTAAACCCTCAACCCTATCCCTAAACCCTCAACCCTCAACACTCAACCTTAAATCCTAATCTGTCAACCCTGAACCCTAATCCCTCAACCCTAAACCCTATCACTAAACCCTCAACCCTCAACACTATACCTTAAACCCTAATCCCTTAACCCTAAACCCTAAACCCTATCCCTAAACCCTCAACACTATACCTTAAACCCTAATCCCTCAACCCTCAACCCTCAACTAAACCTTACACCCTATCACTAAACCCTTAACCTTAATCCCTCAACCCTAAACCCTAATCCCTCAAGATCCTAAGCCCTAATCCCTTATCCCTAAACTCTAAACCCTATCCCTAACCCTCAACCCTATCCCTCAACCCTTAACCCTTAAACCTTAAACCCTAATCCCTCTACCCTCGACACTCTACCTTAACCCTAATCCCTTGACCCTCAACCCTATCCCTAAACCCTCAACCCTCAACCTTAAACCCTAATCCATCAACCCTAAACCCTAATCTGTCAACCTTAAACCATATCCCTAAACCTTCAATCCTCAACACTATACCTTAAACCCTAATCCCTCAACCCTAAACCCTAAACCCTATCCCTAAACCCTAAACCCTATCCCTAAACCCTCAACCCTCAACACTATACCTTAAACCTTAATCCCTCAACCATCAACCCTCAACCCTTAACCCTAATCCCTAATCCCTCAACCCTCAACCCTAATCCCTCATCCCTAAACCCTAAACACTATCCCTATTCCTAAACCCTCAAGCCTCGACATTTACCTTAAACCCTAATCCCTTACCCCTAAACCCTAAACCCTATCCCTTAACCCTTAAACCTTAAACCCTAAAACCCATCCCTAAAGCCTCGACCCTCGACACTATATCTTAAACCCTAATCCCTTAACCCTCATCCCTAAAGCCTCAACCCCCAATCCTTAAACCTTCAACCCTAAACCCTATCCCTAATCCCTCTACCCTTGACACTATACTTTAACCCTCAACCCTCAACCCTCAACCCTAAACCCTATTCCTAAACCCTCAACCCTCAACACTATACCTTAAACCCTAATCCCTCAACCCTAAACCCTAATCCCTGAACCCTAAACCCTAAACCCTAAACCCTCAACCCTCAACACTATACCTTAAACCCTAATCCCTCAACCCTCAACCCTCAAACCTAATCCCTCAACCCTAATCCCTCATCCCTAAACCCTAAATGTTATCCCTATTCCTAAACCCTCAACACTATACCTTAAACCCTAATCTATTACCCCTAAACCCTATCCCTAAACCCTTAACCCTTCAACCTTAAACCCTAAACCTATCCCTAAACCCTCAACCATATACTTAAGCCCTAATCCCTCAATCCTCAACCCTATACCTTAAACCCTAAAGCCTACACCCACAAACCCTCATCCCTATACCATATAACCTCACCCTTATACCCTAAACCTCGAATATTGTTCTTCAACCCTATACTTAAATTAAACCTAAACCATACGTCCTCTCAACCCAAGTCACTCTATGCCTTATATACCCTCAATCCATATCATAAACCCTAAACCCAATATCCTAAACCCTAATCCCCATGCCTTACACACTTAATCTTATACACTCAACAACCTAAATATTAACCCTCAACCCTCTAACATCTACCCTCTACCTATTACTTAAGCCCTAATCCCTCAACCAACCCTCAACCCTAAAAACTATAAGGGCTCAAGGCCTTCTATACCCTAAACCCAAAACCCTTACATACATACATGCATGCATGCATACATACATACTGTAGATTAGGTTAATCAAATCAAGGTGAAAACACAAACTAAATACAAATCAAGACAAATAGTTATACCTCAAACATGAAAACCCAATCTCATCAAGGGAGAGGAAGCTTGCACCCAAGAGCTCCTAAGACATGATAATCCCTAGATAATGATTCAAATGTGAAATGTTATCCTAATTATGCAACTCACAATTCTAGCTCAATAGACATTTGGACATGGTAACATTACTTGAAAATTGGATCCCAAAATGGGTTGGAGGATGAAGTATTTATAGACTTTTGGAAGGGATTTTGATCCAAGGGTAGAGATTGATTTGGAAGATCAATGGTGGAGGATAAAAGTGATGTGGAGGGCCTAGATTTGATCTTGGAGGAATGGAGGGCTAGGAATAAAAGTAAATATTTTATTCATTTTGGGAAAAGGGGTAATTAAATGAGCATGGGTGTGAAGGATTATTTTTGAATTAAAGATTCATATGGGGAATGTAAAATGAATTAAAAATTCATTTGGGGATAAGTGGAGATAAATGAGGTATGGGGGTGTAAGAGGAATTAATTGTGATGTGGGATATATTAAAATAAAAAATTGACTTATGTGGATATATTTCAATTTTTTATTTGGAGGATGTGGGGAAGAGTGTTAAACTAGGTTTGACCACCCAAATGAGAGGTTAGGATTAATTAAACATAGGTTTTATTTAATTAATCTTAGGGCTAGGATGAGGTAGGCTAGGGTAGGCAATTAAATAATAGCTATTTAATTGTCTACGGTAGGGATAGGTTAATTAATAAGATGAATTAATTAGTTAAACATGATTTAGCTAATTAATTGGATTTAGTGAGGAGAGGGAAATTGATTGAATAAATATTGCATATTTATTAAATCAATTGGCTAAAGCTTGAACTATTGAATTAATAAAATTAATCTAATTGTGGGGATAAAATGATGGAAAATTGGGTGATGAAGGGATAATTAACTAAATAAACATTTAATTAATTGAATAGAAGGGAAATTGATGTGTTTAGGGATGTCGGGAGTCAGTTTGATGGTCAAGACATTTTTAGGTGTCTACACATACATACATACATATAAACATGAATACATATATGCATACATACAAGCATGCATACATGTACATACATACATACAACCATACATACATACCTACAAGCATACATATATACATATATACATTCATCAAACATACTTACCAAACTTGAACATAAATCATTCAAAGGGAGACATAATGCACTCATGTGAATTGGACAGACACCGACAAACATGCAAAAAAGGAAAAAAAGCACAACATAAGACTTGGCTTACCATCTGCTTGGGAAGGAGAGCATCACCCAAGCGCTTTTCCTCCAACCACAGATTAACAGTCTCCTGCACACCTTCCTTCCTAGAAGTAGCCCTACCCTTCACAAAGGGAATAGATATAAAGAAGCAACAAGTTTTTGCCATCTAAGTTTCTAGTGGTGTGTCCTACATAACCAACACTGTCATACAACTATAGATCACTTCTAACTAAATATGACACTTCTGGATGGTTATGCAATCCTGGAGCACAGTGAACCGACTAATGCATGCAGAGACGGATGCATTACTTTGGCCAAAGATTTAATATAAATAGATGTTTCACAATGAATGTAGTCGAGAGTTCACACACTTCTAACTCGACTTAGAGACTATCTCATCTTATAGTGATTTTTAGTTTGACCAATTCTAGTCAGGGGGTGACTTAATTAAACTTCACCCTTAGTCCACCTGACTTGGATTTCTAACTCTAATTTATGGAGTACAATACCAAAGATGGTTCAGATTGAGATCTTGATCTTCCGAAAAAGGTCTCTTGTTGCATCTACAATATGGAATCTATGACTCCCTATAACTCTATTCCTTATTTCAAAAGTTTATATATTCTTGGTTTTCAGTATCAAGTATCAACATAGAGATTAGTTGTGTCTATAACTTCATGAGTTTGGCTAAGGTACTTAACTTGGTTCAAGGATTTTCATCTAATCCTTGTCGACTGTAAACATATCCCATTTAAGTCAACAATATAATTGTAAGAAGAATTTTAAATTTACTAAACATGTCTGGGATACACTTAGAGATCTATCTTCTCTAATCCCGTCATAATAATATATAATGTTTTATTATCACAAGATAAAAATAATATCATCTCCCATCATAGTAAAACTCTTAGTCTACTAGAGACTTGAAAGGTTCTAATAACTTCTCTCCATCATAAAATTAAGAGTTAATACCATCATTAGAAGAAAGTTAATCAAGAATGATAACATAGTTATCAAGCTATCAAGCTCTTTCATTTTCTATTCATGAATAATGTAAGGTTATATATCTCTGTACCCTACCTTCTACTCATGGCTCAAACATGCACTTGTAGTGCAGTAATGATAGCAATATCATCCCAGTTTTACTTATACAAAATAAAGAAGCCTACTACTCAATCTTTAATGATGTGTAGCCAAATGGCACGCAAGGGAAAACAAATTCTATTGAAAATCTTTATATTTCTAATCCCATTTTCTAGTGACTCGAAGTCACATTTGGTCAACACTGAAAGAACGGTTTGGACTACTATTAATAAACATCAACCTATGGGTCATAATACAAATGATATACCCATCTCTATGATTATGTCTTTATCAGTATAATAATTCTTCATAAAGTAGTTTATACATAAGATGGTTTCATTCTCATATTAACCTGGCTCTCAACCAGTTATCAAACCATAATAGCAATATTTTCATACACAGAGAAGTATGGATAACAATTATCCTTGGTTTTAATTCATATATAGATGCCTTTTAGTTACTGCGATAATGATAGAGATGTTGGGTAATACCATGGTCTCTTGCTTGTTAACTTACTATCATAGAGGAATCTTTATGACATCAGAATTAATACATTGGCCTGGGGTTTTTAGCTCATTGTTACAGTCATATGAAAAAGAATGTTGGTTTTAAACTTCAACAAAGTTTCCATGGACATCTTATTGCTAGTGGCCTCATACATGCACCAAACAAATATTTCAAAGCATGTGAATGCCAACAATAAAGGTAAGTGATAAACATGAGTCATAGTTTGACTGTATCATAACAATTCAAATGTACTTGTAACAACTGAGTCACCGACTCTAAATATTGCTTCCTACATGAAGTTCCTATTTAATCCTCTCATTTTCTCTTCTTTATTCTCTAGCCTTTTCGCATAGATTCTCCCCATTCTCTTTTGTTCTCCTCTTTCTTTGTTTTTTCTCTCTCGATAGTCATACTAAACACATTCTATCCATGCATCCCTAGCCGCGGGGATAACTACTTAACTTACTCCATAAAATTTCTAGAAAAAAGATGCATTCTTGATTGTGGAGAGCTTAGTTAGTAAAACTCACTTCAATCATTATCTGTATTTCTCTACTCTCTCCACATTTTGTGGAGTGTGGAGTCATGCCCACTTACATGAATGAAATGGTTACAACATAAGAAGCTTACCATAGCATGAGGAGGACTTAAGATTATATTGCACAATTATTACTTATACATCATATATGTAATAGTAGGCAAATAATAAAATAACCCATAGTGACACCATAATAGCACTACCATAAGTATGGTGCTAGCATTAATCATGCAACAAAATGCGAGTATGGGGTTGAGGCTTTCTCCACCCTTGCAGTGTTATACTGATGTTAAGTATAATTAAATCGATACTCACAGAAAATGATTAAACTCTAATCATCAATAATGTTTCTTGACATTTCTCAAACAAAGTTCGACGTCGAAAAACCTTTCTTAATGACAAATCGATAATGGTCGAGTTGAAATCGACTTAAACAACAAAAGTTAACTATTACATACCTCATCTCGAGAAGGTTCACTAAATATACAACTTGGAACTTGAATGGCAAAACCTGTCTCTTTCCAACATCTATTCCCTTCTCTCCGATGATGCTCTCCTTCCATTCTTGGAGGTGGAAATCTATTTCCTGGTTACACTCATAGTAACAGAAACTATAATTAGTGTATCATTAGTAAATCTTTATACATCATAATTAAATAATCTCAATATCATTTGAGATCATGTCTAATTATATGCTTTAATCATAATTCATAAAATCAATGATTTATCTTGATATTTTCCTAAATGTCAAATCATTAATCCATGATAATTTATCCACTAATATCATAAAAGTAAAAGTAAAGCATGGTCAAAGTTTGGGGATGTAACAAGTCTCATCGCTTACAAATCACATGTAATAAAAAAGACTAAAACTAACACTCCACACATCCATCACCATACTGCAAATAGACAAGATTGAATCTTTTTTATATAAAGCACACCATGATTTGGCAGTCATGACACAAGAGATTCCATCTTATACACACATCCATATACCCATGAAAATAAAAGAATTCAAACTAACACCTAACCATACATCACATCATCCTAGCCACTCCCTCATAATCACCATAACACATGCATAAACCCCCCATAAAATAACAATCACATACCATAGGTCATAAAACATACATCCATAAACCATGCACCACAAAGGCCACTAGAAGAGAAGGAAGCAAGTGAGTTTTATTTTGTTGTGTACATCTAAGGTGTAATCAGAAAAAACATGTCATCATAACACCTCATCCACTAAACATGTTAGAGAAATACAATGGAATTGATTTCCTGGTAACTCCCTCCAACAGTTTCATGTGAGTTTGGCAATTATTTTGTTGTGTACCTTTGAATTTTCCACCACATAATACCTACATCACAACATAACCATTACATCAACATAAATTTATAGTCCATACATCAAAACACATCAAATAATCATACCATCCTAACATTCATCATATTACACATCTATCAGGACTATCCATCCATTTGTCACACAAGCCTAAAGAAAGTTATTACTAATAATTATTGGCATCTAAAGAAATTTAAATGGATTAGGTCTTGATTAACATCTACAAAATCATCCATCACATCATGATCTATCACAAAACACCCATAAATATACATCATCCACATCATAATCCATTACCCATACATGCTTGATCCATAACATAATCATAATCCATGAAACATCACATAATCCATCACATATCACAATGCATAAACCATAACATAAAACATATCCATAATCCATCACATGTAATCACATAGTCCATATCATAAACATCCATCCATAAACTAAACCATAAACATCTATCCATAACAAAAGCATACATGACATAAGTAAAACTATCCATCACATCATAAATAAGATCATAAACATCATCCATAATCACATCATAAACCATTATAAACTGCCCACAAAATGCTCATCATATATATATATAACAAAACATGTCATGATACAAAATATGTTTGAAGTCTCGGTCAATAAATGTCTGGTACAAGATCCATGTAATATGCCACTAAGTGGTGCTATCCCCAGACTCTGTTAGAGCCTATAATCTTGTTGATGAGGGCCCTACACCTGTAGCTTGTGCCCTTGTCGTTTGGGTCCCTATCTTTGGTGGCATCACTATTGGCATTGGTGATGGTGGAGGCATAGCCTGAGGTGGTGTCATTACTGGCCCTTTAACTAAGTGAGTCCTCGATCTCCCTAATCGACTAGCACCTATTCTACTTTGATCACTGTAACCAAGCTACCTCTACTCCTTTGACACTACTGAATGATATAGGGTATGATAGTGTTGTGCCCTCTCTCTAGACTTTGCCAGCTCACCCTATATCTGCACTAGGTCACACCACATGTCTGCTAGCCCATCACCTACCACCACCTATTGTGTTGTATACCTCTCCACAGACAACAATGTCTCCTGTTACTCAACCCTTTGCTGTAATATCTAGGTTGCATCCCTCTCTACGATAGTTGAATCACATTGTTGAATAACATGAGCTAACTCTATAAGATCTACACCACCTCCCTGTGTTGCAACTAACTTTGTGATATGTCCCCTAGCATCTCTAAGATCCCCCTACAACCTATCCACCTCTGCCTCATCCACCACCATTTGTGCCTCTACAATGTCTCTCTCCACTCTGGTGTTGGCCAACTCCTCCATCAAACTCTAAATCTCAGCTTGAAGCACCGCCGGATCCACCTCCTCCTGAGCCACCTGCCACTACCTCTACTCTCTGGCGAACTCATCACCCATCGATAGCCAGACAACCTCCACCATAATCTCCCCGGTCATCCTCCTCCTCCTCATCCTCATCACCACTGCTCTCCATCTCTACCAAATGTCCCACTAGAATGGTCAGCCTCATCAGCTACTGCTCCTACCACCAAACATCATAGTCTAGCGTAGTACCAACATCTACCACATCTGACCGCCATTCCTAGCGCAGTGGTACCAAGACATGGAATGCAACAATAATTAAGCACATAGCAATGGGAACTCCCCATCCCTCTAGTCCTTCCTGCATAACTCGAGGGAATACAACCTCCACCTATGGCTCCCCCTGGTAGAGTCTGAACTGCCTCAACACATGCTCGGGCATGTATTGGTCGACGATGTGCTTAGTCCTCCCCATCAAGTATCTCCCTTGTCACGCATAGGGTAGATGACGCTCATCTCCATCCCAAGCCTCATACTCTCACCATGGCCACCATACCACTAAATCTAGCTCATTAAAAATTCGTCTCCAATATCTCAATACCCCTAGTCATCGATGTTGTAACACTCTCGCATATAGAAACACATAAGGTCACCCCGCTAGCCTGTCATAAGTACATATTGGTTGTGTCATGTCTATGTGCTCCCAAGTCCATACATGGAGCAGAGTGACACCACATCCGAGGCTTGCTCCCCATCTATACACTGCCAAGTGTATATCATGGTAGAGATGAGACAAAACACATGGCCCCCATGCATACATGGTCCCCTCCTCATACATCCTCTCCAAAACAACTCCTCATCTAACTGAGAAGCCACACAACCTCCTATTTGGCACCAATAGGCCTCCAATCAATGCTACAATATATAATTCCATAACCTCTAGAGTGACCATCACATCCCACCATATAAGCTCCTGATCTCTCCTATCTAGTGGGATGACATCTGGTGCAAACACACGTCACAATGCTACTACACCTACATCTTGGTCATATATTCAACTAGCTCCCCATGTATCAAGATCTGTAGGATCCTCTAGACATCCTCAAGGGTGAGAGTAATCTCCCTTAGCGGAAGCAGAAAGGTGCACCGCTCACTCTGCCATCTCTCTACCAGAGCTATCATCATGGCCTTATGGGCCTGAATCTTTGGCATATAGGCTAGGTGTCGCAATCTAATTCACTCTAGCACCAGAACATCTATTGGCCTAAACCTCTCCCAAAAAGATAATGGAGGTGGCCTCAGCTCCCTTGATTCTAGCGCAAACAACCCCTCCTGCATCCATCACACCACTTAATTAGCTTTTTGTCAAAAATTGCGTAAAAGTGCTAAGTCCCCCGTGTTGATGCCAAAAGGCATGCATGTGCTAAAAAAAGCCACATTTGCACTAAGACATGCATAAGCACTAACCCACCCAGTGCTAGCACCGAAAGGTGCGTTGGCACTAATAGACCCAATGATTGCACCAATCCCTGCGCAAGCACTAACAACAATCACAGTGGCACTAAACCCTCGTGGAAGTGCTAAACCAATATGCACTAGCTCTGATAGGCACGTAGGCGCTAATTTATCCTACCTTGGCACCAAAAGGCGTGCAAGCACTAATCCCCCTAGCACATGCACCAAAAGGCACAGAGGCACTACCCTTTACCGCGCAAGTGCCAAACCCGTAAGAATGCGCTAAATCACTCATCAAAGGTGCTAAACCACCCCTCCTAACTAGCCATTTTTGGCATAATGAATGTGCTACTCTACAACAGAGGCACTAAACTAGAATGAAAGTGCTAATCACTTTGTTGTAGGTGCTATGCCCAACTCGATTGCACTAACCTAGTGCTTTAGACCAATCGTTGACCCTAATCTACCTCACATTTATTGTGTCAAAAATACATGAAACCCAAATCATAAAGGAAGGATAGGTCACATATTGACTTGCCAACCTCTGAAGGTCACCGATACTCTCGAACTCACTCTGCATGATGCTTGTGATGTGGAATTCTTGCCATGGCTTCCGTACTCTATCACTTTTCTCTCTCTAAATCACTCAAGCCTAGGTGTGCAAATGAGGAATATGGGCCCCCCATAGCCTATTTATAGCCTCCACCTAAGCCCTAGCCCTAATTTTTCTAACCCAACCTTAAATTTTCACCCCTAGCTTCATACCATTTCTATTTTCCCCATTTTTTCTTCTGATCCCATTTTCCACATTGCATCCTATTTTATCCAACCTTTTCTTCTTTTCAAGAGCTCACCCAAAAAAATTATTTTTTCCGTCTGATCTCTTGAGGGGGCCTATTCCACTCATTCTTCCATTCCCATCAGTCGGCTGGGGCAAAATTTTAATTTTCTTTGATATGACATTACTCTTGCTCGATCGTGACGCCACATCAAAGAGGGAAAAAATGTAGGCACCTAAAAATGACATGTCCTCACACTATCATTTTCTGACACTTCCCTAATGTCACCCATCATATCCCCTTCCTTCAAATTAATTAAATAAATCTCATTGTAAACTAGCCAAAATTAATTAAATAAATAATTAAAATTTATTTAATTAATTATCCTCTCATTACCATTAGCCTTGAATAATTAAATAAAGTTCATTTTTTAATTAATTCACCTATCCCATAGCCAAACTTTAGTTAGTTAAATAAATCTCATTTATTTAATTAGCTACCCTACCCTACCAAACCCCTATGACTAAATTAATTAAATTAAACCCATTCAATTAATTTGAGCAACTAATTAATCCATCTCCTAATCTCCTACAACCATATTAATTAAGTTAATCACTTAATTAATTAACCTAAGACTTTATTATCCCATCTCCCCATAAGTAATTAAATAATCAACATTATTTAATTAAATGGAGTCACATGTGTCTCCACCTTACCTTTCCAAATACATGCAAGTGAATTATTTAATTCATTTAGCTCACACATGTCTCCACCTCACCTTTCCAAATTCATGCAATTGTCATTTCTCATCCCACTCACCCATTAAAATGAAGTTAAAATTCATTCACATGTCTCCATCCTCATAAATGGAAAGCCTTCCCAAGGTTGAATTAAAAATTACAAAATAATGAGAGCCCTTCATCTTTGTGGATGAAATCTTGGCCCTTGATTGCACTATGAAACCTCCACCCTTGGATCTCAACTTTGAACCTCCACCATTGATCTAAAAATCCCCAAAAATCTATAAATAAGAGCCTTCCTACAACCATTTTTACACTTCACAACACTTGACTACACTACAATTACACTATTCCATTGCACTTATACTCTCCAAAAACCATCTCACCTCCATAGCCAAACTATAGCCAATTTCATAGCCAATTTGCATCCAAATCTTTACCTCTGCTATGTTGGTATTTGCTTGAGCAATCCACATTGATTTTGCATTGAGTAAAGATAGGATTTGCACTTGAGTGCATGCATTTCGTCCACCCTATCAAGGAGGCTAGAATGGAAGAGATTTAAAGGTATAAACACTTTGTTTTGTTCTGCTTTATGTTGTTAACCCCTTTTCCATTTCAGTGACTTCACTATGAAGTTGTAGATCATGCAAAGTGTTAAGATTATCCATAACTTATGACCTAGGCATGATGAGTGTAAAGTGCTATTCCCCGTTACTTACTCTTGTAGATATAGTTAGATGAAATCATGGTTAGGATAGAAAGGAGGTTCAATGGTAAATAAAGTACAATAAGTAAAGTACATTGGTACGAGGTAGTTTGAATTTGATTCTATGCTTATTTGCACATTGGCAATTAGCACAAGGATAACCTTAGCACCCAACAAAGTCATTTGTTCTGCTAAAGGCCTGTGCAATAAGCTAGGACAAACTCAGAGTGAAAATTAAATAATGTAAACTTATTATTGTGAAAATTTATGGATATAGAAAATGCAAATTACCTGTGAGTAATAAAGAGTACAAGTCTACAATAATTTGCCTCATAGGCATGCAATTTTGCATATACTACTATTGGTTGGTGGGTGAAAGCATTTTAGTAATTAATCTTGAAAGTTGACTATTGTTGTAAGTATGTGCTAATTAGTGTTGTCATTGATGTCAACAAGCTTGTGTTGTCATTGGTGTCAACTATGTCTTCTAATGAGGTTGTTGTTGTTGTATTAAGTTATCTTGCTAAAAGTGATTTGGTTGCTTTGTAGAGGTGCTGAAGATGTTGAGGATATGCTTCTGTTGTTGGGTTTCCAAGTGCTTTTGAGAAAATTTGATTAATATTAGAAATAGTGTGTTGAACAAGTCTTCTGGCTTATAGAGTGTTGTTTGAGTTTTTGCTTCGCATTTCTTTGGTGTTGGAGATCTGAGTGTATGGTTTGGACATGTTGTTTAGAAGTGTTTGAAGATTCTATATCTATAATTTGGTGCTTTAGATCATTGTGCAGAAAAAGTTGTGTTCACTAGTTTGAGAATAATGTTTGACAGTGTTTGCAGTGTGTCTGGGAGAAAGTATTTTTCTCTGTATTTCTCTGCAAAATGGTTTTAGGTGTTGCAGTTCTAGATGTGTGATTACAAAGTCTATATCTTCCTTCATCTCAAGTGATTCATGGTTTGGTGCTGTACAAGTACATTTCTCAAGTTGCAGATGATGACAGAGCATGATATAGTTGGTTAAGTACTCTGGTGTGAAGTTTCTTCAGGTGAAAGATGTTGCAAAGGAATTTGTTGGTTTTTAGGTGCTTGTGGATGTTTCTAGATCATGTTCAAGCTTGGTGCATGGTCCACATGTCATCTTTTGGTCTTGAGGAAGCATGCACTCAAAAGTTCATAGTGTTAACACAAGTTTGGTCGACTTGGTTGTTTACACTAATTGTGGTTGTGCTTTGTTGATTATGAAAGCATGTTGAAGCATGTAAGAGTGGATTTAGATCCATGCTAAGGCGTGATGTGGTCTACATTCATTCCTTTCCTCCACGGGAATGTTTAGGTCCAGACCTAATTTGAATTTTATGGGTTAAGTTGTATTGCCGACCTTGGAGAATGTTCTCATGATTGATGATGGTATAAATAAGTGTCAAGGAGTCATGGATATATGCATGTGTGATGGATATGATGTTTATGATGTGAATTTTATCAGTGTAGTAAGAGATTTCATGTGTTAGTCTACTGGATGCAATGAGCAGAAGGTGTCTACTATTTTTAGTGTTGTTGCAAAGGTGTTGTTTATGTTGTGATGGATATTGAGCTTTATTGGAACTAAACTCCACGCATAGGTTAGATGTAATTATATCAGTTCAAAGCTTGACAGTGAACCATTCTTCTCTTCTCTCTTTCTTTCTTGGTGGGCAGTGAGTCCACTTGCAGTGAGCATTCTCTCTTTTGGGCAGTGAGCCCTTTAGTAGTGAGCCTTTTGTAATTCGGTATTGCTACTACTTTATATTGTGAGCTAATCCTCATCGTGGTTTTTCCCTTCTTGGGTTTTCCATGTGAAATTTGGTGTTGTCTTGTGTTTAGTGCTGTTATGTTTCAGTTTCTGTTATTTTTTATTCATGCTTAATCATCATAAAGTTTGTGAGGGTTTGAAATTTTGATACAATTGATTCACCCCCCTCTCATTTGTCTTGTGCATTCAACAGACTACTCTAACCACAATCACCAATTTTCTATTGACAACTAGACCTTTCAAGCCATGTGTTTGGAATACCCATCATGTACTATGATCTAAGCAACCCACCAAACTAGCGATGATAGTCAAATTGCTTGAAATTTGCTCAAATGTTTTGCCAAAGCTACTATACATTGCTTTGTCTATGCTTCCACATTTTTCATGCACATGTACCAAAGCACTTCCAAGTATAATATCTGAAAAAAATTCTTGTTCCATTATGCTTTGATGGCAAGAATGTCTTCCATGGCAATTACAACTATAACATCTGACAAAAATCCTTGTTCCATTATGCTTTGATGGATGCCAATACATGTTGCAAAGATCCTATTTTGGCATAGGCAAAGAGGATGTCAGCAATATTGTCAAGTATAGATTTACACCTGCCAATTACATTTTCTTGAAAGTTTCTAAAGACTCCACAACAAACCCATTCTATGCATGTGATACAATCATCGTAATCCATGAGAGCACATCTCTTTGAGGCATTATCTCAAATGATTCATAGTCCTTGTCTATGCTTCCACATTTTGCATGTACTTCTTGTTACCAAATTGTGCTTTGTAGCCCAATTAGGTTAGGTTGTAATAGCAGTTATCTATGTTGCTTTGAAGAAGTAGAGAGGTTCATAAGGAAGGGAGAAGAAAGTTCAAGTTCACAAGCCAGCCTAGGAGATCTATTGTCCTGATGGAGGACCATTCCAATGATCATATTACCCAAATCATGTACCAGCTCAATTAGAGTTTCTACATGAGCCAGATAACATGAAACAACACTCTAGCAAGGCAGGATGTATCCTAGGACTAACAAGAGAAGTTGAAGCTAATCTATGCATTGCATATTGTGTTGCAATTGTGGTCAATGTTCATTCATTGCAGTTTGATACATTCATAAAGGTACATAAAATATTGCTAAGATTATTCATGATTATAAACACCTATACCATGCAATAGTGTTTAGTTTATATTTATGCAATTGATTTACAAGAAAGAAAAATTATACACAAGTCATTGTATGAAATAACTATTTATATTCAAAATAAAAGTGTTTATATGATCCCACACAAGCCGTGGGAGTAACTGTATACGATGCAATGCACAATAACAAGTACATTTTGAAGTAAAAGGAAACATATAAAAGAGGAGAGGGACCCGTCATTGCCTGAATGACGAATCTCATTGACAGCTGCATCATCTTCAGTTTGTCTCGATGATGTCCCCAGGAAGACCTGCAAAAGAGTAATGAAGAGTAAATGTTAGAGCTCGGGGTTTTCTCCTTTTACTTCTATATGCAATAAATCAAAGTGTACTTGCTATCTTACATCTGATCAACAAAATAAAATAGATAAACAGACATCAGATGCATGAGATAAAGCAGGAAAGAGAAAATCAGATTAAACAATCAAAAGAAAGGCTTCAACCTCTATGTTTTCTCTAATTTGTTTGTTGACTGTGTAGGTACAGGTTCATGGAGACCATCAATAATGATATTTGTTGACAACAATTATAAATGCTAAAGAAGGACAACAACTCAAAGAGGAAAGTGTGACAGTCATCATCAGGAGCATCCAAAACTGTAGTAACAGTCAAGGCATGTGAAAGAGGACAAAGTACAGTCATAAAAAAATGAAAGACCCCTTTTTCACTAGGTTTCATTCACTAGGACAGTTAAGGAAACAATATGCATGAAGGAAGGAATGATTATAACAGCAAGAGTCATCATTTTTATGATATTGATAAAAGTGATACAAGTGCTAGTATAGTCATCCTGACAATAATGAAGACCTGCATGAAGAAGATAGGGTTAGTAACTATCATAAAGTGTGAAAAGAAAGTCTTCAAACATGGAAGGAAGGGTAGGTGTATGAAGCAACATTTATCTTGATCATAATGAAACAAAACAACTCTGGATTGTCATACAATCAAGATGATTGTCCCATAGGTAAACACGCAGTCATAGGAAGAACAACAAGAGCACGTGGAAACCATTTTAGTTGACAGTGAATAGAGTTTAGATTAACAAAGAACAAAATTTGATTATGATGAGAGAGGAGCAGTCCTCAAATCATGCAAGAAGCATCAGTGCCAAAAAAGAGCATACAAGACAGTCACTATATTCAAGAGAAACATTGTTCCACAGTGAGCCATAAGGCCATCAGGAGGAGACCTTCCACAAGACCCTTTCAAAATGCAGTCACTATAATGTCAAAAGATCATGTTGTAGTAATCAGTGGGACTGGTATACATTTTAACATTGAATTACAACCATTAGTGAAAAGAGAGTTTAGAGGTTATGAAAACCTATCATGTAATGAGAAAAAGTCAACATAACTATCATAAGAATAGAGCAGTCATAAAAGGGCAATTGTTGTTGTTAGAGCAATTCATGGACAATGAAATAAAGTTGGGTAGCAGTCATGCATAGGTATAAAAAGGTAGATAACTGTGACAAAGAGATAGTCCAAAACAAAGAGGAGCAACAAATACAACAGGAGCAGTTAATAGAGTAAGATCATCCCCTGAACAACACCAAGAAATCATCTGATGGCATGCCAATGTTAGAGAAATTGTAGTCAAATTGGAGAAAGAGAGTCATGTCAAAGAAGAGAACTATACATACAGGCCTATTTACTATCTTTAGCCTCCATGAAGATCATGTGTAATAATCATGAATATAGTAAGACAATCAAAAGTGATAAGGATAGAAACTTATAAACAAGGGGCATATGCATGAGCAGACAGTCACCTTTGGCAATAGCTAATAAGGCCAATGTTCTTAAGGAACCCTAGTTCTATTGGAATTTGGCAAGAAGGCCATTCTAGAAGGCATGTGCAGTCATAAAAGAGTGATGACATTAAGGGAGAGCTATCAAATGTCAAAATAGTCATACAAAGGAGCAGCCTTTGACTATCTTAAATGAGTAGCAAAGATAATGCATAACAAACATCTTGGAGCAGTCCATCATACAGAGGTCAAAATGTTGTCAAAACTAGTCAAAAAATAGTCATTTAAATCCTGTCAAAACCAGTCAAAAAATCAGTCATATTATGACTGTCAAAAGCACTAAAAATCAGTCATTTAATGCTGTAAAAAATTAGTAAAAAATAAGTCATAAATGTTGTCAAAATTAGTAAAAAAAATAGTCATATGAATTATTGTCTTAGCAACAAATACATCATGTAAAGTGCAGCAAACAATGGTCATGAAAGTGTAGCAAACAATCAAAGGAAGTAAAAAATAATCCAAAGGAAGACAACAACTCATAAGGAATAGTCAAAATCCAATGGAGCAGCCATGCCAACAGTGGCAAGTTACTAGAAAATCTTTTTCACTATTTTCTTAGAACAATTTCATGATTGTCCTAAAGGAGGAACAACAAAGGTCTACATACAAAGATAAAGGGGCAAAATTATATCATGGGACAGAGGTATAGCAAAACCCTAGTAAAGGTTTGTGAATAATCTAGCCATTTTATTTTTTTTGCTTCATAATGAAAGTGATAAAGATAGCAGTGCAAGGTAGTTGGTTGCTACAGAAATAGGCATCCCTTTGTTTGAAATCTTTGTAACTAAACATGGAGATCCTAGATACAAACAACAGGCAGGTTATTTATATCATGTCACAGAGACTTCAAGTGACCCTCTTCCAGCATTAGAACCTATGGATGCTGATATGTTAGGTGCCTCAAAAAGATCACTTGAAGGAGACCAAAATATCAGAGTTTGGAAATTTCTACAGATGTGGAAAATAATGGGAACAAGAGTAATGACAAAGATAATATGGATGAATTGAATCGTGTTCTAAATTATCTAAGAGATAGGATATCAGGTATTAAATTTAAGGTTTTGAATTTCATTGCACCTAAAGGGGTGGAGATGGACACAGAGATATTTGAACAGTACAAATAAAGATAATGCAAATCATAGATATGCTCAGGTTGATTAAAAAAGAGGCAACAATCAGATTAATAGCTTTGGCAATTTTGAGTCGCCCTCATATGCACAGGAAGTTGTGAATTTAGGAACATTAGTAACAAGTGGTTTTAAAGCCATTACTACATATGCATCTATATTTACATTTATTGAGGTGGAGAAAGCTCGAAAGCTTGGAACTAACGACATGAAAGCTTTTGTCTGACCTTTTGAAACAACTAAAGTACCCACCGGTACAAATAGATTTCTGAAAGTTTAGGATCAAAAGCAGGGCACTGTTATAGACAATGGGACACCTGTAGATGTTAAGAATGAGTAGTCTGCATCGTCAGAAGCCCACCAATTTTATATGGTGAACAGCTGAAGTCAAAACTTGACCAGGCTGACAAAGATCTCCAAGAGAAAAGTCATGCTAGTTACCAAATAACTAAAGCAATAAGTCTAAAAAGGAGGAAAGAAGGGCCCAACAGAGGTATGAAGACCAAAGACTAAAGGAAAATCTCTACATACTGTGTTATGAACAGATATAAAAGGAATCATTTTTCTTCCATTATTTTCTTTGTGAAGAGCAGTCAGAGTTTCAAAAGATAGTTCCAGTCTTCCAAGGAAGTAATACACCTTATCAAAAGGGTAGATACAAAAAAAAATAGAAGAGCAAAGAAGCAACTTGGAGATCTTATCATAATCCACAGATGAAGCCACTTTCTTTCACTATTCACCTACAAAAAAAGCACAACAAACAACATGAAAGGTATCTTTTCACCATTTTTATCATTTAAACGACAAAAACAACAATATCAAAGAGTGTTGCTTACCAGTGAAGGTAGCAAGAAGACTCTCAGAGGAAAGAATACATTCAACAGCAACCCATCAAACCCTCGGTAGCGCAGAACTCATATTAGGAGCAACAAGTGAAGTAAAAATGCTAAAATGAAGTGTTTTAGGATTCAACAAGCAATTTTGAATAGGTTTCCCTAACTTTTGCCCTAGCTCAATGCAAGATGGTATTTTCTTAAGTCTTTTGACTTTTCTAAAAGAAAATCATTGAAAAAATCAAATGGAGTCAAGGGTCAAGACTTGAAATTAGTAATGCCTAATGATGTTTGAGGAGCCCGTGGAGGATAAGAGAGAAATGAGGAAATAATGAGAGTTTTTGATTTTTTTTAATATTGATTAATGTTTGAATGAAAGTGGTATGAAGGGCTTTTTAGGTATTGCTTTGACTTAGAAGGGTTTTTGCATCATTATGGCAGTTTTAAAACCTTTTTCATAAACCAAGGGCAGAAAGGCATTATTTTAAGGATGGAGTGTTTTTTACAAAGGGGAGGAGGAGAGAAATAGTTGTAAATGTAACCATGTCACCTTTCTTTCTTTTTGCATGTGAAAAAAACAAGGATATTGTATCTTAACATTTATTAAGGGTAAAATTATTTAATTTACCTTAATATTTGTTATATAAAATCAAAAGAAGATAAGTATATAGCACCTATTAAGGTAAATCATAGACAAATTATCCTTAATACTTGTCAAAATAATATACTTATGCCTTCCAAACATGCAAAAGGAGAGAAGAGAGAGAGATAGAGTTGAACTGAGGTTGAAAGCTCATGCAGGAGGAGTATCTTTTTCTATTTTTGACTTGGAGTCAAACTGGGCTATTTTTGGCAATTTTTGGTCAAACACCTTGGGAGGAGGAGTTTTGAGCTAAAATAGCTCATTTTGGAGTAGTTATGGGCCCTTATTTTTAGGCTTTTCTCTCTTGCTCGCCTGACAACTAGGATTTACTTTTTCAGACTTTTCATGCATTAATTAGACTGTAGTTTGATAGGAGTTGACTTCCCTTTGCCCTTTTGAGATAGATTTTTGTATTATAGGGAAAAAAAGCTCATGCTTTTTTCTCAGCTCTTGCTTTTTCCTTGCCTTTGCATATTGCAGAGCGGATTGAGTATTGTAACTCAGACATTTTTAGAGGTATTATGCAATAATAGTAGTTTATTTTCAGCATTTTCATAGTTATTGCAGCTCGTGTATTCAATAAAATCAGGTGTTCTTCTATCCAGATTCAGGTGTCTTGTCTCATTTGAATAATTTGATAGGAATTTATTGTGTTTTTATATAAAACCTTTAAGTTTTCTGTCTCATTTCCTTGAATGCAAGTATACAAAGGTATAATTTATTACAAGTTGCAGATTGTACAAGTCATTTCATGCCTTTCTGTGAAACATTTGTGGTTAATTTGTTCAGTTTGAATTGTGAGAGCAGACATAATGGAGAGTAAATGTGAATCATATTGCAAATTAAGATTAAAACATCGGTGCATCGCCCATTTAGCATAGATTTCAGTTCAGTTCAGTTTATTTAAGCATTCTTCTATCTCTTTTCCACAAAAGTATACAGATCCAAGGGGCATTTAAAGGGAGTTGACTCTTCCAGAGGTTCATTCTCGTAATTGACAAACCCACAGTTTGAGAATGTTCCCATGTTGCACGGGATTTCCAAGCTTTTAAAGGCTTAGCATTCAGGGCACAATCCTTCGTGACAACAATTTTTGGCATGCCCGATGGGACCTTGAATAAAGTTTCGGGCCACTTAAACACAATTTTTCTTTGTTGTTTTGGTATGCACAATAGAGTTTCAGCCTTTTTGAGGTAAAAACATCATACTTGTCAACTGTATATTTTTTATTTTTGCAAAGCTAGTATAGATCACACATGAAAAGGATCTAAATGAGGGGAAGTTCAGCCCCACTAATCCAATGGCAAGACAGTTGCCTTTTGTTACATTTAATGTTGGAAGCCCACTGTAGCTTCACAACATGATGATATTCCAGTGGCAGCCTTCAGAGCCTTGCCTTTCTTTATCAGAGAAGATCAAACTCCTCCAATCAAGCATATCAAAGATGCAGGTATGTTGTGCTCAGTGCATCATGTGACATAGGAAAATGTTGTAATGAGACTTTTGGCTGCATTTGTGAAGGGTAAGGCACTTCTGTGGTTTAGAGGATTGGTTGTAGGATCAATTACTTCATGGGATCTGTTAGGTGAAGCATTGAATAAGCAGTTTGAAGACAAGTTAGACAACCTATCATTGATTGAACAACTGAGTACAATAAAGAAAGCTCCACAGGAGCACATGGCAGATTTTAACTTTTGTTTTCAAAGGACTTGGGACAAAATACCAACAACGGTAAGGCCTAATACCAATCATGCATTTTTGTACTTTCTCAAAGCTTTAAATAGTGATATTATAGTAATGGTTTAATCAATGGGTGGTATAACACTACCAAATGCTTATGATGTTGCCATAAGGGCTGAAAACAACCTAATTAAGGCTGCTAAGATAGCCCCAAGACCACATATGCCCATTTTTCTAGAGGTGCAACCACTTCTCCCATTGCAAATCCCACATATTGTTGTTGTACCTACTGTACCAACTCTAAATTATCAAGTTACTACTCAGACAAACGTTGTCCCAACCCCATCTCGGGAGTTTCAGGAGCTTAAAGGGCTATTTCAAACAATTGGCAAAGAGTTGTTGAATATTAAAAGGCAACCAAATCAGGTTTATAGACCTTATCAAGCCCCATATCAAAACCAACATCAAAATAACCAGCAAAATAGACCTCCTTACTAGCCTGAAAATCAAGGCCAAAGAAGGAATTTCAACACAAGGCCTTATCAACCCTATAATTAGCATGTTGCCAGCTCCTCCAGAGAGTTAGTACCAATACAAAATAATATGGCACAAGAATATGACTGGTGTTACCCATGTAACCAGCCACACAAATAGTCAACTTGTTCAAATGGCATGATAAATCTAGCTTTAATGGTGCAAAATAATGCCACTATCCAACAAAATACAGAACAGGAGTAGCCTAATACAACATTCATGAATTGGCAGGGTGAATATTTCTATGGGGTTAATCATACACAAAGGAAAAACTAATCAGCCCAGTCCATAACAGCAAATACAAGGGCCAAAAAGAGAGTCGTTGATATAGGACAACAAGTTGGTAGAGGCCAAAACCAGACCCAAACAAGCCATCAAGGTGTTGCTGGTCTGTCACAGACATCTAATGTTCATGTTCTACCAAGAGGACAGCCTATTCCAAACAGCGAGCAGCCGAGAGGGTAGCCACAGCAAGCCCAACAGCAAGTAGATCACATTGTTCCAAGAGGACAGCCAAAGGTTGGTTCATGTTTGACAATGAATCCTTTGCATTTTGATTCATTTGAAAAGTTTTCTAATGTTGTTCATAAGATGAATGAAAGTAAAATGCAGAGATTATAAGGTAAAAATCTTCAGTTGCAAAGACAAATTATACAAGTTTCAATAGAGAAGAAACTAGATGAGGAGGAAGATTCAGTTTCTTTGTTTGATCAGCTAGCTAGTTTTGTTGACAATGATGAAGATAGCATTCAAGTGCTCACCTTACGAGCTGATTTGGAACAACAAGAAGACATTATAGAACATGATAGGTTGCTAGTTCATGAAGACAAGAATGAAGATGAAACCTCAATTCAGCTAGAAGAGCAGAGGGACAACCCTATTTTGGAGGCTAATAAGATTGCTTTGCATGACGATGTCTACCAAGTTGAACAAGAAAACAAATCAGAACTTATGCTTCAGAGGGATGATCATGACACTTCATCAAGCCTTCAAGAAGGCTGCTATAAATCTAAGGTGAGTCCTCTTATGCAAAAAGGCAAAGAAGATCATGTTCTCCATGAATGTGAAACTTTTGATTTGTTTTTAGAACTCCCTTTGTACTACAATGAAGAGGCTAGCATGGATGACTTGAAGGCAACTTGCCTTGAAGAGTAGTCAAGTGAACTAATTGAAGATGATCAACCTTTTCAAGTCAACTCTACGTTTGATTGTCAAGATCGTAACTGTTCGGCTTGTAGAGAGCTTGTCACTCTGTTGAATTCTTGTAATGATTAAAAGCCCAACCTAGTGAATGATGAGGACAACAAGGTAAAACAAGTTTCTGAACAGTCCCCTTTTGCATTTGAACAATATGAAGCTAATCATTTTGAGAACAACAAGGAGAGTATGCAACTAGAGCTTTTGGAAGAAGAGGCACAAGAGTTAGACAACTCAAATCTGAGTACATTTTCAAACCCCCCTAATTAGTCCACATTTCAGATTTAAGGTGATAGAACAACATAATGCAAAACCAACACAAATTACTTCAGCATGGGTTTGTCAAGAGGATGTCTTATTCGACATCTAACCTAGTTGGAAAGCAACAAAGAGGAGCTATTACCTATCAGGTTGGACTCAAGGCATGAAGATGAGCAACAGGAAGAGGAGAGTCGGCTCACTTATCCACCTCAGAGCAACTGTATTTTCAGTCAAAGCAAATGGGTATGTGTTTTTGTTCTTTCTCTTGGAGAGGTATTATATATTTTTATTGAATACCCACCCTTTCCACACCCCTTATTGGCTGTTGACAAATATGGAAAGCATACTCAGCTAATCAGGAAAGGAATATACTTTGTAGAGCCAGTTAATGGATTTGTTTAGAAAGCCTATTCTTTTGTTTAGTTTAGGTAGGTAGGCCATTTCATTTCAGTTTTGTTTTCCAAGAAATGCGGATGCACAGTTGGCTGGTGTTGTTTGGCGCCAACATTATTTTGTTTTTAGTTTAGTTTTTGTTGTTGTTTGTTTCTAGTAGCTGGGTTTCAAGAAGTTTTCTGAGTTACAAAGGTCAAGGAAGACTCTATTGCCCAATGGATATACTAGGCAATTGGCCTTGAGAGTTTTAGCAGGAAAAATTGGAGTAGAGGTCGCCAAAAATGTTACCAAATTGTGCTTTGCAGCCTAATTAGGTTGGGTTGTAACAACAATTTATTGGCTACTTTGGAGAAGCAGAAAGGTTTAAGAGGAGAGAAGAGGATTCAGGTTCACAGGCCAGCCTAGAAGGCCCATTGTCCTAATGGATGACTATATCAACGATCATGTTACCAAGAGCATGTAGCAGCTCAATTAGAGCTGCTACATAAGCCAGATAAGATGAAGAGTGCTCCAACAAGGCAAGATGTATCCAGATATAGGCAGGTGAAGTTAAAAGCTAAACTAGTAATTGCAAATCATGTTTCAGTTGTGTTCCTTGCAACTCATTCATTATAGTTTGATAGAATTGGAAAGGTACATAAAACATTGTCAAGTTTATTCATGATTATAAACACATACACCATGCAATAATGTTCAGTTTATGTTTATGCAATTGATTTACAAGAAAGAGAAATTATACACAAGTCATTGCATGAAATAATTGTTTATATTTAAAAGAAAAGTGTTTATATGATCCCACACAAGCCATGGTAGTAACTGTATACGATGCAATGCACAATAACAAGTACATTTTGAAGTAAAGGGAAACATATAAAAGAGGAAAGGGACCCACCATTTCCTGAATGATGAATCCCATTGATAGCTGCATCCTCTTCAACTTGTCCCGATGATATCCCCAAGAAGACCTGCAAAAGAGCAATGAAGAGTAAATGTTAGAGATCAGGGTTTTCTTTCCAATTCTATATGCAATAAACTTAAAGTATACTTGCTATCTTACATCTGATCAACAAGATGGAAAAGAGAAACAAATATCAGAAGAAGATAAGCAATCGTAAGAGAAGGAGAAATCAAATCACTATTCTAGCCTCTTTTGTTTTCCCTAACATGTTTGTTGAATGTGCAGATATAGGTTTCAAGACATCTTGTCTCATCAATAACAATAGAGGAACAGTCATCCAAAGCCATTGAAGAGGCTAATAGCATAAGACAACAGGTTCAACCTAGTCTTGAAAACAATCATAATAGCAACAAAGTTGTGATCAAAGTTTGAGGACAATCATGAAGGGAGCAGTCCTACTGACTATAACAACATATACAAAGCACAAGGTAGCATGATAAGTTATAACAGTTAAGGTGCAGTCCCAAATAATGAGATCCATAAAAGGATAGTCAACTATAAAGAAGAAGAGCAGTCATCTTAACTGTTAATGGAGGTACAATGAGCAATATGGTAGTAGTAAAGGTAGGGACTATGCTAACAATCAATAAGAGCATCATAACATCCGTCATAGTACAAAGAACATAAATGACAGTCACATGGGGGTATGCTAGGTCTACCACAACAACCATGACAAAGAGCAGTGTCAATGCAAGAGGACAGTTAGGAAGGCTGCAACAAAAAGGTCCTAGAGGATAGTCTAATACATTGATAAGCAATATGTTGACCAACATGACTACTATGCAAAGAGCAAGAGAGGATGACAGGTAACCAGTACAAAAGATCAACGTGAAGCATGATGTAAGAACATGTGAACACAATGATGAACATCCAAGAAAAAATAAGATGACAGTCATACTTTCCAGAGAAACATTTATAGCAAGTAATATGAAGTAAAAAACATGCACAATTTTTAGATCTCCTGTACAACAACATAACTTCAAATTCACATTTCAACATGAAAGTGTAGGTGGTAGTGACTTCCCAAGCTTTGCACAGATGTTCATCCTTCAAGTTGCTCCAGGAGATGTAATTATAGCCAGTATTGATGGGCTCTTTGATAATCTTTACAATAGTGAAGTAACTGCTGTGGTGGTTCATGCTGTAAGAGCAGGTTTGAGGCCACAGGTTACTGCTCAAAAAAAGTTGCTGCACTTGCAAGGTAGAGAGCACAATATAAACACCTTTTTCTACTACTGCCCAAGATGCGGGTTTTAGGTGTTAAGGTGGAAAATTGGATGATATTACTGTTGTTGTATCATATGTTGCAAGCTCCAACTCCAACTCAGAAGAGTAGAACATTCATTGGATGGTTAATCTTACAGTCTATTGCCAATGCTTGAGAAGATATTGACTTCTCTAAATGTTATCCCGTGTTTTGGAAATTGTGTAAATTGTGTTATTGCAACTATAACTCATTGATCAACTACTAAGTAATTTTCCTAGAGCACAATGCATTAGGTGGTGGGAATGATCAAGAAAAGGCATAAAACATCTCAGAAAAATAGTGGAAATGATGATAGCTATGAAGAAACAGTGAGATACAGAGATGGTAGAGGCTAGTTTAAAAAAACAAACTACAAAGGGACTATTCTAAATAGTCATTAAAACCATTAAAATGGCTATTTTAAATAGTCCAAAACAGTCAAAAAATGATTGTCCCAAAGGTTAAAAAAATAGTCAAAAAGTTATTGTTTCAAAACAGTCAATAACAGTCATCATTTTGACTGTTCCCAGCACCAAAGATCAACCAAAATGACTATTCTATAGTCCAAAACAGTCAAAAAATGATTGTCCCAAAGGTTAAAAAATAGTTAAAAAGTTATTGTTTCAAAATAGTCAATAACAGTCATCATTTTGACTGTTCCCAGCACCAAAGATCAACCAAAATGACTATTCTAGAGGACTATCCAGTGACTATCCAAAAAGCAGTTCAAAAATAGTCATTAATGCTGTCCAGAAAATAGTCATTTATGACTATACAAATCAGTCAAAAGAACAGTCATTAATGTTGTCCAAAAACAATCATTAGGACAACAAGAATAGTCATTAGCACAGTCCAAGAACATTAAAAAAAAGGAACAACAACAAGCTAAGAAATAGATGACAATAATCATGCATAGAGGTTTGATGAGGACAACTAGAAGCATGGAGAAGAAAGGCCATAGGACTATCACAATGAGTCCCTAAGAATATATGTGTGTCATGTCCCCTCCAAATCAATCAATTTCATTCCAATTAAAGATTGGAATGATAGAGTAAAGAATAGCAAAGATAATGTGTCATGTCTTGATGCTTTCTCAATGAAGATATGGAGCTACCATCGACAGAAAGGAAGCAATAATAAATAAAGTTTGATATTATTTGCAAGATCGGAGATAAAACAAAAATGAATTAAGACAAAAACCACAAAGAATGAATTTGATAAAATACAAGATACAATTCTATTAATGTTTGTTGCTAATACTAGCAGCGAGATTACACTAGAGGGTGGCGTCTCAAGGAAGGGATGTGACTAATGAAGCAACGATGGTATATAGAGGGATAGGGACCTCCATTCAAGACCATCGCATCACCTAGCAAATCAGAAAAGAAGAATAAGCAATAACACATCTTCTATCATCAATAAATCAAGCAATCGATCAAGCATTCTCTTCTACACTCCATCGAATAACATTAAGGAACAATTGATCAGTTTCATAGCAACCAAGCAATGAAATACAACCAACAACCTGAAGTAGATTAATTACAAGTAGTGCCATAGTAGTTTACATATCACCAGAACGTCATAGAAGATTGAAAGTGATCCCTTACATAGCCAACGAAGTATACAACATAATCGAACAACAAAGGTATGCACTATGATATTATCATTACAAGCTAAGTTGATATGTATATTCCCTTGAAATGCATAGACAAGGATGAATGAAAATATAATGGTAAAGGTGTTGCTGACTGTATCATTGAATAAGTATATGCATTGAATAGGAATAGTGGTTGTATTTATGAATAATGCATTACACTACAAAATAGATGGAATTAACAATCCTAATAGGAATGCATTGCATATGATTATCATGGAATAAATGAAATAACAATCTAGTGATAATGAAATAGAATCAAGTAGAAAAGATCATATCTAGCAATAAGATGATATATATATATATATATATATATATAGAATAATTAAGAATGTATTGCATCGGTTGTGAGTTGATAAATAGAGATCATATAATGAGAATATAATGAAAAGGTAATGCCTCTAACATAATGAGATTACATATATGAATAACCATATGTAATTCTTTGATATGTCATGATAGAGTTATATGAACTTTGGAAATGATTAGAAGCTTGTTGATAAAGTAAATAGAATACATGATGAATAATAATTATCATAGCCTAAGATAATAAGGTATGGATTAAATGACTAGAATAAGGACTTAAGTCAATCATGATGAATAAGGAGGAGAAGTAGAGGTTCATGGTATATCAACCAAACCCATAGATCGAGATGAAGGGATAAGGGTAAGCAATGAGGTATATCATGGTTGATGTCGTAGTTGGTCAAGAGTACCATCCGACTAAAGACCGACATCATGGTTAATGCCTAAGTTGGTCAAGAGCACCATCCGACTAAAGACCGATACATTCCCATTATCTTGTGTTGGTCAAGAGAACAATCAAGTAATGGATAGGCTCTTGTCTCGTGTTGGTCTAGAGTACCTCTTCAGGACAAGGGACGGGCCTTTGATTTGGGTTGGTCTCTGGTCAAAGGAATAGAATATGGACCCCTTGATTGTTCCTTTATAAACCCTCTCTCATGGGGCAAGTGGTTTGATGACCATGTATACCCAAGTCTATCTCTCCCAATTGGAATCATGAAACATGTATAATGGATATAGTGAAAGATAGAATGCTTATAGCTTATAATAATAAGAATTGTTCAAATACATCTTGTGGTTAATATGATTAGATAAAAAAAAGAATTGAATACTAATGTTCTCTTTTACAAGTTGAATTTGTTTGCAAGGTTGCAATTTTTTTTGGCTTGCTAGAAGGGGACATTACAAGTGGTATCAGAGCAATCATCCCGCCATCCTGTGAAGACAATTAATGCAACATTATACAAGACAATCAGCCCATAACAACAACAACAACATGGAAATGAGCAACGAATTAAGATCATTCATGGAAATGACCACTAAAGCAATGATGGACCAAAATGAGAAATTCACTAAATCTATGATGAAGCAAGGTGAAAAAACCACTAAAGCCATGATGGAGCAAGGTGAAAAGACAACACAGATGTTTCTTGAAGCTCTCCAAAAAGTGGGAAACACTATGGAACATCCTAAGACTCATTCAACAAATGGAAGAGAAGTAGGATCTAATCATTCTGAAACCAGCAATACTTCATCAAACCCAAGGATTCCTATACCATCATTTCTTTCAGAAGAGGAAACATCAAGAATGGAAGAACCCCCTCCAAATTCAATAAGCACGGATGACATTGTAAGAGCTTATGCGAACTTGGTACCTGAAGTGAGGGGAGTAGTGTCATTCAACAATTATAGAAACTCAAGAAGGAATGAATTAACAAGAAGAGAAAGAAGACCTATCAACAAGGAATTGAAGAAAAAGGCTAACAAGGTGAATCTCCCACATTTTGATGGAACCCATAAGATCACTCCACAAGCATGGTTACAAAAGTTGAGTGACTATTTTCAACTTAACCCTATGATTGAGAAAGATGCACTTCAATTTGCCATCCTACACCTAGAGTAATTGGCCTATGAATGGTGGCATCACGGGAAACACACTCAAGGACATGAATCCATCACATCCTATGAAGAGTTTTCCAAAAGATTTATCAAGAAATTTGATAGACGCCATCCACAAAAAGATTTCTGGGAACTAACACTATGAAGGCAAAGAGGCTCTGTGGATGAGTACATAAATGAGTTTGAGAAGATAGCCATTCGAGTATCCGGAGTGGAAAATGAGAGGCTCACATACTTGTTTATTGAAGGATTGAATGAGAAACTACGAGGTCTAGTAGGAGCTCTCAAACCCGCATTGCTTGATGATGCCATAGATATGGCCGTGCACTTAGAGAAAACCCACTCCTCCCAACCATCCACTAAACCTCTCCGTAAGAAAGGAAATTTTGATAAGAATCCATGCCGTAAGTGCGGAGAACTGTGGAAGCTGGAACATATATGCCTAAGGAATGAAAATGGACACGAGAAACCATATCATCCTTACACAAGAAACCATATCATCCTTACAAGGACCGTGAAGAACTAAAAGAAAAGGGCCTTTTTTTTATTGCAAAGAAGCATGGAAACCTGAACATAAGTGTAAAGACCCTGCAAAAGGAAACACGTGTTTTAGATGTAGTGAGAAATGGGAAGCCAAACATAAATGTGGAAAAAGAGCTCAAGCACGCAATATAGAAATCATACTTGAAACAAAGAAATTCAGGAAGAAAGTGAAGTAACTTCAAATAAAAGAAGGAAAGAAAATTGATCTTAAAATTGAGTGTCCTGAAGAAATAGGGATTGCTTGAGGACAAGCAATCTCAAGAGGGGAGGCCTATCATGTCCCCTCCAAATCAATCAATTTCATTCCAATTAAAGATTGGAATGATAGATTAAAGAACAACAAAGACAATGTGTCATGTCTCGATGCTTTCTCAATGAAGATATGGAGATTGCTACTGTCGATGGAAGGGAAGCAATAATAAATAAAGCTTGATATTATTTGCAAGATTAGAGATTAAAAAATGAATTAAGACAAAAACCACAAAGAATGAATTTGATAAAAGACAAGATACAATTATATTAATGTTTGTTGCTAATACTAGCAGCGCGATTACACTAGAGGGTAGCGTCTCAAGGAAGGGATGTGACTAATGAAGCAATGATGGTATATAGAGGGATCGGGACCTCCATTCAAGACCATCTAGTGCAGAAGCTCCCAGTTCTAGTTATTTTTGGCTATTTCCTAGTTTGTTGTCATGTTATTTTATTTCCTCTAAGGCTTTGAAAGCCATTTTCATGTGGATTGTAATAAGGACTTAGTCTTTTGATCATCTAGTCCATTATAGCCTTACTAAGGTCTATTTTAATGTAATTCACACTTAGAAACATATGGTTTCTTGTGGAGAATGTAACCTCCATTGGTTCTCTGCCCTTGGAGGGCAGTTGTACGACTAGAGGAGAAGGTGAATCGTTGTAAAATCCTTCAAAAGGCAGGAAAACTGTATTACATGCCAAGTTAATGAAAGGAGAGAAGTTTTGAAGTGAAAAAACTATTTTTTTCTGCGTTTTCAGAAGACAGTTGTACAGTACGGCCTGGTACGGACAGCAAGGAGTCCAAGATCTGGAAAATGTGTTAGCATTTTGAATCACCTTTCATTTGCATATAGTTAGAGCTCTTGACATTTCTTTTGGAGGGAGAACCAATTCATTTTGCAAAAACTGTTTTGAAACCCTCCAAACTAGGGTTTTGTGTCAAAATGAGGAATTTCTCCTCTATCCTCTGAAAGATCTCACCCATTTTCAATAGGATGGAGGAAGGTAGGCTAGGTTTCAAGCTTTTTATGGTTATTCAGGCTGCATGCTTCTCTCCAAGGCGTTTGGTATGATCCTATCTAGTCTATATAGTGTCTAGTTAGCTTGAAATGGTAGAAAACAATGGGAATACTAGAAACAGTCAAGTGTTTGATTAAATGGATGTTGATTTCAGTGTTTTAGGGTGAAGACAAACCTGTGCATGTGTTCAACTGAACCAGAGCAAGAGTCCTTGATACCTTTCCTTCAAATAGCCCTCACATTAGGCCTATTCCTAAAAAAAAGATAGTCTGTTGTCCTTGAACGCCTGTGGTACAGTACGGACCTGCATGTTGGTGGATGATTGCATGACCCTAAAGGGTATTGGAACATGCATTAAGTCTTGGTGATCATTTGGAGATTTGTCAAGTTATCCTCTTGTTAACTGATTTCCAAGGCTACAAGAAGGAGACCTTTCTTTAAGCACTGTCATAGGACAGTCATATGGCAAACTGCTGCTCAGTGTTTTGGAAGGTGCAAAACTTAGTTTTTGGGTCAGTGACCTTGTGCTGGTCATGATCTTGATAACCATATGCTGGGAGTAGTGTCAGGATCCTGTTGGTAGAGGCATTTGGAGTTTGATTATTGTCCTAGGAGTGGTATGTGTTTGCTGTTTGAGTTGAGTAGAGACTCCCCAAAAGAGAGTTGAATAGCCTGTGTGGGTGGACACTAGAGTGTGGTCCTAGGCTAGGTCAATCTCTTAAGTAGCCTTGTGTGGGCTTATAATCATATCACCTTTAAGGAAGCACTGAAATCTAGGTTCAATTGTGTGAACTTCATCAACTACTACCATTACCTCTGCATCACCATCGCATCACCCAGCAAATCTGAAAAGAAGAATAAGCAATAACACGTATGCTATCATCAATAAATCAAGCAATCGATCAAGTATTCTCTTCTACACACCATCGAATAACATTAAGGAACCATTGATCAGTTTCATAGCAACCAAGTAATGAAATACAACCAACAACCTGAAGTAGATTAATTACAAGTAGCGCCATAGCAGTTTACATATCACCAGCACGTCATATAAGATTGAAAGTGATCCCTTACATAGCCAATGAAGTATACAGCAGAATCGAACAACAAAGGTATGCAATATGATATTATCATTACAAGCTAAGTTGATATGTATATTCCCTTGAAATGCATAGACAAGGATGAATGAAAATATAATGGTAAATGTGTTGCTGATTGTATCATCAAACAAGTATATGTATTAAATAGGAATAGTGGTTGTATTTATGAATAATGCATTACAATACAAAATAGATGGAATTAATCATCCTAATAGGAATGCATTGCATATGATTATCATGGAATAAATGAAATAACAATCTAGTGATAATGAAATAGAATCAAGTAGAAAAGATCATACCTAGCAATAAGATGATATATATATATATATATATATATATATATATATAGAGAGAGAGAGAGAGAGAGAGAGAGAGAGAGAGAGAGAGAGAGAGAGAGAGAGAGAGAGAGAGAGAGAGAGAGAGAGAGCATATTGCATCAATTGTGAGTTGATAAATAGAGATCATATAATGAGAATATAATGAAAAGGTAATGCCTCTAACAAAATGAGATTACATATATGAATAACCATATGTAGTTCTTTGATATGTCATGATAGAGTTATATGAACTTTGTCCAAATGATTGGAAGCTTGTTGATAAAGTAAATAGAATACTGATGAATAATAATTATCATAGCCTAAGATAATAAGGTATGGATTAAATGACTAGAATAAGGACTTAAGTCAATCATGATGAATAAGGAGGAGAAGTAGAGGTTCATGGTATATCAACCAAACCCATAGATTGAGATGAAGGGATAAGGGTAAGCAATGAGGTATATCATGGTTGATGCCGTAGTTGGTCAAGAGTACCACCCGGCTAAAGACTGACATCATAGTCGATGCCTAAGTTGGTCAAGAGTACCATCCGACTAAAGACCGATACATTCCCATTATCTTGTGTTGGTAAAGAGAACCATCAAGTAATGGATAGGCTCTTGTCTCATGTTGGTCTAGAGTACCTCTCCGGGACAAGGGATTGGCCTTTGATTTGGATCGGTCTCTAGTCAAAGGAATAGAATATGGACCCCTCGATTGTTCCTTTATAAACCCTCTCTCATTGGGCAAGTGGTTTGATGACCATGTATACCCAAGTATATCTATCCCAATGCGAATAATGAAACATGTATAATGGATATAGTGAAAGATAGAATGCTTATAGCTTATAATAATAATAATTGTTCAAATACATCTTGTGGTTAATATGATTAGATTAAAAAAAAGAATTGAATACTAATGTTCTCTTTTACAAGTTGAATTTGTTTGCAAGGTTGCGAAATTTTTTGGTTTGCTAGAAGGGAACATTACAATGTGGATTGACTAAGGAGGACAACCATGAATAACAAGTAAAAGTGACTGTCAGAGAGCCACGAAGCCTATAGAAAAAAAAGATACTGGGCCTGTGAAATCATTGCATATCCATCAAGATGCAAATTCAAGCAGTCATGGCACCTTTTGAAGCCAGTGAGCCTTCGTTCTACTTTGCATACATATTTGAAACCTTTTAACACAGGAGAAAGAAGCTAACCAGTTTCCAAAGGATCTTGACAATATAGTAAAACCCTCTCAAGGCACATGTAAAATTAGTCACCAGTTCCATGATATAATAGAAAGCAAGAATCCTAAGACATTTATGTGAAAGGAACAACAGTACAACATAGCATCATAGAGAGATATCAGACCAGTCAGGTGACAAACTAGTAAAGGTTCAGTTAAGAGAGCAGTCAAAAGTAGAAAAGCTACCAAAAAATAGAGAGGTAGAACAATGAATAAGACATGTCATATTTGTTCTCGAACTCATAGTTATTTCATGCCCAGAGTTGTGTAAGGAACAACATAAATATAGAGGAATGAAATCTTATGGAGTTGCTATTCGTAGCTTCATTGTCTTGTGCCAAACAGAGGATCATTCCAAAGCAAGCAAACATTAAGCTTTTCACAGCCCTACAATAAAAGATATAAGAAGCCCTACAACCCCGAATATGTTTCACCTAAAGCCAAAAGGCCATCTCTAAAAACATAGAAGTTCTATCTAACTGTGCAGAATATAGTCCAGAGATCATTGGTCACATAAATGCATAGAAGTATTTTACAAGAGGTTTACAAGATCTCACCAAATTCCAGAACAATCATGAATATATTTCCATATGCCAGAGCAATAGTTTTGTTTTCAAGACAAAGGATCATAATAGGCTAAAGAGTAGCTAATGCATAAGGAAAAGTAGTGACAATAGATGGAACAGTCACCAATATTACTTTCAGCAAAGCCATGATAGTAGAAATAGAGTTTCATAACTATTATCAGTCAAAAATATGCAACAGAGCAGAAAATGAAAGCTCTTCTTTTCTTTTTTGCTCATGGAAAGTGCATAGAAGGAAAAGCTCACCTTTGAGTAAGAAATGAGCGAGTACAGCCAGATTAAACAACAGTGAGATCCTCCAGGAAGCTACAACAACCCTCCAAACCCTCATGGTGGCACAAACAGAGCAACAACGAAGTAAAGGAGACAAAATGATATGTTTTAGGGTTGCAAGAGTATTTTGTTCAACAAGGAAGCCCTATCCGTGAGAGTTGTGAAGTCTCTTTTCAACTTTTCATTTTAAGAAAAATCATTGAATCTAATACCATGAGGGTGAAGACATGTGGTTTATAATGCCTAGTGATCCATCATGTGTCCGTGAAGAAAATAAAGGAGAGATGGGTAAATACTGAATATTGTGATGACATTTATAAGGTTTTCTTTGACATTAGGTCTTTTTTTTGCATCATGGAGTATATTTTGGAGCATTTTATAAAGCCAAGGGCAGAAAGGGTATTATTAGTAGCCTTGTGAGATTTGGTAAAGGGATGGAGATTAAAGTGAACTAATCATATACCCCTTTTTCCTTTTTTGCATAAGTTGAAGACAAAATATTGTGTTTTAAACAAATATTAAAGGGTAATAATTATAAATTACCTTAATATTTGTTTCACAGAAGCAAGGAGATAATTGTAAAAACACTTATTAAGGTAAAAGCATGCAAAGAGATTACCCTTAATATTTGTCAAAAATAATATATTTTTACCCTCAAATCATGCAAAGGGGAGAGAAGGAGTTAGACTAAAGCTATAAACTCATGCAGGAGGAGATTTTAGTTCTATTTTTGACTTGGAGTCAAACATGCCTATTTTTGGCAATTTTTTGGTCAAACACCTTGGGAGGAGTTCTGAGCTAAAACAGCTCATTTTGGAGCAGTTATGGGCCCTTATTTTTAGGCTTTTCTCTCTTGCTCGCCTGACAACTAGGAGTTACTTTTTTAGACTTTTCATGCATCAGTTAGAGTGCAATTTGACAGGAGTTTACTTCCCTTTGCCCTTTTGAGATAGATTTTTGTAATACAGGGAAAAAAAGCTCATGCAAGTTTTTCTCGATTCTTGCTTTTTCCTTGCCTTCACATATTGCAAAGCGGATTGAGTATTGTAACTCAGACATTTTTACAGGTTTTATGCAGTAGCAACAGTTTATTTTCAGCATTTTCATAGTTATTGCAGAGTGTTCCTTTTATTATTCAATAATCAGGTGTTCTTCTATCCAGATTTAGGTGTCTTGTCTCATTTTAATGATTTGATAGGAATTTATTGTGTTTTTATATAAAACCTTTAAGTTTTTTGTCTCATTTCCTTGAATGCAAGTATACAAAGGTACAATTTATTATAGGTTGCAAATTGTGCATGTCATTTCATGCCTTTCTGTGAAACATTTATGTGGTTAAATTGTTCAGTTTGAATTGTGAGAGTAGACATATTGGAGAGTAATTGTGAATCATATTGCAAATTAGGATTAAAACATTGGTGCATCACTCCTTAAGGATAGATTTCAGTTTAGTTCAATTTATTTAAGCATTCTTCTATCGCTTTTCCACAAAAGTATACAGATCCAAGGGGCATTTAAAGGGAGCTGGCTCTTCTGGAGGTTCATTCTCGTAACAGACAAACCCACAGTCTGAGAATGTTCCCATGTTGCACGGGATTGCCAAGCTTTTAAAGGCTTAGCATTCAGGGCACAATCCTTCATGACAACACTTCTATTAAAGCAAATCTAACTACAACATCTAGCAAAAATCAACATCTGACAAAATTTCTCTATCCTTTATGCTTTAATGGATGTCCATATTTTGTTCCAAAGATCCTATTTTGGCACAGGTGAAAAGATGTTTGCAAAGGGTGTGGAATTTGTTTATACGCTTGCCAATTGGATTTTCTTGAAAGTTTTTAAAAAACCTTCTCATTAGATCCATTTTATGCATTTCTTGCAATCATTGCAGTCCATGATGACACGTCTCTTTAAGGCATTCTTTCAAACAATTCACATCAACACTATAGTTAGTATGAGCACCACACTAATCACAATGCAACAATCCCTACTAGTAAATAAAGGTTGTTAACCGTTTGATGGATTTTCCACAATGCATTATGGTCTAGTAAATTCCCTTCTTCAGCACTAGAGCAAAATCACTCATGGCAGTAAGTTTAAATGCCACATAGCTAACTTTAGGCACTGCCTAATCCCTTCATAGATCTTCAATTGACCTTCGCATTGGCCATCTTCTATCCTCTAGCTTGCTTCCAAGTTAATGGCCTTGGACACGAAATAATTTGATAGCTTGTATGCCCTTTCTTTGCTTCTGATAAGCCTTGAGGCCACTTAAAATCTTCTAAGGCTTTTTCAATAAACCTACACTGAACATATTCTATAATACATGACTACCAATGCAGTTGCAACTACAACATCTAATAAAAAATTACTAACAGAAAAAAGTATTTACTCTTTTCCACCTTTAGAGAGGTTAATAGACAACTACACAACTCTTATTTTATTTATTTAAATTCTAAACATTTATTTTTATCACATCATCAACAACCACTCATTAAATTTAAAACCTTTCTTATTTAATTACTTAATTACTCATTTATTATTTATTCTCCTTTTTAATACTTAAAAAAAACTATGCCCTAAGGTCACCAACAATCAATTCTTTTCTTTTCTTTCATTTATTATTATATAACTTAATTTAATACGACCTGGTTACACAAAATCGAAACATACTCCTTCAAAACAACTACGAGTAATGTCTTCTAAATGCTTTCCAATCGAGTCGCGTTTAACCGCTTACGACAACGGAAACCACCTTTCAGTGCCATTTTCTCTGCAAGCTGGATGATCGGGGTCGTCTGTGAACTCGTTTTTGTTTCTCCACTCTGGTAAATTTCAACACCACTTTTTTGTAGCAGGTTGTTTATAGGTAAAAGATTTAACAGAGAAAATTTGACTAATAAACAGAGAAAAAAATCAGAAGTTGGAGATGCCCACATTTTCGGCTATTACAGTAGAAAGGGTGGTAGAGAGCAATGAAAAGAACAAGGCCAAACTGAAAACAAAATCGTTAACTGACAGAAATGGTGCCCCCCTTCGTTTTGGTTCGCCAACACTTTACACCACGCCCAAAAGCACTTCAATTCCTTACATTTCAAGATCTTTTACAGCATCTCCTTATGTTATCAATCATAAAAGAAGGGGGCCTCCTCCTTCTGTGGTTGTGGAGAAAATCGAAGTCAAAGATGCCCCCTGCCAGAATGGATTTCTGTTAGGTGACAGAGATCAAGAATGTGATACTCAAAAGGGGATTGCTGAAAATAACATCACCAGTAACGAAATAGGGATTAATAATGAAGAAATTAGTGAAACCCAACAAGGAAATAAGGAAATTGGGGCTGAGAGCTATAATGAAAAAAATATCAACAATATAGAAAATGGGACAAATGAATATTTTAGTGTAAGGGAAGAAAGTGGGGTAGCAGAAAAAACTAAAAGTGCCTTGATAGAGGAAAAGGGTGTAAATCAAGAACTTAATGTAAAAATCAGAAGAATTGGGATTTGTGGGGACGAGGAGGTGTTAACCCAGAAAAAATACAACAAAAATAAGGTCAATGGTGATAAAATTATGGCAGATGAAGAAACAAGGATAAGGGAAGAAAATGGTGTTAAAAAAATGACTTATGAAAGTGAGGTCAATGGTAATGAAAATATGGCAGAGGAAGAAACCAGAGTAAGGGAAGAAAATGGAGTAACAGAGAAAAGTATTTTAGAAGAGGAAATGGGTGTAAATCAAGAATTTGGTGTAGAGATTAGGAAAATTGAGACTGGGGGACTCAAGGGTATGTTGAAGGGCATTAGAGTGGAATGCGATCAAGTTGATATAGAATTAGAATCACCTGATGAAGGCAGACTGAAATTGGATTCTCATTCACGAGATTTTTCACCAAAGGGAATGATGGAGGGGTCTGTTGTATCTAATGATCAGGATAATGTGGCAATGGCTTTTAACATGAGGAAGTTTCCAATTTTAGGGTTGAATAAGGTTAAGACAATCTGTGGGCAGAATGAATGCTGTTGTGTGGCGGAAAATGAAGTCAATTTGAAGAGCAATGGTGATGAAGTCTTGAGGTCTTCAGGCGACATCGACTATACACCAAGGACAAATCGAAGTGATTTCTTTGATGCAGAGGATGGTGAGAATCTGTACCCAATTAATGCCAATACATCAAGCTTTTCGTATTTCTGCAGTTGTTTCATTGAAAATATTTTCTGGATTGACTGTTTTTTTCTTCATTAATTATGGTTTTGCATATGATTTATCCTAATTAGAGTTCAAAAAGTCCAACCCAAAACATTGTTTCATACAAAAATGAACACCCAGAAAACATTTCTATCCACTGTGTTTACTTTTAAATATTTATATATTCAAGTTTTATTTGTCTTTGCATTATATATTGACTTCAAAGTGGTTGCAGTTAAGTCTTTATAATTTCAAAATTGAAATCAGATTACTAGTAGTGAAAGGCCTAATGGTTGTTACTATAGTCTGCTGTAAATCTTGTAAAACTGTAAAGAGCTAGCTTGCAACAGGACTTTTTTCTTCTTGTTATGAGTATGAATTTCAAAGAGTGAAAGGCCTAATAGTTGGTGCTATGGTCCTGGTTTCTCTCTGTCATATGTTTTCCTTCTTTCTTCTTGCTTTTGGAATATTTGTATGGAACAATTGTAGGATGTGTAGTCTGTTAACAATGATAATTTGGTCAACATTCTGACCCCAAGTATATTTTTCTAGCTTTTCCCAATTTTAGAATGCATTCTTTATTCAGCTTTAAAACTATTAGATGCTTTTCTTTCGGTTTAAAATCATAAAATAATCATCAGGAAGTTTTACAGCAGCTAACGTTTACAAAATTATCATTGTAACAGACTACACATCCTACAATTTGTAGCATATTCTAATCATCCACTATAATGGAGATCCAGCTTTCATATAACCAATTTTATTTACATTTTCAGTTTATAATCAAATTTTTAGGACATCCAACACATAGCAAAGTAAGATTCTTCAAGATGTAGCATTTTTTTCTAACCATCCACAATTCACTTTTCTCTGGAAAAAAGCAACATAGCCTCTATACTTAGAGATAACAAAAAGGTCTGTATACATTTAATCACATCAATATGATATCTATGTAGAAAAAGTACCATATCTGTCTTCTAAATGCTAATCATCTCCAAGTACAGCTTTTTGTTGTTATCTAGCTAAGCTGGTTTGTTTTGTTTCAGATCTCTCCCCTGAAGATGATCTGGGGCAATCCTCAAGGAGCTACAACTCAAGGACACATGCCGAACTTGATATCCTAAGATCAAAAATTTCTATGGAGATAGGACGGCGCATAAGGGCAGAAGAAGCTTTATCCCTTTTGCAGAACCTTTGGCAAGAAATGATAGAGAAATTTGCATTGATTGGGGTGTCATTGCCATCAATAGAAATTGATGGAAATAGAATGGCTAGCTTTGTTGATGATGTCTGTGGTCAGTTCACTATTGCAAGGACAGTGGTAAATGCTGTTGGAAGGGCGTCAATAAGAGCAGAATCAGAACATGAGATGAAGGTGCAGATTGATAATAAAAATACCGAGATTTCTAGGTTACGTGATAAAATTCAGTATTATGAGTTGGTCAATCATGAAATGTCTCAACGGAATCAAGAAGCCATAGGTAAGATAAATGTCCAATATGTATTCTGCTTTTATGGTGCTTTTAGACAATTTCAATTCATGTCTTTCTGTATGTATGGTGAATGGAATGGAAGTGGTAAACTTTATTGATATATCAATTCCATGAATGCATAGACGTGAAATGTCTCAACAGAATCAAGAATTCATAGGTGAGATCAACATCCCATATATCTTCTCTATGTCTTCTGCTTGTGTTGTGCTTTTAGACTATTGCTCTTTATGTCTTTTTATATGTGTCATGAATGGCATGGAAGTGGTAAACTTTATTGATACATCTATTCCATGAATGCATTTTGCATATCAGTCGATTGAGTTCTTTCCTTCAATTCAAACATATTTGAGGTGTTATTAAATATATTAGTCCATCTGCCCTGCCACAAACTCTCTCATTAGTGTGGGTGCATAGAAATTATGTGTGCTGTATAATGAATTGGTCAATAATGAATGTCTCTATAAAAGCAAAGGGCCATAGGTAAGATCAACATTTAATATGCATTCTGCTTCTGTTTTGCTCTTAGATAGTTGCTGCTCTTCATGTATGTGTAAGTGTTGAGTTTTATGGATACACCCATAGCAGCAAAAATCTTTTGGGGAAAAAATTGGCAAACTAAAAGGAAAAGATTTTTTCAAAAAATCGTGAAAAAATCAGATTTAAAAAAAAATGTAAAAAAAACATAGGAGAATACAGAAAAACTGCTATTTTTTAAATTTAAAGGCATTTCAATAGCATAGAGATATGGAGAGCAAATAAAATTGAGAATGTAACCTATCAGTTGTGGAATATAGATTTTTATCATTTATGTTCATATCACTGATTAGATTGCATTGCATAATGCGTACATCATAGTGCATAAATAATAACTAGATTTTTTAAATTTAAAGGCATTTCAATAGCATAGAGATTTGGAGAGCAAATAAAATTGAGAATGTAACCTATCAGTTGTGGAATATAGATTTTTATCATTTATGTTCATATCACTGATTAGATTGCATTGCATAATGCGTACATCATAGTGCATAAATAATAACTAGATGCTAATAGTTTCGAAAATGTCAATTATAGTCTACTTTGTACAAAGTCAACCAACAATCTAAGTGCAAAGTTCCAAAAAATTAGACATAGCCAATGACTCTTCATGCTACGAAGAGAGCTACACTAGAAGGCTGCAGGTCTTGATGATGAAGCGCCTAGGTCAAAGCCTCTCCTAAGTTGTTCTACATGATCACTATCAAGGTTGGCCTCTGTTAGGATATCAAAATCCCCAGGATCAACAAGGGCACCATCATTTGCAATCCACTCATTTTCTGGATCGAGCTCGTCGAGGTCAATTGGCTGGTCTTCCTCAACAGTACCTAATTTTTCCATATAAAAATTAGATTTGGCAATTGAAAGTGAAAAAACAACGATTATAATTTACAATACGATTTTAAGTATTTCAAAACTCTAATCTTGAGCTTTCTTTAGCTTAAGGCGAAGTTTGTGGTGAACGAACACCAAGTCATTCATCTGTTGTTGTGTTCGATGGTTGCATTTCTTGAAATGTATGTGTTCAAACACACTCCAAGTACGCTCGCAAGTAGATGAACTACATGGATGCATCTCGCCATCCATCGAAGATTTTTGGCTCCTTTGCCAAAAAAATCCTACCATTGCGCTGAAAAACACAAATTATTTCAAGATGATATCATATAAGATTTTCTAAAAACTTAATACCTTTAATGTACATGCCCACAATAGAGAGAGATTGTCCAAAGTTTATAAAGTGTACCTTCGTGAAACGAACATTTGTTTCAAGTTCCTTTTATGTTGGCAAAGAGTTTGCAATGCAAGAAATTGTGTAGCAAATCTTGTCACCCCTGGACAAACTAGCTCCTTGCCCCTTGTGAAAGAGCGCATCATACACAACACCCTTGTGTGATTGTAGATGAACTTCGTAACTGTGCAAGCCTTTTGCAATAGCTCCCTAATCCATTCAAGTTTTCCAGTGTCCTCCAAGGTTAGATCAAGGCAGTGTGCTGCGCACGGGGTAAAAAACATAGAGGGATACTTGTCCATCAAGAGTCTCCCAGCAACAACACAAGCAACAACATTGTTTGTAATAAACTGAATGACATTTGGTGGCCCTACTTCTGTGACCAGCTCATCAAACATCTCAAATAGTGCAGCTGCAGATTTGATTCTATCTGATGCATCTACGGATTTCAAAAAAGTCGTGCCAATATCACAAGAGACAAGGAAGTTGATGAGGGTTCAGTTCCTTATATCTGTCCACCCATCTAACATTATGGTGCACCCAGTCTTTGCCCACTCTATTTGATGTTCATTCATAACATCTGTAAACCAACCTTCAACGTCTCATACGATGGGGCTTTGAACACAGGACCTGCATCTGCAATAGCATCCACCATACCTTGCCAGTATGGAGACTTAGCAACATGGAACGGCAAGCTAAAGTAGTACCAAAAATTTGCAATCGCTTTCTTCGCCTACTCATTGACTTCTTTCCTCCATCTTGCACTCTCCAAAGTGGCTAGTGATCTTGGTGTACTACGAGGTGCAAAGAAAGAATTAATGTTTCCTCCACTTGTGTTTGGGCCACATGTTGTAGAAGTAGGTGTTGACTCAGACTCCTTGAAAAACTATTGTGCACTTGCCTCATCGAAATGATGGCTCCTAGCACCTATAGAATCAGAAGCCACTTCTGCCCCAGTTCTTGCCTTTTTTGCCTTACCATCAGCAATTGCCTCAAGAGATTGTTTTGCTTGATATGGGACATCTGCAGGGCACAAAGTGCAAGCAGTGGTATTATGTCTTGCCTCCTTTGCCAAATGCCATTTGAAGCGATATATGCCTCCATTGACATCATTCAAACACCAGTTGCATTTGACCTTGGTTGTACCCTTGACTGATGTGCAATGTGTCACGCAAAGTCTCTTGGACGTGGCATTATGATCAAATCTGCAAAAGCTTCGAACTCAGTCTTTCATCATACCATATTTGCAAAAACTTTACTTGAATTAAAACTTTAAGGATTGCTTAAATGTTGGACAACCAATAAGTTAATGTTATTTATGGAGTTGGAATCCACTACTTGTAATGAATATTCATTGCCTAATGTTGCCTTTGACAGTGTTGATAGCAGCTTCTCTTCAATTTTACAACTCAACATTTTCAACTGTAGAACAAATGTAAGGAGTTTCACATGAAGAGGATTAAAGGGGAGAGAAACATATAAATGAATGAGCTGGTATTGAATGCCTAGAGATTGGGTGCTATTACATTCTCAATAGGTTGATTACGATTTATTGCAATTAGTGCACTTAGCTATCACAATTTTCCATGGCCAGAAAATTTTGTTTGATTTGCTTTGAGGTCATTTTCTAGATTGTATATCAAAAGTTGCAAATTTTGTTTGATTTGCTTTGAGGGCATTCCATCTTTTTAGGTATAACAAAAGTTTGCAAAATACATTTATCAAAAAATCTATGGTCAGGCAAAGCTGCAGAAAAACCAAGTTGCTGCACTTCTTGAAATTATACAACGTTATGTATTCAGCCTGTGTATAAACAGTGGCTTTGAATGTCAGGGGGCTGGTATAAATTAATGTGCTTGGGGATGATGGTTGTGTACCTATCATGCTGCCAATGCTTCAGCTGTTGGCTGATGTTTTGAGAAATGTGTGAGTGGATTATTGATTGATATACTGGTTGCATCATGCATTGATGTAGTATAGTTGTGGCATGAAGGGGCACCTGAGGGAATATTAGGACTAGATAAGAATTTGTCCTATGATATAAGACATTTTTTTGTCTAAGTATCCCTTCAAGCTATGAATAAAATAATGCAAGTGTATCAAGTATTCAAATTTGTGTATCATCCATTGTTCGTAATTTGACCAGTTCTTACATAATGGCTGTCATGCTTGTGTGAATGGTGGTTCTATCTGTTATGCTGAAAATTATGATTGTGTCAATGATGATTCACTTGTGGTAATGATGGTTATGCTTGTGCCACTGGCAGTTTTGCCTTGTAATGTGGCAGTTTTTACCTATGGTTAAAGGAGGCTAAGAAACAGCCAAAAAATTGTTTCTTCAAGTTTTTACAAATTGAGAATCCTTTGGGGTACGAAGTGACATCTCCAACATTGCATAAATAAGAAGCAAGGGGTACGAGCTAGGCAATATAAACATTGTCATGAATATATGATTGAGTGGTGGTTAGCAAACATTTCAGAGATGTAAGCAGCAGTAAAATGTTGATTCTTACTCCATGTAATCATCCCTGTAAGATGTGTTGAGATCACACTGTATTGTCTTGAACCAAGAATGTTTGGCTTTGACTAGGTGTCTGCAAAATATGTGCAAGACTGCAAGTTCCTTTTAAATCTGAGTATCCTATATAGACTTGTAATGTCCCCTTTTGTCAATGCCCTAGTTTTTGCCCTAAAATCACATTTCCAAGCAAAGCAAGAAATGAAATAGAGTTAGCGATATTATTTACCAATTTAAATTGTTGAACAAGATAGATCTTGGTTGAGATCCTGCAATCATGTTAGATAATCATTGAAAGCATAATCCATAAAATAGATCTTTCATACTAGGGATAGGAACATTATCTTAATCATATGATATACCTAATTCATTAATGGAGTCCAACCCAAAAGGTTTAGGATAAGGGAGCATGATAGGGTGCCCAAATCGATCCTCTACCCTAGGCCCAAGAGCGGATATAACATCCCTCTTGGCCTCATGTGGCATTCTGCCATCCATATGAGGGGGTGTACCTAGCGAGGAATCCTATAGCAGTTCTTCCTCTCCTTGCCACCCTTACTCTCCTCCCTATGTGTAATGTCCCGTACTTAGGCCGACCACCTTTCAGTCAAAAGATGGCTGACCTTTGGAAAATAGAAGTCAAACAATATGGGCCGACCTCCAATATGGCCGACCTCATTACATAGTTGACTCACTTGAGTGTTTTTTAAATTAAAGCTTTTAATTGTTATTAAGGCTGACCTCCTTCCAATAAGCGCTAAGAAGTGCGATTTCTATGAAGATGTATGTTTGCTTAAGAGGTGCGATTTTATAGGAGCAGCGATTGAAGAAGACATAAGGGGCTGCGATTTCCTAAAAGAAGAGAACAATTATTTTTGAAAAGGCATCAACTACATTTGAATAGGTATGTTCTATGTGAAAGGAAGTGTTTTGAAATGATATAAAAGGTGATAGAAGGTGTGACTAGAAAGGATATACAAGGATAATAATTTACTAATTTAATCATCAGAATATCGCAGATGTAAGAAAAGAAAAAAGGAATATTATTTTGAAGAGCAAATGGAGAAGAATAAGGGCAGGAATATGTGGTGAGTGTGAAGTAAAGGAGATATCATATATACACCAGCAAGGGATATAGAATGAATTATTTCTGAGTAAGAGCAGAATTAATTAGAAGAAAGGAATATATATTTTAGCAGAGATAAATCTGCAGACAGATCAGCAGTGATATATATATATATATGCAATAGCAGAGAATTGTTTATTGCATCCATTCTACAATACTATTCTTCTATCATCCTAGTATTCCTTCTATTATTATATCCTTCTACTCTTCTGTCATTCTATTATTCGATTATTATATCATTCTCTCATTCTATTATTCGATTATTATATCATTCTCTCATTCTATTCTTCTATCATTATATCATTCTATTCTATCAATCTATCATTCCATCATTCTATTATTATTATATCATCCTGTAATTCTATCCTTATATTATTCTATCATTCTATAATTCTATTATTTAATCAATCAAATCAGCAAATATCTGAGATATCAATGAGCACTCAAGGAAACTATCTTAATTGGAAGGAAGTCATAAAAATCAAGCAAAAGGAAATGATTATATGTCTGCTTCGTGTATGATGTGTATACTTCGTGCTTGTTAATATATGTATTGAACTCATTATTAATTATGCTATGATGATTTGTTTATTATTGTATAATCTCTATGAATCTGGATGTATTTAGTAATTCTCATTAATGCAACCATGAGGAGGAGTGGGCGAAATACCAGTAGGATGAGCAGATATTAGATTTCTTTCTAAGTATGCCACTCTATGATGGATGCCCGTGTGCCCCCCACTTAGGGCCAGGGGGGGTGAGTGTCTGCCCTTGGGCTTAGGAAGGAGAATCTACGGGCCTCCTATTGTAGTTTTCCCCCCAATCTCTACATGGGTTGGTTGTTGAGATGGATTCAAGGAGTTTCAATCATAAAAGGGATGGATAAGGTAGCACGGATAGGGAAAGTAGATACAAGTTTATCCACTAAGCATGCCACCCTATGTTGGATGCCCACGTGTTTGCCACTTGGGGCCAAGAGGGATGGTATATCTGCTCTTGGGCTTAGCAAGGATAACTTTGGGCGGACTTATCATGCTTCTCATCCAAATCCTATTATGATTAAACTTCCACTATGCATTATGGATATGATGTAGTTTAGACAGTTTTGAAAATGTTTTATATTTTACAGGGTTTAAATAGATAAGATTTATTATATATGTTTGATCATATGAATTATATTTCCAATATTATCTAACATGATTGTAGGACCTAAACCAGGATTTAATTGGTAAGTTATGACCCTAAAGCATTTAATTGATAAGTTATGACCCTAACTATATTAAACTTGTGATTCTAGGGCAAGATTTAGGGCAATCACAGGAAAGGGACATTACACTATGATTGGGACTCCTTAACCCAGTAGCCAAACCTAAGGGGGTATGATAGTGTGCTCAAAGCGATCCTCTACCCTAGGCCCAAGAGCGGATATACCATTCTTCTTGGCCTTATGTGGCCTTCCGCCATCCATATGAGGGGTGTACCTAGTGAGGAATCATATAGCAGTTCTCCCTCATCTTGCCACCCTTGGTTGCTTGATGAAAATACATCCAGATTCATAAATATATTATTATACACAACAATCATGATAGAACATATCACAATATTTATTTAAACATAAGACTGCTATATTCTCAGAAGTAAATGTATTGATTGCTGATTCTGCCTTTGTCTGCTGAGTGCAGATAGATTTCTGAATGTGATCTGCTTTTTGTATTCCAATAATCAGTCTTGATCGATTCATAAGAGATTATACATTAATAAACAAATCATCATAGCATAATTAATAATGAATTCAATACATATATTAACAAGCACGAAATATACACGTCATACACGAAGCATACACATCATACACAAAGCAGACATATAATTATTTCAGGGTTCTTATATAATTTCCTTCCAATGAAGATAGCTTCCTTGATTGCTAATTGATATGAGGCTGGGAGAGATATAGCATAATAGGATGACTGCAATAAATACTTCTCTTCTGTTAATTATTCCATATATATACATATCACTCCAATCTGTCCTGTGGATTTAACTCTGCTATATATATATATCTGCTGTCCTATCCAAGATATCTCCTTCCTTATTATTCCTTTTATATTTCTCAATGAAGATGATAGACACACTTTGTCACAATGAATACCACCTTTCAATGAGAGTGTAGCACTTCAAGGAATCGCTGCCCTTTCATAAATCGCAGCCTTTAGTAATTAGTTTGTCATTTAGTGGATCGCACCTCTTCTATGTGATTGCTACCTTTAGCGATTTGTTTCTTCTAAAGAATTCGTTTCATGCAAACTCTTAATGCTGTTCCTTCTTTAAATTGCTGCCTTCCCTTGTGCAAAATGTAATACTTTTTGATTGTTGTTCCTTCACAAGAAATCACACCATATTTGATCTTATGATATTATTCTCTCCTCTTGATTTTGTCTTATTCACAAGTCATCATCCTTTTTGTCTTATTCACTAAATCATGGAATTACTTATTAGCAACCGCACCATATGATAACTTTTCTTTAGTTTGGAAAAACCTTTTGTGTGGTCGGCCACCTTAAGGAATTACAATTTAATTCTTTAATTTAAATTCTATTTACTCAAAGGGAAGTCGGCTCATAGGGGGAGGGGACATGACAGAAATGAAGATCTAAATTGGTAAATAAAAACATAAATTAATGGAGAAACAAGAATTAATGGAGCTTTGAATCGGATCTATGACAATTTATGTCCCTTTCTCTGTCCCTGCCTCTCCTAACTCTAAGTCTAGGCTAAATCCTAATGCACCTATTTTCTATCCAGCCAATATACACAATTATCCAGATCAGTCTTTATATGCCCAACATGTAGATGGATTATCATCTCTCATAAAACAATCTATTCCTAATTCTGAGTATGGACCTGCCTGTGGCTATGGCTATGGATACCCACCAACTGCCTCCAATTCTAATTACATTCCTATTCTTCCCCAACCAATTGATGGTTTTTATAGTGTTCCCTTTCCCAGTGATGTTTCCTATTCTAATTTGCAGTTAGGTACTGGTAATAATGTTCCCCTGCCCAATGAGCAATTGGGTATTGGTTATAATGTTTGCTTTCCTAACGGGCAATTGGGTACTGGGTATTTTCAAAGCCAACATTGTGACAGTACTGTTGACTGTGCTACTGTTTATGTGATAAATTCTTATTCTATTGCTGATACATCATCTCATTTTTATAATGAGATTTAGGTGAAGCAGAGGCAACTTGAGCCATCCAATAATTCTCATTTCTTCATAAATTTTACTAATCAAGCTGGTGAGGTTTAGTATTGGCCATGCCAGATCCTAACTCACTGTTTCCCAATATTATGTTGGAAGTTGGAACTTAAGTGACATATGGTACAGATGCACAGCAGATTCCATATTCCCAGGGCATTGAAATGTTGAAGATATATAATGAATGTTCATCTCAAACATCAATACTTGATGACGTAGAGCGGGCGGCGGAATTGGTGGAACCCGTCTCAATCACGGCTGTGACTGTAGCTGGATCGCCACATTAAATATTTTTACTTGGTTTGCCTTAATGCTGTCTGCAAACATGATAACTTGTCGAACCCGTGACCTCCATTGAAGCACTGTTCGACTGAACCATTGAACCTTCAGTTCTTCGAACCGTTGAACTGGCGCCCGTCGTTGAACCATTGAACCAACAACGCCGTTGAACCTTTGAACCCCTTGAACCGGTTCAAGGGTTCGATCAAAGACTACTTTTTCTTTTCGCTGCCGATAGACTGCCACTGTTTGAACCGTTGAATCGGTTCAAAGGTTCAACCCAAAGATTTTCTTCGCCAAACTTATCATGCCGATTACTTAGCTTCAAACACTATTGAACTAGTGAACTCTCGAACTTTTGAATTCGGTTCAAACAGAGGATTTTGGCCCGACTTAAGTTATCAGCGAAACCCGATACCCTTCGCCTGATAGCGAATTTCACGCCGACACTACGCGTTGCTTCTGCTAAACTATCACAGATTTTAACCTTTCATAACCTAGCACATGAGGATGCTAGGATTCAACAAGCATGACGTCGATCGATCCTGCAAACAACTTAACAAAGACATAAACTATTATACAGAGCCATTCCACCGATTACGAAGTAATCAACCGGTGGAATGGGCTAAAACCCCATCTCGACTGTAAATCACAAAATCAATTATAGAATGGAATCGATCACAATAGAATCTTCTTTATTATGCTTGCACAGATGAATACAACTGAACAATTACAATGCACAATCACTGCTCTGATCTATATCTCCCAAAACCAAAATCAACTCTCTATCTGTTTTCAATCGATTTGAGCTGAGCTATTTATCAGCTTGTCAATAGTAGTACTGACATGATTCCCAGCGGCTGAGAGACAATTCCAGGCCGCTGGGAGATCATAACTAACTAACCAACTAAAACCTGGTTATTACATGCGACAGGTGTCCCTTGGGACTTACAAACAGAAACCGAATTCAAACTACAATGATATTTGGTCAACCAGACCTTATTACATTAAAATGCGTCATCCTATTAAGACTTTAAGCTTGTAGAAGGGGTGCCCCTGCACCATACTCCTCGAGAGAAGAAATCTCAAGTCCACTTGAGATGAGAGTTTTCAGGTCTGCACCATGTTTTCTGATCTGTTCTTCAGTCATCCAAACTGCCTCTGAAGTAGGTTTCCCTTGCCTAGCCACTAAATATTCCATATATGCTTTGTTCTTGGTTGTCTTTGCCACTCTTGAGTCCAAAATTTTCTGCAAATGTGGTGGAGCATGCTTAGGAATGTCATCATCTGCTGTACCCTGTAATGATTCCTGTTCCATATCTGTATTATACTTGTATGGAGTTAAATCACATACATTGAAAATAGGTGATAATCCAAGATCAGAAGGAAGTTGGATTCTATATGCATTCTGTCCACATTTCTTCAAAATCTGACATGGTCCAATCTTCCTCTGCATTAGTTTGGTATATTTACCTTTGGGGAGTCGTTCCTTTCTCAGATTAACCCATACCAAATCTCCAACATCAAATTGTACATCTCTCTTTTTCTTATCAGCATAGGCTTTATACTGCAATGTAGTTTTTTGGAGTTGGTCCTTGACTTGATCATGTACCTCTTTAATTGCTGCTGCAAAAGCTTCTCCATCTGCACTAATAGATTCTCCTGTAGGTAGATTTCTCAATTCCAAAATACCTCTGGGATGAATACCATATACTACCTGAAAAGGTGATTTCCTTGTACTTCTATTGATGGTGTCATTGTAGGAAAATTCTGCTTGTGGTAGGATATTATCCCACTTTTCTCTATGTTGTCTTGTCAAACACCTTAGCAGATTTCACAGTGAACGGTTGACTACTTCAGTTTGTCCATTTGTTTGAGGGTGGTACGCTGATGAGAAAGATAAATTTGTGCCAAGCTTCTTCCAAAGAGTCCTCCAAAAATGACCAATAAATCTTACATCTTTGTCTGACACAATGCTCAAGGGCAATCCATGTATCCTCACTATTTCTTTGAAAAATAAGTCTGCAACATATGAAGCATCACAAGTGGTTTTGCATGGCAAGAAGTGTGCCATTTTACTGAATTTGTCCACTACAACAAAAACACTGTCATATCCTTTTCTTGTCCTTGGTAAACCCAACACAAAATCCATACTTATGCTCTCCCATGGCCTAGAAGAAATGGGTAATGGCTGATATAAACCTGCATTAGTTGATTTGCCTTTTGCCTTCTGACAGATCACACATGTCTCCACAAATTTTCTTACATTTGTCTGTAACTTAGGCCAATAATAATGTCTCTTTACCAGATCAAGAGTCTTATCCAGACCAAAATGTCCTGCCATAGCTCCACAATGTTTCTCCTTAATGATGTTCAACCTCATAGAGCACCTTGGAATACACAACTGTCCACCTTTGAACAGCAATCCGGCCTGGATCAGAAATTTAGAGAATTCAGCATAATATTTATCTCCAAAAGAAGTACATACTTGATATATCTCTCCAAAGTCTTCATCAGCATCATACATAGTCTTTAAGGAATCAATGCCAACACTTTCTAGCTGAATCTGATTTATGGCAGGGCTCTCCTGCTCAAAGCATCTGCTACCTTATTTTGACTCCTTTCTTATGTTTGAGGGTGAAGGTGAAAGCTTGCAAAGTCTCCACCCATTTCATGTGCTTGTGATTCAACGTCTCTTGGCTGTTTATGAAACTAAGGGTCTGATTATCTGTAAACAGAGTTGCATGGATACGGATACGGTATCGGATACGGATATGACTATTTTTCAAGGGCCCTAATATGGATACGGCTGGATACGCCATTCATAAAAAGCACATATACATATACATATATAACACAATTTTATAAAGCCACATATTTAGATATAGTTTCATTATCAAAGAAAAATATTAATTTATTGAATCTTGATAGAATCACATATTATCAAAAATGTCATCACTATTCTCTTAATGTTGGAATCTTGATAAAATCACATTATCAAAAATGTCATCACTACTCTCTTGATGTTGGACTTCTAGATCATCATCTACACTCTCGGAACTAAATGAAGATGCACTAGAGGATCCTCCTGCTATATCAGAATTCTCAACAATGGGACTAAGATGTGTCAATGCATTTATGGATACATCAATGTCACTCATCTCAGGCTGCACATCCCAAAATCTACTAGGTCCCTTCATGTAGTCTGTGGAGGAATGTGACAGGAGATGAAGATTGGAATGGACATATACAAGGTCCTTTGCTTTACTAGCTGCTAGCCTATTTCGTTTCACAGAATGGATGAAGCCATATGTGCTCCAGTTCCTCTCAGATGCTGAAGAACTCGAAACCTGTAAAAAGAAATTGATATTACAAGTTACAAAGAGAAATACAATCAACTAAAAATAAAATAAGAAATAATTTGAAATAGAATATAACTTGTATAATGTTAAACCTGTGATAGAAGTTTGATAGCCAGTTTTTGCAAATGTTTAGTCGTGGCACCATGGAAATTCCACCACTTCACAGGGTCCATTATTTTCTTGTCTGCCATTGCATCAACATCCGCAAAAGTTCCATCAGAGGATGCAAAGCTACCAAACTCATCTCGAATCTCCGCTGCAACTCTAGGATCTATAAACGTCTTCTTGAAAGCTTTTTTATATCCGTCAACTACCTCAAGATCCATATTTGGTGCTGTTCTATTTGGCATTGCCAACATGTCAACATGGTAGTACTTGGGGTTCAAAGCATATGCCAAAAGTTGCAAAGGCGTTGTCATTTTATCCCACCTCTTCTTGATTATCTCGTATATTTGCTTATAAAAAAAATCTGAGGGGTCTTGCTCTTTTGCTGTGATTATGTCTCTAACTTTCTCCACCATTGTATCTATACAATCATAGATGTCCCCCAATATTGGCTTATCTGTGTCACAACGACGAATGAGGGCATATATTGGCTCTGTGAAAGAGAGCACATAGTCTACTTTAGCCCACCAATCATCATCAAGAATGATTGTCCTGATATTATTCGCTCTATCTGTTTGAGATTGCCTCCAAACTACCCAAATATCACTAATCACCATGCTTTTCAAGGCTTGTTTCACATCCACAAGCCTTTTAAGAACAATGTAGTGTGTGGCAAAGTGAGTTTCGACCACCTTCAATTTAAAAATTAAAAAAAAATACAAAATATAGTTTAGAATATATTTCAAATTACAAAATCAAAATGATATATTTCAATTTTCAAAATACAAAACATAGTTTAGAATATAGAAAAGTTACCTTCAATAGCTCCAACTTAGCGAATTGCCTATAAATGGCTTGTGACATGTGGTGATTACATGTCAACATTTGAATCTCTTTGGCATCGTCATAAATCTTTTGTATCCATTGTATTTTGCCAATTTTTTGTAGCATCAAGTTCAAAGAATGCACTGCACATGGAGTCCACCAAATGTTTGAAAATCTTGCCTCCATGACCAACCCTGCTGCTCTGCATACCTTCGCATTATCTGTGATCACTTGAATAACATTTTCTGGCCCCACTGATTCAATTGCTTCAATTAGAATATTGGCAATAAATTCAATATCCTTTTCATCGGCCTTGCATTCAACTGCTTTCAAGAACATTGCCCCCTTTGGGGACATTGCAATCACATTGATCAGTGGCCTATTTTTAGCATCCTTCCATCCATCACAAATGATGGAAACTCCTGAGATTTTCCATGAAGATCGAATCACCTGCAATTGTCTATCGATAATATCTTTTTCTTTAGCCAAAAGTGTGGTACGAACCTTCTCATAACCTGGACTTTTGTATCCTTTTGGGGCCTCATTAATTGACCTAACCATCTCTTGCCAATATGGAGAGTGCACCACATTAAATGCAATCCCATTTGCATACAAGCAATGAGCAATGTTTTGATCTGTATCCTCTTGACTTTCCAAATTAAATGATTTTTCAAGAGGTCCTAAATTGCTCCTCTTATGACCTGCAGATGTACCTGAAGCTGATTGTGGATGTAAAGGGGGTCTATTTAGAGTTGACTTGTGTTTTAATGCTTGAGCAAGATTATTGGCTTCATCTTGTTCTTTTTGATATTTTGCAATTTTGGCAGGGGACAACCCTTTTCCCGATCGGCCATCAACATTCGGACCAGGACATACAGCACACCCTGTCCCTGTTAGGTGGCAAAGGTGCACACGAACCCTGGTATAAGAACCTTTATACTCTTTTAGACACTCCTGGCATATCCATCTATAACCTCCACCACCTTGAATTTTCTCAACAATGGTGACGTATTTCCACAACGGAGATCTAGGGTCCGGTTTGATCCACTTCTTATTGTTTTCTGATACTTCAACATTGGACGATGATGATGCCATGAATAATATCCTACAATAATTAAAACTTAAAATTTTAATAAGATATTTAAATCTAAAATAAAGTAAAATAAAATAAATCTAAGATTCTAAAGTATTTGGCAATTTGCAAACCTAAATATATTCACTTTCACTTTTAATTTTTTTAAATAATTAATTTAATTTTACATATATTTTATAACTGAAATAAATTAATAAAAATATATATTTAAATTATTAATATTTTTATAAATAATCTTTAATTGCAATAAATTAATAAAAAAATTTGATGTTTATATTAACATTTTAAATTTAATAAAATATAAATATAAACTATTAACTTTTTAAATTTAATAAAATAAAAATTATAAACTCATAAAATATAAATAATAAACAGTTTACATTGGAATTTAATAATTTATATATGAAATTTATTAAAAAATATATAAGCATTTTAAATTTAATAATTGAGAAGTTCATATTTTAGGGGCGTTAAAATTAATATATGAAATTTAATAAAAAATATATAAGCATTGTAAATTTAATAAAATAATTGCAAATTTCTGGGGCGTAAAATTAAAATCATTCTTAATATCCTACGAATTTAATATGCTGCAAATTTAATAAAACTAACATAAACCATACCATATGAAATATAAATGGTAAACCATGCAATATACCTGCGATGTAAAATCCCGCGACAGGGAAATGAGAACGCGAGAGGGAAATCACGACCCGCGACAGGGAAATGAGAACGCAAGAGGGAAATCACGATGCAACAGGGAAATAGGGTTTCGGAAATGACAATCGTCGAAAGTAGCTAACACAGAAGATTTTTCGAATCATAATAGATGCCGCCGTTGAAAATGTTGGATGTTGGACGAGCTATTTATCAATGGGCCTGTGTTTTTAACTTCTGTTTGGAAGAAAAATCCGCCGTTTTTAACTTACGTTTTGAAGAAAAAGCCATGAAAACCTGCGTTTTTTACTTCCGACTTAAAGAAAAAGCCGACGAAAGCTGTGGACGCCCAAAATACGTGAAGATTTTTTCGAAAATCCGTATCCAGGCGAATCGGGTGCGGCAGAAGGGGAAAAAAAAAGGGCACGGGCGGGTACGGTATCTAAGCCATACCCGCACCGTACCGTACCAGATACGCAGGTAGGCGTGCCCTGTGCAGGGGGGTAGCCGTATCCTGCAACTCTGTCTGTAAACACTATGAATTCCTTTGGCATCAAGTAATGTCTCCACTTTTTAAGTGACTGGACTAGAGCATACATTTCCAAATCATATGATGAGTATCTCTTCTTTGCATCATTTAGCTTCTCACTGAAAAATGCAATAGGCCTACCTTCTTGACTGAGTACTGCTCCAATTGCCATGTGACTTGCGTCACATTGTACTTGAAAAATTTTGTTAAAATCTGGAAGTGCAAGAACTGGCTGCTGTGCCACCTTCTTCTTCAATGTTTCAAACGAATCATCTGCTGCCTTTGTCCAAGTGAATCTGCACTTCTGTCCTCCTTTTATGGTGTCAAGCATGGGTGCACAGATATGACTAAACCCTTTTATAAACTTCCTATAAAAAGTTGCTAACCCATGGAAACTTTTGACATCATTCATGGTTCTAGGAGTTGGCCAAGACAATATGGCACTTACCTTTTCTTGATCCATTTTCAGTTTTCCCTGCGAGATGACAAAACCCAAATAGGTGATCTCCTTCTGCATGAACAAACACTTTTCCAAATTGATCATTAGCTGCTCTTCATGTAACCTTTTGAGAACCATGTCTATATGTTTGAAATGCTCTTTCTTTGTATTGCTGAAAATCGTGATGTCATCTAGATATAGTATGACAAATTTGCCAATAAATTGTCTCAAAACCTCATTCATCAGCCTCATAATAGTACTAGGAGCATTGGATAAACCAAAAGGTACTAGGAGCATTGGATAAACCAAAAGGCATGACCTTCCACTCATACAATCCCTCATTTGTTTTAAATGCTGTTTTCCATTCATCTCCTAGCCTAATTCGGATCTGATGATAACCACTTTTCAAATCTATTTTTGTGAAATACTTAGCACCTCCTAAATAGTCAAGCAAATCTTCTATCCTAGGTATGGGAAACCTATACCTGATTGTTATCTTGTTAATAGCCCTGGAATCAGTACAAAGCCTCCAAGTGCCTTCCTTCTTTGGTGCTAGTACAGTTGGTACTGCACATGGGCTTAAACTTTTGTCAATGAGGCCTGTCTCCAACAATTCCTCAATCTGCCTTGCAACTTGTGCATTCTGCTCTGGAGTAAGCTTGTATGCTGCCTTGTTTGGAAGTGTAGATCCTGGAATCAGATCTATGCAATCGCTGATATCCCTTATAGGTGGTAGGGATCTTGGCATTCCATCAGAGATGATGCCTTTGTACTTGTCCAATAGCTCTTGGACAGCTAGATCTATGAACCTTGGCCTTTTCTCTCCCTTGACTCCTTGCTGCTGCTCCTTGGTCACTTCCAGGCATGGAATTAGAGCATAGGCTATTGCACCTTCTTCCACTATTTCTTTCATAAACTGTTTGCCTTCTACCATCATCACCTTAACCTCTTTTCCTTTTGACTCCTCCTCATTCTCTATTAATGGTATCAACTCTATCACCTTACCATCCTTGGTGATTGAATAGGTGTTCCTAACTCCATCATGGTGTGCTTTCGCTATGGTCTTCCAAATAGGAGATGGCAAGCATCCATCTTGGTGATATCAAACAATAACCTATCTTTATATGCTCCAATTTGAAATTCTACCCAAGCCTGCTCTTCCACAATTGTTTGCTGACCTTGGTTGAGCCATGAGACCTTGTATGGGGATGGATGTGGCAATCTTCTGAGCTTAAGCTTTTCTACCATTTCAATAGACACAAAATTCTCAGTAGGTCCAGAGTCAATCAAAACTTTACATACCTTTCCTCCTACTTTGCAAGTAGTTCTGAAGAGAGACTTCCTTTGTGGGGGTTCTCTATCAGGTACCTTCATGGGGGTCATTGTTCTCCTCATCATCAAAGATTCTCCTTTCTCTGGATACCCATAATTGTTAGGGGTATTCACACTTTGGCAAGTGTTTGAGCTTGTTTCTCCTTCATAATCGACTCTTGTATCAGGTTTGTCCTCCCTCCCATGGAACTTGTTGTCTTTTCTGGACATCGGCTGGCTATGTGGCCTTCTTGATTGCAGTTATAACATCTGATAGATCCTCTGCCCTGAGATCTTCCTCTGAATGGTGGTCTTCTGCCCCTAAAATTTCCTCTTGGATTATAACTTCCACCTTGGGTTTGACTGCTGTCTCCTTTGTTGCTTTCTTGATTGGATTCACCTTGATCTCCAAATCCATGTCCTTTGCCTCTGAAAGGACTTCTTCCCCCTCTTTGTTGTTTTCCTCTTCCTCTACTGTTCTGCTCTTGCCTTCTCTTTAATTTCTTCTCCACCTTGAGTGCCAATTGATAGCATTTCTGAACTGTATCTGGACTATGCAGATTTTAATCTTCTTGGATGGCAAGTCTCAACCCATTGAGATACCTTGCTACCCTCTCTTCCTCATTTTCTTTTACCTTTGTCTTGACACAAAGTTTCATGAATTCTTCAGTATATGAGCTGACATCTAAATCTTTCTGTTTCAAATTTTGTCTCCTCTTGTGTAATTGGATGTTGTAATCCAATGGAACATAGGCTTCCTTCACTAAAGCCACTATTTTCTTCCAAGTAGCAACTCTGTTTTTACCTTCTTTCACCCTGTCATCTTGGATGAAATTCCACCAAGTCAATGCAGCCTCTTTCATCTTGGATTGGGCTATCTTTACCCTCTGAAATTCTGGTATTTCCTCTGTTTCAAAGAAGTTGTTCAAGGAGTCTATCCACTCCATCACTGAATCGGGATCCATCTTTCCTGTCAACACTGGCAAATCTAGTTTCACATCCATGGTCCTCCTCTCCATGGATTTGAGGGCATTGAGTAAGGGTCTCTGGTCTGCAGGAACATCTATCTCTTCCCGCGTAGGGATCTCCTCCTCATCCCCGTCTTCTTCTTTACCAGAACCTACTTTGTCCCTCAACTTCTCTAACTCATCTCTCAAGGCCTGATTATGAGCTTTCACTGCTTTGCTCTTTGCAATTTGCTTTTTCACCAGGACAACCAACTCAGCGTTGGTCATCCTTGCTGGGACTTCTGATGATCCCTCTTCGTCTGACATTTTTTTTTTTTTTTAAAATCTTCCCAGAAGATACTCCTTCGCTCTGATACCACTATGACGCAGAGCGGGTGACGGAATTGGTGGAACCCATCTCAATCACGGTTGTGACTGTAGCTGAATCGCCACATTAAATATTTTTATTTGGTTTGCCTTAATGCTTTCTGCAAACATGATAACCTGTCGAACCCGCGACCTCCATTGAAGCACTGTTCGACTGAACCATTGAACCTTCGGTTCTTCGAACCGTTGAACTGGCGCCCGTCGTTGAACCAACAGCGCCGTTGAACCTTTGAACCCTTTGAACTGTTGAACCGGTTTAAGGGTTCGATCAAAGACTACTTTTTCTTTTTGCTGTCGATAGACTGCCACTGTTTGAATCGTTGAACCGGTTCAAAGGTTCAACCCAAAGATTTTCTTCGCCAAACTTATCATGCCGATTACTTAGCTTCAAACACTGTTGAACTAGTGAACTCTCGAACTTTTGAAGTCGGTTCAAACAAAGGATTTTGGCCCGACTTAAGTTATCGGTGAAACCCGATACCCTTCGCCCGATAGCGAATTTCATGCCGACACTACGCACTGCTTCTGCTAAACTATCACAGATTTTAACCTTTCATAAGCTAGCACATGAGGATGCTAGGATTCAACAAGCATGATGTCGATCGATCCTGCAAACAACAAAACAAAGACATAAACTATTATACAGAGCCATTCCACCGGTTGGCTAAAACCCCATCTCGACTGTAAATCAGAAAATCAATTATAGAATGGAATCGATCACAACAAAATCTTCTTTATTATGCTTGCACAGATGAATACAACTGAACAATTACAATGCACAATCACTGCTCTGATCTATATCTCCCAAAACCAAAATCAACTCTCTATCTGTTTTCAATCGATCTGAGCTGAGCTATTTATCAGCTTGTCAACAGTAGTATCGACATGATTCCCAGCGGCTGGGAGACAATTCCAGGCGGCTGGGAGATCATAACTAACTAACCAACTAACAACCTGGTTATTACATGCGACAGGGGTCCCTTGGGACTTACAAACAGAAACCGAATTCAAACTACAATGATATTTAGTCAACCAGACCTTATTACATTAAAATGCATCATCCTATTAAGACTTTAAGCTTGTAGAAGGGGTGCCCCTGCACCACTTGATGAGGGAGAGAACACAAGTTTTGGTCAACAAGATTAGCGGCAACTTATCGTTCATGTAGAGACATGGGAAGTGAAGGCTCATCTGTCAGTAGCAATTGAAAGTGAAAATTGTTGTATGCTTTCTGATTCAAGTGAAAAAGATGAGATTAAAGAGAAAGCAAAGCAAGATGGGACAGAAGAGGAACCATACACTAAATGATTTGAAGATTGTGGATAGATGAAACAAATCATATTTTGTTTGAATCAAGCTCATATTTTTTATTTCATCTGTAGTTATTTGAAAATTTGAATTCATATGTAGCAAAATCGAGAATTCTCTACGTTATCATATTTAATTATTTGACTGCTTGCATCATGTTCTAACAAAATCTATATAGTCTTAAAAAATATTATCATATTATCATAGTATCATATTTAATTATTTTACTGCCTGAATTCTCTACGTTATCATATAGTCTTGGTATCCTATATAGATACTAGCGGTGGCATCGTGTTCTAACAAAATCTAATATAGGATGCCACCTGTGACCTATATTATTCCTAAACAACATAAAGGCAGGAGAAATTGTGTTGATGAATACTTAGAAGTCACGTCGGCCAGAAAAGGAGGAGAAATCGTGTCGGTTGAAATCAACTAGACTTGGAAACCCTTGGGCGAACCCTGCAGCTCTCTTGTTTCTTCAAAATGGCACGAGAAAACCCTAGAAATAGACTGTAAAAGGTGAAATTGTGCGCCAAAACTGCGTGGGAAAATCACGGCGGATGTGGCAGGAAAAACATGATTTAATTGCGATTTATACGTGATTTAAACGTGAAAAATTGAGTTGAAAATCGCTGTCAATGGTTTTCCAAATCGCAATTTAAACAGGGGTTTAAATCAGGAACCATCCCGCGATTTTTTGGCGATTTCTGCTTCTATGGATACACCTATTTTAATCACTCTCAATGCATCATTTGTTTCTTTAAGTTTACAAGAGGAAACATTAAAGCATATCACTCTGTCTGCCATATATTGTCTCAGTAGTGTCAGTGCATACAAATGTAGCCTTTTTTCCCTTTTCTGCCTCAGTGTAGCAACAGAAATGCAGTGGTCTGAGATTTTTCTACCTAATTCTTGTCAATGGGCTCAATCTCTGTTTCTTTTGCAACTGTATCAACATAACAATAATGCAAATGAGTCATTTTATTTGGCTGGTTTAATTGTTTCCATTTTTTATGACTGAATTCTTGCCTTAATATTTGTCTGAACTCTAAGTCATGCTATCTGGAGACAAAAGAAGCACTAATTTGTGGTTTATGAATTATTTTACTTATTTTGTAGAACTTGCACGGCGACGCCGACGAAGACTGAAGAAAAGACAACAGTGGCTCTGGAGTTCTTTTGCCGCATCAATTGCCATTGGTGCAACAGCTGTGTCATTACGGCATAAATTTATATATCATGAGTTAAAATGAAGGATTGGATGCCTTCATAGTGCAGAAGATTTAACTTTACATGGAATGGCACTTGATAGTGTATATTTATAATCTTTTTTTGGTAGGAAGGAATTAGCCCGTTGGGTTAGTTTTATTTTTGATACCTTGCCTACCAATGCCCCATGGCATGGTGCAAGACTAATGAGTTCCCTTGTTCCTGTGTTTGGTTATCTAATTTGAGAATATAGAAAATATCTCATGCCAGTTTTCCTTGGTCTGTGAAGACTGAACTTATTACTATCGGCATATCAGTTGTTGTAGATATTGATGAAAGTGAATGTGTTGTAAAATGAATTTTGTAGGGAATGAGGATCTGGCATTGTTTTTTCATTAATGTATGGTTGCCTCTTATTACTTGGTCTCAGCCATTGAGGCATGCTGCACCCAGATTTATGTGTGGCATACTACACTGGTGCATATCTATCCCCCCAGATTTAGATGCAGCATACTATTCTGATGGCATGTCTTTCAGGGATTGGAACCTGAGGGTCAATAAATTATCACATAACCCAGTTTTCCGCGTCTGGCATTATTTCATCTTTTTATAAGTCTTTCATAATGTTTTTCTGTTTGAAAGAAATCAACTCAAAACATGCTTGTGATCAATGGAAGTTCCCTTTAGAAGTCTTCTAGTCAGAGACTACTAGCTTCCTGGAGAGATTAAAACTGCTTAACATGTATAAACCAAATAAACAGAAGCAAATAGACATGGAAGCTCAAGACTACAATGATTCCCAACAACTGAAACAAAACAAGGAGTTAAGAATACATTATGCAATGGTCATTTTACTTGTAAATATAAACTCAGAGCAAAAGGCCAAACTGGGACCCCACCAGTTTGAGAAAAATCATAAACCGTGAAATGGCTGGAATCTGTTTACAAAAATCTGAAACAGTGTCGTTCAAAATTTATATAAGTTTGAACAATTGATGATGAATAACGGAACATTTAGGGCCTTAGGCATTGCTATATTTTCTGGAAATATCTTGTTTGTTTAATTTGCTCATAGGATGCAGCATTGCTATATTTTCTGGAAATACCTTTTTTGTTTAATTTGCTTATAGGATGCACATATTTACAGTTTGTTTTGCAGAGAAATGGAATAGCAATTAAGCAGCACTTATCATACAAAAGATGATCCTATTAGATATCGATATGTACGCATTATTCAGTCTAGCGCAAAAGTATGTTGTATGTAGAAATAAAGAGTTCAAATTTCCATTTGAGCCCAAGGCAGGATACTTGTGATGTAATACCTCTGTAGATATAATATATATGGTTCTTTGTTTTCATTTTATTGGTTTGTGGGTTTTCCACTTTCTGTTATTTTGGGCTCTTACTCCCAATCATGCATCCAAGTCCATTGGTTTACATGCAGATGTTACTATAAAATCATTTTGTATTCTTAAAACAAAAACATGTATATCTCTGAGATGCATGCAACTTAATAGCTGAGAAAGTGATTAATAGCAAAGCTCTACATAATGGCCAGCTTCTTGGTCAAGATGCATAGTAGAAGAGTCAACATCGAAAAGATTTTGAAAGTGTCTTAGGGCTGCGGCTCTTGGTCCCTTGGGCTGTTTGGCCTCGTGGACGTCATTAAATTCGTTCATTCATTCAACCTATACTAATGTAGTTGGAGAATTCGTGAGTCGTAGCTAACTATTGTTGACCATATGGATGCAAATATGTTATTTCTATCTATACTTCAGGTAGATATGGTTATCTGAAGATACTGATTAAAATCTTGTCATTAATGTGTAGTTTATTCTATAGATGTTGCTTGGTGTGGCTTAATAAAGACAATGCACATGGCTAGTTTTTAAAGTAAACACATTAGTCTTTACTGCATCTGGTCACAAAATAGGTCATGCAAAAGTGATAACTAAGGTTTTAGGTACACATTATCAAATATGATGCCACATCAGCATGCTATTTGTTGAGGTGTTCAAAAAGACCCAAAAAAGTGGGGATCAATAGTTGTGCATTAAGTCATGTTTTGTTGGTGTGTTGATGTGGCATCACATGATTGGTTGCTTTTTAAATCTAAAGAGCACATTTCATTCAATTATAAGTACTTATAGCCAACACTAACAACCTTAAAGTCACAACTACTAGTGCTAAACTTTTAAAAATATTGGGCCTTAAATCTACAAATACTATGCTGATCAATCGGCTCCTCTCCCTGATTGAAAGCTATTGATTTTCATAAAAGAAGTTTTTCTATACTAAACTTTCTTCCTAGTGTTTTTTTTAAAAATATTTTTACAAGAGGTAAAAGATGGGGTTTTGCAAGGACCCCCAAACTTTTATACAACATAGAACCCAAAGCAAACTAAGAATGATTGCAACTAGTTAGCCATAAAAAATAAACAACATAGAACCAAGAATAGGAAAGGCAACCCGTTGACAACAAAATAGCAACAAAGCACCCAATAGAAGACACAAACTAGAGGATTAGACCTTGTGGTCTGCCATATCATTAAGGCCTATTGCAACCTCCCACTCCTCTATCTTTTGAAAATGATCATTCATGGCTTTAACTTCCAGGTGTTCCATATCATCAACTTTGGAATGGTTTCTAGTTCTTTTATTAGGACCAATGAGATACACCCTTGTTGTATCATCTTTCCTCTTCCTCAAGTTGTCGTAGAACCATTGGATGTTATTGACAACTCTTTAGAGAGACATGCTCAAAATCCTTTGAGCCAACCCTTAGCTTTAACTCCTCAAATTGGCGACCCCCTTCCTCCAATGTATTTATGAGAATGAAAGGAGCACCACCTTGTTCATCTCTTTTGTTCTTCACACCCTTTACAGCCATAGGCCTCTTGTTCTTGGCAATGTCCTTTGAAGCCTTTCTTCCTTTACCAATGACCCTCTTCTTAAAATCCCCATTGTGGGCTTTCGAGACCTCTGAATCATTGTTGGATTTAGATGGATTGAGGAGAATAATAATCTTAATCCTCTTTGGGCCCACTCCCCCTTTCATACCATCAATCCCAAGGACATGGTTGTCATCCTTCAATAAACCTTTTCCTTTACTAGAAGGTGGCTTTGAGTCCTTAATGGTTACAAAAAGGAATTTTTTTTTAGCAATGCACCCTAAAATAGTAGTAGAATGAGGGCTGGATAGGCACCTCCATCTTCCTCAATTGGACATCCATAACAGTTTTTTCAAGGGATAACACGAGAAAGAAGGGGATACTTGATTGCTGCCTTCTTGCATGCAAACTGATTTAAATGTTTTCTTTTGATTTTAAAACACACCACAAATTCAAATGTTCATAATCAGTTTCACTTCACAATCAAATAAGACGAGAGTTTATTGTGTTTGAAATGATTCAATAGGGAAAATTGGTATACAATCTAGAGTACTTCTGAGTTTGAATTTTGGTTTTTATTTATAACTTTTTTTTGTGGTATGGTAACAAATGAGAACCAAAGAAGACCATGACATATTTGCAAATGCAGTTGTGTTAATATATTTAGTTCAAATCTCATTAGAAGCATTCATTTTAAATTGAGAGGATATTTGACAAATTTTAGCTCTAGATGTTTAGCCTAATAATGTTGAGATGCTAAACTATAGTGGTAGTACGAGGGAGAAGCATTTGATGTCATGACTTTGAAAGAGAAGTGAAAGAAAAACTATTTAGAGTCAACATTTGAAGAAAAACTATTTAGAGTCAACATTTGTTTTTTAAATATAAAAATATTAGAATTTTAAATATATTAATATAAAACTATTAAAAAGTTACAAGTATATAATCCAATCTATTGTAACAATGGTTGGTGAAATTGGGGGATTTTTTGAAATGGAGCAGCTCCCTCACATTGGTGGTTCCCTGTGCCCATCTCTTGTTGGTGTCATCGACGGATCTGGTGGGGGCTTCTCCCTTGGTATTCACGAGCTTTTCCCTAAGGTTAGTCGTGAGGCTCTTGGGAATGGCTTGAGAGGTGTCTCACGATCCACTTCAAGATCTCAAGCAACAACTCCTTAGAGAACCCTAGCTTTGGAGTTAGCTTCTGGGGTCGTGGCTTCTGCCGAACGGATTCTTCCTATATCCAACCCTATTTCCTCAGAGGGTGTACATGGGCCTTCCTTCGCTGTTGTGGTAGGCATTGTTGTTCATCATCCGCAAAGGGACAACTCATTCTTGCCCCCTTCCCTGCTCCCATACCTCCTCAATGGTGGTGTGTGGATAGGAAGTCATTGAAAATGAAGAACATTATGTCAAATATGGCTTAGTTGGCAGGCTTAATGGCCTCTGGCCCTCTCTCCTTGAACCGAACAAGTGGATTTCTAAATCCTGGAGACCTATTGTCCAGGGTAATATTGACTTATTCCCTTGTGCAAGGGGTTTCTTCATTGTTGCCTTTGCTTCTGTTGAGGCTAGGAACTTGGTGCTTGGCAGGCTGTGGTTATGGGGAGAGCACTCCTTTCTACTTAAACTTTGGACTCCTCGATTTAATCCTATCTTTGAACCTCTCAATATTAGGCCAATTTAGGCTAGGGTACCCAATCTACCCCTCCAACTTTGGGAGGAGTCCTGTTATGAGGCCATTGGAAATACTATTAGTCACTACCTTATGGTGGATAGATCTGCAATCCTAATGGGACTCTGTATGTATGCTCGTATTATAGTGGATATTGATATCTCCAAGCCTCTTCATGGAGATATAGTTTTGTTGGTGGAGGATTGTCCATGGTCCCAACTTCTCAACTATGAGGGTTTACCCTTCCATTACCGATGCTGCTACATTGTTGGACACCTAGCTTCAGATTGTCCCCACTCTCGTTGTAAGGTTGGCGCGAAGTGGTGGCAGAATGCTTTTTGAAATACTTGACAGTTAAAGACCTCGATTTGGAGGTGGGTTCGGATGATGAGTCCCCTTTGGATGTTAGTTCTTCTCCTTCAACTCCTCCAACGACAAATATCTTTGACTCCTCTTTAGGAACTTCTGTATCGATTCAGGTTGATATCCTTGAGGCTCACAACGATGGAATTCCTACTCTTGAATTACCTCAGGACATAAGATAGTCTTTGGCTCCCTTGAGCCTTCGGTCTCCCTCCTTTCGGGAGACATCTGTGGTGGAAGCTACCTTAGAGGATGTTCCCTCCCCTAGATCTGAGGACCTTGTTAATGATGTAACTTGGATGTTGGTCCAAAGAAAGAAAAAATGACGCCCTAAAATTGTTTCCCATTCTCGTGTTAAGGGGGTGAGGATCTCTAAGACTAGGTTAGGAGTTGTTTAACTTTCTGACTTGTTTGCTGTCGTTCTACTATTTTTGGTTAGGTTGGGCCTACTTTACTTTGTCCTTGGGGCTTGTTTCTTGCTTGCTTAATAAAAACATACAAGTATATAATATTTATTACACTTTTGAAAGTAAAAACAAAACAAAAGAATCATAGAAACAATGAATGGTGACTTCTTCATAAATCAAATGAAAAGTTACAAAAGTAAAACAAGTATATTATCAAAAAATAACTTTTCAAATAAAAATAAAATAAACAATTAAATAAAATAAACTAATTTTTAAATAAAAATAAAAATTCATATATATAAAACAATTCTAAAATAAAATAACTCAAAATTAATAGTTTAAGATATATGTATTTAAGATTTAACTGGTCTTAATTGCAGATCCGTTTCTTTGAAAATATAAAGTTTCTGAACACACAATGTGTTAGCTAATTCATATGTTTTTCTACCATCAACTTGTGATTTGCTTGCTTTAACTAATGTAATTCCTTCATTTGATATTCAATGTTGTTGGAATGCATTCCAAAAATGACTAGCAATGCATGTGCTAATTGCTAAACTTGACTCTCAAATCTCAAGGCAGTCGCCATCAATTAAACATTGTTGTTCCTTGCATGATGTAATGTTTTATGCTAAATACAATATTTTATGCTAAATACACAAGCCAAGAGTATGCAAAATCCAATATGGAAACCCTCTTCTCTGCACTCTATAAATTACACTAGAGTCAACCCTTAGAGAATTAAAAAGCACCCCAAAAACAAAACAAAGGAAAGATTGAGCACATGATTATTTTTTTTATTGGAATAAGCTGACAAAGAACACATAAACAGTTACAAATGAGCAGTTTTAGACGTGCAGCACAGTGTAACATTTAATATGAGCACATGCTATGCCATTTACTCTATGCTCCGAACACACATTAAAAAACCTTTATATTTTCTTTCATCTATATATTACCCAGTTTAATCTGTGGAAGTCTGAATTAAAGCTTTATGTACTCTTATACCACATGGAGAGTAGCCCATCAAGAATACATAATCAGTTACAAATGAGCAGTTTTAAACGTGCACAGTCTAACGTTTAATATGAGCACATGATGTGCGATTTACTCTATGCTCCAAACACATATTAAAAAACCTTTATATTTTATTTCCTCTGTATATTACCCAGTTGAACTTGTGGAACTCTGAATTAAAGCTTTATGTACTCTTATATCACATGGAGAGTAGTCCATCAAGTGTTATAATATACATGTTGCTTTTCCATGTGGAGGAAGAAAAACAATATCATTGCTTCGCTAATTTTTACTTGCATCCCTAATGCTTTAGGAAAGCTTTCTAGGTTTTAGTGGTCCCTAAAGCTTTTAGCCTACTTTTTTCCCAATCAAAAAGAAAACATGTGGGTCAGAGTGTAAAGCCTTGTTTGACCCTTATGTGGGAAGCCATTTAAGATAGTTCTATTAATTAATTTTTTAATGTGTGGTACTAGTTTTCCTAGTTGTGATTTATAGTTTATGGATTATGGCGTGTGGCTCTTTTCCTTATAAATAGGAAAGTGCACTTAATGAATATCCTTTAAATTTTGTGGAAGTTATTAAATGATAATAAGCTTTTCATTTTTTATATTAGATTGTAGTAATGAAATTAATATGTTCACATTTAAGTGCAGATGAGAATTGTTGTAGTTGTGATCTATATTCTATTGATTATGGGGTGTGGCTCTTTTCTTTATAAATAGGGATGTGCACCTAATGAATATCTTTTAAATTTTGTGGAGGCTATTAAATGATAATAAGCTTTTCATTTTTTTATATTAGATTGTAGTTAATGAAATTAATACATTTACATTTAAGTACAGAGGATAATATGTTGTAGTTGTGTTTTATATTCTATTGATTACTGAGTGTGGCTCTTTTCCTTATAAATAAGGATGTGCACCTAATGAATATCTTTTAAATTTTATGGAGGCTATTAAATGATAATAAGCTTTTCATTTTGTTATATTAGATTGTAGTTAATGCAATTAATGTGTTCACATTTAAGTATAGATGATAATATGTTGTAGTTGTGATCTATATTCTATCGATTATGGGGTGTGGCTCTTTTCCTTATAAATAGGATGTGCACCTAATGAATATCCTTTAAATTGTGTGGAGACTATTAAATGATAATAAGCTTTTCATTTTTATATTAGATTGTAGTTAATGAAATTAATATGTTCACATGTTGTAATTGTGATCTATATTCTATCGATTATGGGGTGTGGCTCTTTTCCTTATAAACAAGAATGTGCACCTAATGAATATCCTTTAATGTTTTTTTGTGGAGATGTTTAAATGATAGTAAGTTTTCCTTTTTTTTTAATATTAAATTGTAGTTAATGAAATTAATATGTTTACATTTAAGTACGTAGGATAGAAATGTATACATATAATTATATATATATTTATGTTTATTCTATTACATAGATTAAGATTAATTTATAATTTAAGATTTTTGTTTTCTTAGATTAGATTGTTTATATTCTTAAATAAAGTTGAGTTTGTTCTTTTAATTTTAAATTTAAATATATTATTTTTATGTTATTATAAAAATGTAATTATTTATTTATTATAAAGTTTTGAGTTGTGTGTCTATGATTTGTATTAAAGGATATTATAACACCATTTTAATAATTAAGAGATTATTGTCTCATAACAAAAAAAAAAAAGATTTGCATTTAGTTACATAAGTCTTAGTTATATCAACACTTCTTTGCTTAGTATGTTTTTGATTTTATTATATGGGCCACATAGTCTAAATTGCTATTAAGAAAGTCAACGGTTTTCTCTTTGTCTATAACAAATCCCTAAAGTTACTTTTAGAACCAATTATTTCATAGAACCCATATGTAAACACAAGTGAACAAATTTTATATATCTCAAAGATAAAATTCATAAATTGACAAAATCATGCAATAGCAAAGTATCCTAGAACAAGACTATAAGCATAACTTATTCCCAAATGTTACAACTTTCAAATCATAGCAATCATAAATACTTGATCATTGAACTAGTAGTACTATTTTAGAGCTTTTTAAAGTAACATCTCAACACTTCAAATAGTTCAAATGGACAACACATTATAAACTAAATAAACTTTCTAATCCTTGTCAACATTTTTAGTGCCCTCTTTCAATCATTCCAATCATGGCTTAAATTTGATGTCAAACAATTTTTTTATGACAATTATCTATTCAATGATACCTTTAAAATACTATGACATACCTTATTATAACTAAATTATATAAAAACCAAATATATATATCATCATAATCCTATATAAATTTTGGCTAGTTTCATATGATACGGTCTTTTTAAAAATTTGATTATATTTTACAGCAAAAATACCTAAATACAACTATACAATTGTCAAATTTAGACCCTCATTCCAATATCTATATATATTTATTATTATTATTTTATTTCTAACCCCTTAACTCAATCATTCAAATATTTATATATATTTATTATTCTTTTTAACTACTTTAAAATTAGACATTTAAATTCTTATACAGAGTGCAATTTATTTCCCACATTAAATAACAATTTATCCACATAAAAATTGTAAATTTAATTTTTTAATTAAAAAAAATAAAAAAAATAAATATGGTTCAATTCTTACGATCAACTAAATATTTTAGTTCTCATGTACACAGATCTCTTAGAAATAATAATAATAATATTTAAAAATAAAAAAAAAAATCAATTCTAATAATAATTATCTTAGAAAACAAGATTTAAAAGAATAATTGCAACTAAAGAATAAAAAAACAGATCTTTGAATATCCATAAAATAAAGAGTATGGTCCAAAAATTAAAAAAAAATCTCTAATTACTAGGAAAATCTTGTCGCTTTTGAGGTTTCTTACTCTTATGAAAAACCTAAGAAATAAAGTATAATAACTTTGCGAAAAAAGTTCAAAAAAAGACTTCCTTTTGAGGTTTCTTACTCTTATGAAAAACCTAATAAGTAAAATATAAAAAGTTCAACTCAAAGACTTCCTTTTGAGGTTTCTTACTGTTATGAAAAAACCTAAGAAATAAAGTATAATTACCCAAGTTTTGTTTGCCATGTCTATTCTATATTTTATGTTAGTTAGTTCCGTGTAGTCTAGGGCTACTTCCTCTCTTTTGTAATTATTTTCTACTTTATTCAATATAAAAAAATTAAAATTAAAAAAGAAAAAAAGAAAAAGAGACAAGACTTCCTTAAGTAGCTCTTTAAGATTGAACAGCGTAGACTTTGTTTGTAAGTAATCGCCAAAACAAGACACTTTTCACCCGTGCACAGGACTGTAGAGCTATTTAATATGATTTCTTGGAAAGCTTTATATTTCTCAGCTACTTGTCTCCGGCTGCGCACCCCTTCAAACACGTCTAAACGTAATCTCCAAATGCCACGTAATCCCCAAGTGCCACGTAAGCTACGTTATATACCAAATATGAAACATTGACGTGGCAGGCAGACCGAAAGCACATGCCACGTGTGCAGCATGGAGGTGCGACAAAGTAAGTATTATACTAGGTTTAAAATAAAAAATAACCTGCATTTTTTATTACCTACCCTGCCCTTTTAAATCTGCGACTGCTGATTTCATTTTCTCTCGCACTTGACGGTGAAACCAAAATGTTGAGGGCGGGGAATTGGAATCGCCCATGGAAGTCCCTGCAACAGAACGGATCTCAGAATTTCTGTTTTATGGCGAAGCCCAAATGGAGCAATGTTGTTTATCAGAAGGTTTCGTTCAGATTGGAGATCTCTGCTAGTTATCCGTCAAATGCCCGGATTTGTGCTGAAGATGGGCGGGTGCAAATTGAGCAAATTGATAGAAGCCAAACAAAGAGTTTGGCAGATCGGCTTAGACCTGGAGGGCTGACTGCAGATGGGCTTTCTTACAAGGAGAATTTCACTGTAAGGTGTTATGAGGTTGGAGTTAACAGGACTGCTACCATTGAGGCTGTTGCCAATTTGTTGCAGGTGGGTAGATTCAATGTGTTTGTTTTTTAAATGTTTTTCTTGATTTGAGTGTTCAAATTTTGTGTTTTGCTAGGGTGCGTATGGGTCAGTTTGACGCGGGTGTTGTTGCAGAGTAGGAGGTATTTTCTGCAGTGTGTCAAAATCAGAATTCAACTGCGTAGTTTTTGAGTCAAACTCGGATTTGATGATTGGTGGTTCACAGGAACCCAACTCTTATGAGAATGTTCAAATTTCAGAGAGCATTATTCTGAATGTTCAAATTTCAGAGAGCATTGGGTTTTTTATTTAGGTTTTTGAATTTGGTATTTTTCCTTAGTCTGTATGAAGTACTTTTTGCTTAGATAATGGTATGGAACGTACAAATATGCTTGGGGTTTCAATCTCAACTAGGACTTGAAGTTTAAACCTGTGTCTTTCAGGTGATACACTCTCTTCGAATACTTGAAAAAAGAGGTGTTTTTTACCCCTTTTAAAAACATAAAAATTCTAAAATTTCCCTTTAAATTTGTTATTTTCCGAGAATTGAATATGGACCTTTTGGTTGACACCTTGTTTTAAACACATAGACAGCGTTGCTTGAAAGAAAATAATTTTTTATTTGAGATTTGAACCTCGGTATTTTTGGTGGCACCATGTCTTAACCAATTGACTTTCTCTATTATAAAATTGGTAATCTTTAAAAAAGATTTGGCTTTTAAGAAGAGTATTCTGATAGACTGATTATGATGTTGAAAGTGGACAAATAAGAGTATTTCGTTTTTGAGATTTAGGCTTCTGAGATGGGTAGAGTTGTGATTATGATGTTTTAGGTGGAATCTGAAGTAAAAGTTGGGTTATTTTGGTGAGGTTGACTTTGAAGGCTATTACTTATATCATAAATGTTGCTGAATACTGATTATCATTAGCCTGAATGAGGCCAAGAAGGCAGATTTTCATTTGCAGTTAAATATGTTTTATTATTAGACTGGATGTAGCCCAGAAGGCAGGTTTTGATTTGCAGTTAAATATGTTTTCTGTTTAATCTTCTTTGCTTGATGTGAAATATGTGTTTATTTTTCTGATAATGACTTGTGTGTAGTCTTGTAATAATTAACAGTTATATACGTCTTCTTGTGCTGTTTGAATCTTTTTTGGGATTGTTTGAGATCAATGTTTTGATTATTGTTATGTGGGCGACTTATCTCTATGTTAATGAGTAGGCTGGATTTTTTTTGTTTTATATTATTTAGTCTGTTAAATCATCTTTGATATTCTTTGAGGTGATATTCATGCTTATTTGTAGGATGAAAATTTGTATCTGGTTTTGAAGTAAATTCAGTTCAATCCTTGTTGGAATTATCAATTATTTCAGGCCAAAATTGTGGCCTTTGTTAGGAAGGGACCACAATTATTGTGAAGCCAACAAGGCAGGTTATGATCTGCAATTATATAGCCTCTGTTATTCTGTTACTCATTTTTGGGATTTGTACATTCTTGTAACATTTATGTGTTTATGATTAGACTGGATGAAGCCAAAGCCTAGATGACAGGTTTTTATCTGCAATAAAGTATCTTTTCCTATTATGTTAAATCTTTTTTGGGGTTGTTTTATCTTGTTCTTTTTGTTCCAGGAAGTTGCATGCAATCATGCACAGAGTGTGGGCTTCTCCACAGATGGATTTGCGACCACTCCCACTATGAGGAAACACCGTCTCATCTGGGTTACTGCACGAATGCACATTGAAGTCTACAAATATCCTGTCTGGTTAGTAACCCACTTCATGTGTTTTTTTGAATCTGATGCATTTGCAATTAGAACCCCTGATATTATTTATATGCGAAGTTATTAGAGTAATTTGGTTGTAGAACATTAATTTGCAATATGAATTCACATTGGTGAGACGAATGTATGGACTAGGGAATGCATTTGGAAACCACCGTGTAGTGAAGTTGGGTTTTGAAAAATCTAAATATAATTTTTATAAAATCCTGGCATGTGTTTGTAATAAATTTTGTGAGTTTGTAAAATTTAGTCTTGAGGGATTAGTCTCATTAAACCCGAATGATAAGGTTTTAGACACTATTTAAAATCAGTTTAGTTACATTTTAAAATAAAATTTATTTTTGTTTCTTAGAAATTTTATCAATTGATAATATTTATATTTTTCAAAAACATTAAAACTTAGCCGGTATGTGAAGATTTAGATGCCTAATTGTTGGGTTATCTGTTTCGTATAATTTTGGGTTTTATCACAGCAAACCTGCTTAGTAAATATTTGGGCACTAGTAAAAATATTTCAAGGTACTAATTGTTTAAGAAATTGGTGAATGTTTTGAGTCACTCTCTCAATTTGCAAATTTACTTTATTGAAAGTTGGCAAAAGAACTATTGATGGCTGGTTAAACATTGATCGTTAGGTTCTTTTTTTCTGATAGTATTCACTATTCACTTTTCAGGGATTTTTTTAATGGTTAACCAGCTTCATTAGGTTTCTGGTACTTGTAAAAATCGACTTAGGTACATTTTGCATAAAAAGTTGCTTAATATTTTTGAGAAATTTTCTTTACCAGTAATGTGAAAATAATGGTCAAGACATGGCAATAGGTCAAAATATGAACCTTAAGCGTTGTGCTCCCTGGTCCTGCTAATATTGAATGATATTTCTCAGTTAACCTGTTTTAAGGTTCTGTAAATTTGTCAAAATCAATACAGGTACACTAAGTACAAAAAATGATCAATGTCTGTGGATAGAAAATGTTAAATACTTATCAGAGTTTGTGTCAATTGGTGAATGTATTTTTTTTTTTAATAAAAAAGCATAAAATTTTAGCCTATTGGTAAAAATTCGGACCCTAAGTATTGGGTTCCCTGTTTCTGTTAGTTTTGAGGATTTTTCACAGTAAACCTACTTGATAAGGTTTTGAGCACTAGGGAGATGAAGTAGTTGTGCAAATCCAATGGATGCAGGGGGGATGTTGTGGAAATTGAAACTTGGTGCCAAGCTGAGGGTAAAATTGGGACTAGGCGTGACTGGATTCTCAAGGATGCCACAACAAAGGTCATCATTGGTAGGGCTACAAGGTAATAAACAAAATGGAGATTGATTTTATCGTTTTCAAGCATCAGTTGAGCTGGGATTGACTTAGTTTAGCTGATAATTCTTGTCAGCATACAAACTCCATATTTTATCTTCTGCAAGTGGACATAAAGATGTTTTTACAATCATATTGTAATTCTTATTGTTGATTTCTGACATTGTCAGACTTTGTTCCTGAAAATTGAGACTTAATATTCTATTTTTCAGCACATGGGTGATGATGAATCAGGACACTCGACGTCTTTCCAGAGTAACAGATGAAGTGAGGGATGAATACATGATTTATTGCCCTAAAGTATCTAGGTACAGTTCTATTTTGAAGGCTTAATTTTTCTTTGTTGACGAGAATTTTTGATTAGCAAATGTATTCGGCGGCATGTGTTTCTTTCTTGGAGAATGACAACCGGCGAGTTTTTATTCTTCAGGTTAGCATTTCCAGAAGAAAATAGTAATAGTTCTAAGAAGATACCGAAGCTCAAGGATCCTGCACAGCATTCAAGATCTGGTCTTATGGTAAGCTGTTATTGAGGACGCTTGATGGTATTCTGCAAAATTATCTCTGATGATTTGATTTGAGGCTTCCTATAATGCGGTCATTGGAATGCTATTAATGTATTCTAGTTGAGTCTATAGGACATAGCTTTTGGTTTTGCATTAAGGAAATATTCAACTATCGAGCAAATAATATGAGCAAACAAGCTTTTCCTGTAGATAGCTTGATACTACTTTTGTGAGACTTTGGAAGAGCCTTTCTAGCTAATGGATGCAAATATTGATAATTTATCCATCAGGGTAGTAAGTACATATGTATGCACTTGCAATAAGTTTTATGCTGCTGCTGTAGTCACTGAAAACGTCTTAATCTCAGTCAAACATGTGTTTGAATTTCTGTTTCCACAATGAATTAATTACTCCACACATCTAAACGGCAGCTTCCTTTCTTTCCATTAAATACACAGATATTTTGATTTCGGCAGTAGTAACATCTTATTGGTGCTGATTGGTTTTATTGTTTTAATGAGTATACAGCCTAGGAGAGCTGATCTGGATATGAATAAACATGTCAATAACGTTACGTACATTGGCTGGGTTCTCGAGGTTTGTATTATCTTTACACAGTCTCCTGGACACTGGTAAAACCAAACTTTATTAGTCTGCATATAACTAGTTTGGGTGCAGCTTTTCAACATGTTAAATTTAATGCATATAGTGTGAGTTAGTTGTAATAATATATTTTAGATTACTTTGTTGTTTGCTTTATTACCCTTAACATACTTCTGTTGAATATTTAAACAACCCTGTTCTATCCTTTTTTTTTACCAACACAGTTGTTTCCAAATAAATGTATACAAATTGCAAATATCTTCTGAAGTACCGAAAGTGCTTTCTATCATTGGATTTAGGAAAGTTGAGATCTACATTGTTTGTTTGGATAGAAATGGTTTCTCTTTAAATCTTAAAATCCTGAATTGCTGCTATTGGCCCGTGACAGAGTATGCCGCAAGAAGTTTTAGAGTCGTATGAGCTGCAGACAATCACACTTGATTATAGGCGAGAATGCAACAAAGATGATGTTGTTGAGTCTTTGACAAGCTTGGAACCAAGCATTTCAGAAAATGGTGCGGTAGTAGACGGATTTGTTGCATCTAAAGGTATTACTATTACAAATGGATCTGCAACAGTTAGAAGTCCAACCAAGGACCTTGAATTTTTACACATGCTAAGATTGGCTGATGGTGGTTTTGAGATCAATAGAGGTCGGACTGTATGGAGGAGGAAACTTGTGAGATAATATATACATAAATTGATTCAAATTTAAAGTCACAAAATCTGCAATTCCTGATACAACTTCAAAAGGCCATTTAATATTGGAAACTGCTCTCCAATGAATTGGAAAAGTATGTTGTTTTTTGTTCTTTAATTGGAAAAGCATGGTGTTTTTTGTTCTTTAAATGGAAAAACATGTTCTTTCTTGAGTTCCTGATATGGGCACGAGAGGCTTGTATATTTCAAAATGAGTCTGAATTGGACGAGTGCGATTTTCCCTCGGCAGGTTTTTGAAACGACACTGTTGAGAGAATTCATCTGTGTTGTCTTGTTTGGTACTTTTTGGGCTATGTCATCGTTCTATTTTTAAGTAACAATTCTGTTTATGCATCAAAATTTTAAATACAATCTTATGGATTGCGTTGAGGTGAAAGCTTTTGAAATGCAGGCTTTGAAAACAATGATGGCAAAGGCTGTTATGGTACAAACAGCGATTTTGCGTCAGTATTATCTTGAATTTGCTTCCATGGTTCATATAATTTTGTCTCGAATTAATGGTGCTTCCGTAGTTAATCTGTTTGCAAACATTTAGCCACATCTCAACATTTTTCCTCAATAAAGCTCACTGAAAACAACGAATTCTTTTTAATCTTAGTGGAAATCACATAAAAAATCATATTCCAGGAATATTTTCTTGGAAAGAACGAAGTAAATTCTAGTGTTTTGGAGTATTTGCTTGGAAAGAATTGCATTTCATTCTTTTCCATTCTGTTTTGGGAACGAATTTCAGTAGGTTTTGATCCTTACAAACAAGGCTCCCATGGTTGTATAAAAGTGTGTTTGAAATGATAATATTATAAGACACAAAATTGAAAGGGATATTGTAGTTATAAAAGTGTTCAAATATCTTGAAAATAAACCTACATTAATTTTAAAAAAAACTTATTTAAATTCAAAATCAAAAACATTTAAAGCCCTAAATTAATGGGATCTCACACTAATGAATTTCAAAATGGGTAGATACTGTCTGAATTAGACTTCAGCAATTTTGTCTTTCAATTGCTTTGACAACATTAAGCTAGTTCTTTTGTTCTCTTGCTTTGGTTTATTGTTTGTTGAACATTCATGCAGTAGCTTTGTTGTTATGGATCAGCTTAGATCGAAGCATCAAATACTGCGGATTGTTTCAATGATATCTTGGAATAGAAATTATACTGCAAGTTGAAGGCATAAATCTAAGTAGTTTATCATTGGGTTTCAATTTTTGTAAGTACATGTATTTGAAATAACAATAATATGTAAAGCTTACCACAAATTTAAATTGGGAAAAACATTCTTTAAATTTTGATTGCAGAATTAAAAAGAAAGAAAATAGAGCTGGTATAATGACTTACACAAAAGCAAGCTAAAAGAATTTTAACAAATTGCCCATTACTTAAAATCATAAGCTATATGTTAAAGCCACATCCAAAGAACAGGTTCTCTCTAAATAAAGGACATATACAGGAATCTGATCTAAATGTTAAAACAAAATGGCAACTAATCTTCAAAAACAAAAGAAAGAAGTCAACTGCTACAGAGATCCATGACACAAGTGTTCATTTTTTTAAAGTCGGTTGAGGCATTGTTGTAAATTCTGAGTCACAAATACTAAATTCTATGGACATTGTTTAAAGCGCAACCTGTTATGCACTGGATGAATTTCGAGACAGTGTAGAGTGGTAATATTATTGAAAAGGATAATTTATTGGTGTTCTTTTCCTAGATTAGATGGAGTTGATATGGTATTTTGAAAATTGGATGTAAAGCTAGCAAATTAAAAATGAAGAATGATAGTTAAATGGATGAGATTTTGAAATGGTATTTTGAAAATTGAATGTTAAGCCAGCAAATAACTGGGTGAGATTTTGAAATGTCCAAGTAAATGGTACCTCCTTTTTAGTGTAATTGTTTGGAATTCTGTCAGATCCTTGCCTTATTAGAGAGCAAGGTTGGGGTCTAAGATAGATTCATAACTGTGATTGTGTATTTGTGTTTTGGATTTGTCATATAGTCTCTAGGGTTCTATTTTGCAACTTTGTTTGTGTAGGCTTTTGGTTTTGCTTTTTTTAAGGATTGGGGATTGATGGTATTTAAAAATATTTTGTTAGTGGTTGTACGATTTATGCATAACACATTAGTTTTTTTTTTTTTTTTTTTTGGTTAAGGCCACAATATATTGATCTATTATTTGTCATAGTTTCCTCCTAGACAATGCTCTATGAAAGTCACCATTAGTGAGTATAAAGCTACCCATGCAAAATTGATTAATCATTGCATCATAAACACCCATTCCTTTGTGGGTACAACATATTAAATTTCGTCTTATTTTTTAATTTATGTGTAATCTTACTAGGATTAAATTAATGAAGGCTTAAGTAGGATTTTCCCATGAGTATGTAGCGAGTTATTTTTTAAATTTATATTGTTTATTTATTTTTTATTTTAATATTGAGAGCCACTATTATGTATGTATTTATTTGTAATGGGATTTACAAATGCAATTTATTTTAAGTGAACATCTATTTTTATGTAAGTGTAGTTTATTTTAAATTAGTAATGACATTCATTATTTGTATTTTTGTAAACAATTAAAAAATGTAATTAGTAGAGACTTTGAGTATGTTTTTGATATCGATAAAAGTGGGTTTTTGAAAGGGTTCGGACCCTTTTACAACATAGCATCCAAACGGTAAATGGTATGAGTACCTTGAAATATGGGACAAACAACATAACACAACAATATCCCTTTTGCAACATAAAAGCAAAACAACCAAGTACACAACACCCGAGGATTAGAAAACTACACGATGCCTAATCTTGATCTAGCAAATCTAACTCCCTTGACCCTAGGGTGGGAAGCAGAAATAGATTTTGGGAGGCCTTTCTTTCTTCTCTCGACAATTGTCGAAGATAGCCCCGAATCCAAATCCTTAGAACGAGGAGATAGGAAGGAATCCTCAATAGATGCCTCCACCAAAGATAACCTACACAGAGAGGGATAGACCCAACCTAGAAGCAGGAAGAATCAAAGACAAAATTAGAGTTGGGATCTTTGCATCGCTTGCCATGGGGAGGCAACAGTTGACAAAGTGCCAATCAAGGGCTAGTTTGAAGAAGAGGACTCGGGGGAGTCGAGGGACTTGCCAAAGTTGCGCCCGCTGCAAGGGAAGCCCCCACGTGATCGTTCACCACAAGGGGAACTAAAGGAGAGGACTCAAATTCTTACGAAGGCTCATCAACCTGGGAGGATCTATTGATTGGAGAGTCAAAAGCAATGATAGTTAAGTGATCATCAAGGGCATTCTTCCACCACGTAGCTATGCCCTTACACCAAGAGTGGGGACAATTGAAGGCTAGGTGACCTATAGAGAAACATCGTCTACATCTGAAGGGGAGGCCCTCATTATCAAGTTGTTGCATCTAAGGCCTTTCCCCCACCATCTATATCTTCGTGAAGAAGTTTGGAGATATCAATATCCACTAGAATATAGGAAAAAGTAGAGTGACCCATGAATGAAGTAGTGGAGTTAACCTTTAGGAAGCAACCGATTGCATTATTGATGGCCTCGTAGTAGGAGTCTTCCAAAAATTAGAGAGGAAGATTTGGAAGATAAACCCATATTGGTTTGACGTTGAGAGATTCAATGAGTGGATTGAAGGAGATTGACCATGGTTTGATCAAGGGGGAGTGCACTTCCCACAACTAAACCCTATCATCCAACACTAAATCCCTCTCCTCAAAGGTCACAAAAGTCACTATGAAGAATCCTCTTACACAAGGGAAGAGCTCAATCTTGCCCTCCACGAGGGGCTTCCAAGATTCTAGGACCCATTATGTAAATCAGAAGAGAAGGCCACAAATTTTTGAACCTACATATCACCCCATGGTGAGGATAAAATTCTTCATTGTTAGAACATCCTGGCCACACACCACAATCAGGTATGAATGAGCACAAGGCAATGGCTAAGGTTTCATAGTCAAAGAGGGGTGACCATGACCCTTCGAACTTGTAATAGTTGCGTATGACTGAGAGGAGCTAACCTCATGCCACCAACATTGCTACACCCAAGAGAAGCCACATGCTTCATCCCTTGCACCATAACCAACTTCTCAACAGTCTATAGGATACCAGAACTAGTCTCGACGCCTCCAACACCTAGAAAAAATGCACATAAATTAGGAGTAATGAGCCCTCTAGCGCCGTTATTAATGCTTGTGCCATGAGTAGCAGAGGTTGAAGGGACAATAGTTGAAGTGAGCAGGTTCTAACAGTGCCATGCCATGAACAACAGGGGCCGAAGGGACAATAGTCGACACGAGTAGGGGAAATCCATTGATGGACATGAGCGACTCCATTCAAACAATAGTACATTTTTCTATGTTGCTACTAATGTTAAGAGATCTTTATCTATGAATTGCTTTAAAGTTGGAGATAAAAAGAAGAGTTGTCGTCATAGATTTCACCATAAATACCAAAAAATTCAATTGACTTCCTTTCATTTCCTCTAATTTGATGCAACACTCTTAAGATTATCACTCCAATTCCTTTAGAAGCATGAAGATTAATTCTATAGAGATGAATTAGCAATGTTTTTGATATTGATAAAAGAAGGTTTTTGAATGGGCCTAGACCCTTTTATAGAGAAACAACCTAGAGGTGAGAGGAACAGGTTCCATGAGAAATGGAACCAAAAAAACACCTAAGACCAATAAGGTCATAGACAAAGTGACAACAACCAACAAAGATATATTACAAAAAAGTTGTAGGCAAAATGCCTTAGCAATACAACAACTAGAAGCTAGCGAACTACACTACCGTTGATCCTTTACTCCTCAAAACATGACTTAGGCACAAAAATGGATGAGTCAGCTTTGACACAACACACAAACCCTATCCTTGTTGTGGGCGAACTCCAAGTCACTCCCTCTCTCGTGGCAGAAGCTAGTTGAGTGGAGGTGTAATCTAGGGGTGGTTCTGTTCTCATGGGATCAGAACATCGTGGAGAGTGGTTGGCCATTTTTGGGGCCTATTGTTTGTTGTTGTTTGTTCTATGACCATGATGGTGGAGATAACCCTATGACCTGAAGGGTCACTGGCTGTTGATCTCATGTTAGGATTCCTTGTGTTCTAATGCCTAAATGGATGTTGATTGTATTCATTGATGTTTCTTAGGCATTCTAGATAGTTTTCGTGATCTTGTTTGGATGATCCTAGGGGTTTCTTCTTGTTCTTGAATTGGTTGTTGTGTTAATCATGGTCTAGGATGTATTTCGTCATCTACTTAAGGATAGCCCTAACCCACTCGCATCTAACTCCTCGACACATCAAATGATTTAGAGAAGAATGAGTTAACTAGGGTTGACCTAGGGTTTTCCTAGTTTGACTTTTTGAAATATGAATACCTTGTGATGGTATCGAGGGTTTGACCTTATGTGTTGGAATATTCCTCTTGATCGAATCGAGGGTTTTGAGTTTACTAATGTTTTTGTGTTTTTGATGTATACAACTAATTTATGAATGCAATACGATTTTTGGTTCCTTTTCTCACATGAAAAGTGATCTAATTGATCTAGAAATTGAAATATGTATGCAATCTACTATGATTTTTCCTAATTCAAGCTATATTATGTTTTTGTATTTTTGAAAGTAATTTTTGGTTTAATCTAAGAATACTTGGAATGAAATGATCTTGAATTGCAATTTAACTACTCAAAGAAATCTAATCTAATTAACTTGAAATAAACCTATCAAGGAAATTGCAACAAAAAGATTACTATTCCAAAGAGCAAAGATGATTTAGTTAACTATTGAAATATAAATAACTTATATCCTCTTTGGTGCAGGTTGTTCTTAAATATCATCCACTTCAACAATCAAAGGTCAATTTTAACCAATAAAAATAGGAAAAATATTCAACACTTTTTATTGTGAATGAGGTGTAAAATTGCTATTGATTGTTTGACCATTGAAGTGGATGATATGTAAGTAGAGTGTTTGGTGCATGAGCCTGGCGTATCCTCAAAAATCCTTTGTGTAGCAACCTTTCTTTTCCTCTGCAACAACGGGGAACTTCTCTTGGTGACATGGATTGAATGGCTATTGATTCAAAGTGAGCTATGAAAGCTATGATATAAGCACTTGGGTTTGAAAATTGGCGAGGGTAACAACGCTAAATGAAGCTTTTTGAAAATCTTGGGCAATACAACTAAAAGCAAAAGGTGCCTACGTCTTGCGAAGAGCATAAGAATATTAAGTGGAGAGAAAAACCAAAGCTAATGAATGGCTTCAATAATAAATTTGCCTCCTAAGAGAAAGCTTTAAAGCTTTGCAACAATGAAAACTAAAGAAAGAAAAGAAAAGGCTCAAAGGCCTGTGAAGAAGCTTGAAAATGCTTGTGAGAAGAGCATTCTCTAACTTGAGAAATAATGAAGAGGGGAGGGGTATTTATAGTTTGGAAGGGCACACAAGAGGGGGAAATTGATTAAAGAGTTAACTTCCTTAATTGGAGAGTTAACATGATTGATTGAGGAGTGAACAATGTTGGGAATTAAGGTTTCTCAACCTTGGTAATTCCTTGCATTATTTATGTTTGTATATATTAATTCATTGCCTATGTTGTAAATAAATTGTAAATTCCATATTGTCATTTTGTGGGATGTGGCACAGTGATGTGTCATCCTACATGGAAGATGACAACTTGTAATTTTGTCCTCCTACATGGAAGATGGTAGGAGCATTTTGTCATGTGTCGGCATCTTCCATGTTGTGTAAGAGAATGTTTGACCAAAACGGTTATGACGGATTCCTATGACAAAGTTATGACATGTAAGAGTCAGAAATAGAAGCATGTAAGACAGGTAAAGACATGTGTCATGAAGCATCTTTGAAAAAGGCTTATTTGGGTGCCCCAAGGTGGACTATGACATGTTGTAAGAGATTATACTATTTATAGCCTGTGTATGACAGATTCTCTTACAACTATAAGTTGTAATTGCTATGACAGATTCTATGACGGTTGTAAGTGTAGTAAGAGCATCTGTCATAGCCCATTTTGAAAATAGGTGACCCCTTTGGGATGGGAGCTGTGGACAAGTGTTAGGCACATTCTACAATGTTGACCAAGTGTCCTTAAGCGTGGGTTTTTGGTGCAGGAGCACCTTCACAAATTGATGTTTCCATAGGAGTTTGATTGAAATTTGATGATTTAACAATGCAATGAGATAAATTAAGTCATTTTCCTTTTATTAAAGTCACTAGGAGATTAGGAGGTTCAAATATGCAAAATATTGCATACAATGTAAAGGTTGTCATGTAAAATTGAAAAAAAAGATGCAAAGTTGGAAGTTGAAGGGTCATTTGGCTCTTAGTTCATTCCAAGGAAGTTATAAACTGAAAGGTCATGTTGTAATGCCTTTAAAAGGCCTTGTATCCATTTGTGAAGTCGTGGGTGATTGGAGATTTGAACATGGAATGATAAAAGACACTGTTTTCTGTATTCTACTTCAAAATTTGCTATTTTCTTGCATGGTACGGCCCAGTACGGGTAGGAGGACATTTCTTTTTGATTTCAAATGAAATTATATCCAATCACCCTCCCTTTCCTTTTTGTCTCATCAAATTTGGTGTAATATTGAGGAAGTTATGATCGTTTTAGTGACTGCAATTTCCAGAATTCTCCTATAACAGTCCTGTTGCAGCGTTTGGTACGGTTTTGTATGGATAGATACAGGGGAAAGCCATATATGGTTGGAAATATTCTTGAGTCTAATTTCCATTTCTTTTTGTAGCACCTTCACAAATTGATGTTTCCATAAGAGTTTAATTGAAATTTGATGATTTAACAATGCAATGAGATAAATTAAGTCATTTTCCTTTTATTAAAGTCACTAGGAGATTAGGAGGTTCAAATATGCAAAATATTGCATACAATGTAAAGGTTGTCATGTAAAATTGAAAAAAAAGATGCAAAGTTGGAAGTTGAAGGGTCATTTGGCTCTTAGTTCGTTCCAAGGAAGTTATAAACTGAAAGGTCATGTTGTAATGCCTTTAAAAGGCCTTGTATCCATTTGTGAAGTCGTGGGTGATTGGAGATTTGAACATGGAATGATAAAAGACATTGTTTTCTGTATTCTACTTCAGAAATTTACTGTTTTCTTGCATGGTACGACCCAGTATGGGTAGGAGGACATTTCTTTTTGATTTCAAATGAAATTATATCCAATCACCCTCCCTTTCCTTTTTGTCTCATCGAATTTGGTGCAATATTGAGGAAGTTATGACCGTTTTAGTGACTACAATTTTCAGAATTCTCCTATAACAGTCCTATTGCAGTGTTTGGTACGGTTTTGTATGGATAGATATAGGGGAAAGCCATATATGGTTGAAAATATTCTTGAGTCTAATTTCCATTTCTTTTTGTTGCATCAAATTTCATTAAGATTTGAATAAGTTATGGCATTTTTATTGAGGGTAGGTTTGCAGAGTTTAATTTTCTGAAAATGCAGTCTGAAAATATGCATGGTACGACCTGGTACAACCTCACATTGATGTATATAATAGATGGCTGGAAATATATGTGTTTCTAGTTTACAATTATTTTAGTTTGGTATAATTTCATTAATTTTTGTGAGAGATATTGCAATTTTGGTGAGGGCAGGTCTGAACGCTGCCTAGGGTTTGTAGTTTTGGGAAAAGAGTCATAACTTTCTCTCCTACCATTGGATCTTCATGAAAATTGGAGGGAAAATATGTATTAATGTTATCTTCAACCTGACCAAAGCAATTGGATTAGTTCTTTGATTTGTTAATGTTATTGAGGATAGTTTTGGTCCTCCTACCTTTGCATCAGTTTTGGGCCATGAGGCCAAGTTGGACGCCCATCCCAAGATAGGACCAATATTGCCTTGTATATTCTATATAAACAGGTGCTTGGAGGTGGAGAAGTATCACAGGTTTTACAGGTACTGTTACTCTACTGGATTGACTCCAGATATGAGTGTCGAAGACCATTGAAGCTTCCATCGCAAATGTGTTGTAAACATTCAGTTTTGATAATACATTGTGCAAGTTCTGAGTGTGGTATTTTTCACTCGATAAGGGTTTTCCCCACGTTAAATCTTTGTCTTTCTTCGTCTGTCTTCTTTTTGGTTCATGTGTATTGCTGCAATATCTCTGTTAGATGTTCTATGTTGATGTAGTTGTAAGGATTAATTTGAATTTGCACTCTCCTCCCCTCATTAGATTAGTGTAGGAAGCGATTTCCGCACACGTAGCTTCCTTTCAGTTGGTATCAGAGCCTGGTTAGTTTTGGTCTTAGCTGTTGGGTAGGGGTTTTTTGAGCTGATCTTAAGTTGAGTGGGAGTCTGTGCAGAGTATTCTAAATTCTATTGCAGCAACGAGATGGCAAGCACATTTGAAATATTTGAAGTGGAGAAATTCAATGGCACTAATTTCGAGCTGTGGAAGCTCAAGATGGAAGACATGCTTGTAGACTGAGACCTTTGGGAAAGTATTAATGGAACTAAACCAGCTGCAATGTCACAAGATGATTGGGATCTCAGGGATCAGAAGGCTAAGGGTCTCATAAGACTTAGTCTTGCTGATTCTGTGTTGTTAAATGTTCATGAGGAGAAAATTGCAAAGTTGCTTTGGAAGAAGTTGGGAGATGTGTATCAAGCCAAATCCCTGGTTAACAAACTTTTTCTAAGAAGTTGTTTTCCCTTTGAATGGAGGATGAAGGATCCATTGTTGAACATATGAATGCTTTTAACATGCTGGTTGTACAATTGACATCTATTAGTGTAAAGATGGAGGAAGAGGATTGATGTATGACCTTGCTTTGTTCTTTGCCGTACTCGTGGGATCACCTTGTCATGGCTATTGGAAGCACCACATCCACATTCAAAATGGATGAAGTGGTTTCTTCGCTATTATCCGAAGAGATGCGGAGAAAGTCTTTTGAGGCAGCCAAAGAGGCTCTTGCAGTTTGTGGAAGACCCAAGGAGAAAGGGAAAAAGAAGGACAAGAAAGCTAAGAAGGGTAGATCCAAATCCCGTGGGAGATCCAAATCTCCTGGAAAGTCCAAGGCTATCTGTTGGAACTGTGGTAAATCTGGGCATTTTTGAAAGGAATGCAAAGAGGAAAAGAAAAAGAAGAAGACCCTAGATTCAGATTCTGACAAGTCACAAGATGATGGTGATGCTTTCATCACAGCCCTAGCAACCCATGCATCTGATGATGTGTGGCTGATTGACTCTAGTGCATCATTCCACATGACCTCGCATTGAGACTGGTTTACTAAGTATGAGGAGTTTGATGGTGGAAAGGTGTACCTGGATGACGACTCTCATCTGAAGATTGTTGGTCGTGGAAGAGTCTCTATTCGATTATCTAATGGATGAGTGAAGGGGATCTCTGGGGTTATGCACATCCTAGGCTTAGCACGGAACTTGCTTTCTGTAAGTATGTTGAATGATGCAGGTGTGCAGGTTGTCTTTTTGAAAGAAGGATGCAAGATGACTAGAGGAGCTATGGTGCTTGCTTAGGGTACTAGGAGAGGTACCCTGTTTCAGCTGGAGGAATGCATTTCACAATGCAATAGTTCTTCTGACTTAAGGAAGAGGGTAGAAGTCACTTCATCCCCACCATCTAAACGAGTAGTGAAGAAATCTGTTGTTTCTAGTCCTGATGGTTGTAATCATGCCTTGGAAGTTAAACTTCCTGCTGAAAAGACAATCTTATGGCATAAGAGATTTGGCCACATTGGTGAGAAGGGTCTGTGTACCTTGAAAAATAAAAACCTCGTTGAAGGGTTAGATGATTGTAATCTTGAGTTTGACTTTTGTGAACATTGCATATATGGCAAACAAAACTGTGTTCAGTTTTATTCGAGTTCTCATAAGTCTTCTAGTGTGTTGGACCTTGTTCATTCTGATGTATTTGGTCCTGTTAATGTTCCTTCGTTATCAAAATTTGTATATTTTGTATCTTTCATAGATGACTACAGTAGAAGGACATGGATTCATCTTCTCAGAAGCAAATCTAAAGTCTATAGTAAGTTTAAGGAGTTTAAGGCCTTTGTTGAAAATCAGACTGGTAAAAAGATTAAGTGTTTGAGAACTAACAACGGTGGTGAGTTATGTTCTACAGAATTCGATAAATATTGCAAGGAACTTGGGATTGAAAGACATAAGACAACTCCATACACCCCGCAGCAAAATGGAGTTGCAAAGAGGATGAACATGACACTGATGGAGAAGGCTAGGAGTATGCTTAGTGGAGCTAGCCTAGAACAAAAGTTTTGGGTTGAAGTTGTTGCCTCTACTTGCTATCTTGTAAATAGATCTCCTACATCAACTCTTGTTGGAAAGACACCCATGGAGGTGTGGTCTAGTAGAAAGCCTTCAATAAGGCATCTTCATGTTTTTGGTTGTGAGGCATATGCAGATGTGCCTAGGGAGAAGCGGTCAAAATTGGAGAATAAGGCTGTTAAGTGTATCTTCATTGGCTATGGTGTCGGTGTGAAAGGATACAAGCTTTGGGACCCTGTGGCTGAAAAAGTGTTGTATAGTAGAAGTGTCATCTTCAAAGAGCTTACACCTTCTTCCACTGTTTTACAGCCAGAAGAAAAAGAAAAGAAAGAGGATGTTGTTCAGTTTCTTGCTACCCTTGAGAAGACTGAACATAAAGACAATGTTGGACCTGATGATAAGGAGAGCTCTTACAGCTCTGATGAAGAAGCTGAACCTCAACCTCAGCTTTTAAGGAGGTCTACATGGATAAGAAAGCAACCTGAAAGGTGTGGTTTTACATTGCTTGATTCTAGTTGTGCTTTTGCTTTGCTTACCAACAGTGATGAACCTAGAACTATATCAGAGGCTGTGGACATGAAAGATGCAGGTTCCTGGAAGGAGGCGATGGAGGATGAAATGACTTCTTTGGAAAAGAACCAAACTTGGGACTTGGTGTCTTTGCCTCCTGGATGGAAACTCGTTGGATGCAAATGGCAGTGTTGAGAAGTATAAGGCCAAATTGGTTGCGAAGGGGTATTCACAAGTGGAGGGTATAGATTATGGTGAGATCTTCTCTCCCGTTGCAAAGATGACATCCATTCGATTCATGTTGTCTCTTGCAGCAGCTTATGACTTAGAGGTAGAATAGATGGATGTGAAGACAACTTTTCTTCATGGTGATTTGAAGCCAGAGCATTACATGGTGAAAGGTAAAGAAAATTTGGTTTGCAAGATTAAGAAGTCTTTGTATGGTTTGAAGCAGTCCCCTAGGAGATGGTACTTGAAGTTTGATGCCTTTGTGTTGTCTATTGGATTTGTGAGATTGAAATCAGATCACTGTGTGTATTATAAGTTTGATGGTGATCATATTCTCATTATTACACTTTATGCTGATGATATGTTGCTCATTGGGAAGGGTAAAAATATGATTTTTGATTTCAAATCTCAGTTGTCAGCATAGTTTGAAATGAAAGATTTAGGGGCAGCCAAGTACATTCTAGGAATGGAAATCAGAAGAGACAGAACTAACAAAAAACTTTGGTTAAGCCAGAGTAAGTATGTGAAGACCGTGTTGGATAGGTTCAGCATGGCAGATTGTAGACCATTGTATGCTCCTGTTTCTTTGGGGACAAAGTTATCTGTTGAGGATTGTCCAAAATCTCCTAGTGAGGTGGAGGACATAAGCAGATTACCTTATGCTAGTGCTGTTGGCAGTTGATGTATGCTATGGTGTGCACAAGACCAGACATTGCCCAAGCAGTGGGAGTCCTTAGCCGATTTATGGCTAATCCTGGATGGGTTCATTGGGATGCAGTTAAGCGAGTGTTCAGATATTTGAGGGGTACTTCTGAGTATTCCATATGCTATCATGGTAATGCTACAAGACCTCCACAGTCTATTGATATTCATGGATTTGTGGATTCAGATTGGGCAGGTGGCATTGACAGTAGGAGATCCACCAGTGCTTATGTGTTTACACTGTTTGGTGGTGCTATTAGTTGGATGAGTAAGTGACAACCTGTTGTTGCTTTGTCCATAACATAAGCTGAGTATATGGTAGCAACTCATGCTTGTAAGGAAGCCATTTGGCTTAAGAGATTGTGTTCTGATATTGGTGTTGATGCAGGTTAGATCATGATCAATTGTGACAGTCAGAGTGCAATTTGCCTTGCAAAGAATCCAAATTTCCATGCTAGAACAAAGCATATTGATGTTCAGTTTCACTTCATGTGAGACATGGTTGAGGATGGAAAGGTAAATTTGGAGAAGGTAGATACTTTGAAGAATGTTGCAGATGCATTGACGAAACCAGTGGGCACAGAGAAGTTCATATGGTGTTTGGAGTCTATGGGCCTCTTGGCCTATAGCAGTTAAATCCTGTTATTCTATTGGCTCTTAAAAGGTGTTCAAAAAGTGGGAGAATGCTGGGAATTAAGGTGTCTCAACCTTGGTAATTCCTTGCATTATTTATGTTTGTAAATATTAATTCATTGTCTATGTTGTAAATAAATTGTAAATTCCATATTGTCATTTTGTGGGATGTGGCACAATGATGTGTCATCCTACATGGAAGATGACAACTTGTAATTTTGTCCTCACATGAGGAGATAGGCATCCCACTTTGTGGTAGGAGTATTTTACCATGTGTCGGCATCTTCCATGTTGTGTAAGGGAATGTTTGACCGAAACGGTTATGACGGATTCCTATGACAAAGTTATGACATGTAAGAGTCAGAAATAGAAGCATGTAAGACAGTTAAAGACATGTGTCATGAAAAATATTTGAAAAAGGCTTATTTGGGCGCCCCAAGGTGGACTATGACATGTTGTAAGAGAATATTCTATTTATAGCCTGTGTATGACAGATTCTCTTACATCTGTAAGTTGTAACCGCTATGACAGATTCTATGACGTTCGTAAGTGTCGTAAGAGCATCTGTCATAGCCCATTTTGGAAATAGGTGACCCCTTTGGCATGGGAGATGTGGACAAGTGTCAGGCACATTCTACAATGTTGACCAAGTGTCCTTAGGCGTGGGTTTTGGGCCATGAGGCCAAGTTCAACGTCCATCCCAAGATAGGACCAATATTGCCTTGTATATTCTATATAAATAGGTGCTTGGAGGTGGAGAAGTATTACATGTTTTATAGTTACCGTTGCTCTGCCTGATTGACTCCAGATACGAGTGTCAAAGACCATTGAAGCTTGCATTGCAAGTGTGTTGTCAACATTAAGTTTTGATAATACATTGTGTAGGTTTCTGAGTGTGGGGTTTTTCACCCGATAAGGGTTTTTCCCACGTTAAATCTTTGTCTCTCTTCTTCTGTCTTCTTTCTGGTTCATGTGTATTGCTGCAATATCTCTGTTAGATGTTCTATGTTGCTGTAGTTGTAAGGATTAATTTGAATTTGCACTCTCCTCTCCTCATTAGATTAGTGTAGGAAGCAATTTCTGCACACCTAGCTTCCTTTCAGTTAGTATGTGGTGAATAATCATGTTGCAAGGGATGTAGGTACACGCAGTAAGGTAAATTTTGGTGACTTTTCCAGCCGTAGTTTCCCCCCAGAATAATTAATGGGGGAGTGTAGCGGAGGTAGAGTAGTTAGTTTGTTATTAGCCTATATTTAATAAAGGCATCAACAATTAGTTTGTTATTGGCCGACATGTAAAAACCCATTTGTGGTAAGCTACATAAGACTTGATAAATAGCGGCTGGAGAAGGCAAAAATCCAGGAGTCAAAAATACGTTTTGAATGTATTTTCATGTAGCATATTACAGCAGTATTGAGTTTCAAGGTTACTGGTTGTAATCAGTTTGATTTGCTGGATAATAATATTGGATGGCCATGTTTGTGGATGTAGCCTACATTGGGTGAACCACGTTAAATCTCTGTGTTGAATTTGTGTTATTCTTCATTTTTTATTTCCATGTATTATAATGTACATATAATTGGCAATGTGTATTACTCCAGTCTGCCTAACATTTAATCCTAATAGGTTTGATTGGGAGTGAACATGTTTTGATAGCCTTGCACATAAGAAGAAATGGAGTTAGCATGAAGTTGATTGAGTGAAAAGTAGAATTGATTTGTGAGTTAGAAAGGAGTGATTGAGAGTCTTGAATCAATTAAGAAAAGTTGATGATTAATTAGGGAAGGTGACTCATGCAATCAAGACCCAATTTGGAGCAAATTTGGGTCAAAACAAAGCTAATTTTGGGCCTGAACTGAAGAGGAACTCACACATGAAAACAAGATAGAATCTACAAATCACCAATAGGGTCACCTAGGGGGCGACCCTAGGACGCCCTAGGGGGATCTTGGGTAAATGGGGGTGACCCTAGAAAGGAAGACTTCTGTGTGAAAACTGAGGATCAAAGAGTGACCCTGGGAGGCTAAAAATGACACCTGGCTCCTAAAACTAGCCAAACTACCACAAACAAGTGGATCCCCCAGTTTACCAGGAGGATCCCCCATGGGGGATCCAAAAATTAAAGGGATGACCCAAAAAGGAGGGGTTCTAGGTGAGAATTGAGTGGCGGAGAATGTTCTTGGGAGGCTAGAGATGCCATTTGGATTTTGAAAATAACAAAAAATGTAGATAAGTGGGTGTCCAGGGAGAGATCCTAAAAATGTAGGGTTTCCTAGGAGGAGATTTGCCCTAGTGAACCGGGTGACCTAGAAACAATGTTTTGAATAAGTCATGTGGAACTTTCAGGAGCTCATTTGGGCATATATAGACTCCTTTTTGAGTGCCTTTTTTTGAGATTGCATAATTTTTTGAGCTTTACGTAATGGTGCTATTAGTTTTTTTTTTAAGTGTGTCAAAATTATACTTTTAAATCATTTTTATCAGGGTATCCTGTTGGTCTCTCAGGCCCTAAAAGGTTTGATGTCTAATTGGAAAGTGAGTTGGATGGATGGGGAAGAAAGAGTGGATGGGAAGGCTCCTAGGGAAGATTGATTTCCCCTCTTTGAAGTGAATTAGTCATGTCATCAAGGTTGGCAAGTGATAAGAGGGGTTTGTTGAAGATTGGTTAGGTGACTAGGAGGACAGTGTGCAGGACCTTGGAAGGATTAGCTAAGGGGTAGAGAAGAAAGAATGAAGGGAAGTTCAACCATGTGTTGCCAAGAAGAATGCTTGTTGAGCGGTCATATATACACGCTTACATGTACGTGTTTAGGATTATAGCTCGTTATAGGATTACCATGTAGGCCCATGCACTTTTTTAGTGCTTACATATTTGCCCCCTCGGAGATGGTTGTCTACCTGAAAGGTAGGTATCATTCCCAAACTAGGCCTTACTTGTCAATTTCCTGCAATTGCACCTGCAATAATAATCATTAGGTCGACATTTGAAATGTTTACAAAGGAGTACTAAAATTGAAATGAGTAAAAGTACCGTCGATTGCATCATAAGTATACCTAAGTTGCTTCGTTTTGCCATGGGGATCTATAAAGATAAAAGCACAAAAAATGAGGGTGCAAAAGCACCATGGAAATAAAACACATGCTAAGCTAGAGAGAAGAACAAATTCTCCTTTTATTGCAAGTCTTTAAGAACATATTTGATTTTTAGGGATTTTTGATACATTTTACAAGTTTTTGGGTTTTTTTGATTTTCTATTTTTATGGTTTTTGTGAAGATTTTTTGAAGGTCTGACTTGAATTTCCTTGAGGTTTTTTAGAGACCTATGTTTATTGAAGAGATTTATACCCTATCCCCCTTGCATTTGGAGACCTGTATGCTTGAGTGCATAATTTTTCCCTTTGACTTGTCGGAGGAGTGACTTGTGATCAGACATTGTTTTGCACTTATTGTTGTAAGACCTGATTGATTGAGATCTAAATGTAGATTCAATCAATACCTTGTACTTTACTTTCCCTCTTGTGCATGTGGTTGGTTAGAGCTTTTATTTTTCTTATGAGAATGCACACTTATGATGATCACATATGGATGATGCAATTTGTTTTTATCTTTTTATGATATGAATGAGATGCAATGTGTTTAGATGTGATTCACAAATATGAAATGCAAAGTTCTATGTTCTAAGTGTTATGAATGCCATGATGTTATGCCATGTTTTATTGCTTTTTATTTTCTATGATAGCATGTATGTAGGTGGAACAAACAATGTGACTGCTCTTAAGTAGGATTTTTGACTTAGGGGATTGCAAGTTATCTTGGTTTAGGAGACCTATTAACCCTTTGAGATAGGATTTGGAACTCAAGTGGGAACGGGGGGAGATAGAATGCTTCTGAATTTTGGACTTCACTAAAGGCTACACATTGATCCTTATCTAGACAAAACATATTGACAAGCTTTTAACTTAGACAAGCAATAAATTTTATTAGCACCTTTTAGACTTAGATCGAAGATGGCCAACAAGATAGACCTAGGGTAAAGGAAAGGCTCTAGAGTAGAAGATGGTCCTAAACACAATTAGACTCTTGGCTTTGCTCAACTAGTGCGCGTGTGTGCTTTGTACCTTTCTTTTTATTTTTTCTGATATATATCACTCTTAGATCTTTGAGATTAGATTTATCTCCACTCGAGAGTATGGATATCAACAATCTTCTCTTTCTGAATCTTTTCTATATTTTGCAATGCCTCACTTGAATCTCTCATTTTTTGATATTTTTGAATGCTATTTGATACATACTTGATGCTATTTGATTTCTAACATTTTGACAATCTGCTTTGGTGTTTTCTTCCCTATGATTTCTCTTTCTCACGCACTCTTTTTTTGTTTTGATCTCTCATTTTTTATTCACTCGTATTTTGTGATTGCTTCCTGTAGATTTATGATCTTCCTGACATTTTTGGCTAGGAAGATGAGGGGTTGAATGTCATAAATTTTATCACTATCCAATCAGACTTCCCTTCTACTAAGGAGGAATGGGGGAGGTCTACTTGCAATCTTCTACTGAGTACTGTAGGTTTGAAGACTGACTTTACTTAGACTTAACAACATGGATTGTTAAGACCGGGATCAATGTAGAGCTAAGAGCTAGGCTTTGATTAGAATAATTGGGGAATGTGAATAGGGAAATAGTGATAAGTGGTAAACATGATTTATTATGGGAACTCAAAGGCTCAAAGGTTCAGACTATACCTAAGCAACCTTAGAATCCTTACTAGAATAAAAATTAGATAAGAGCATGCCACTAACAAAAATGCATGGTAGAACATAATGAAGAAAGCAAAGTTTTGAGTTTTCATGATTTTTATAAAAAAATTATTTTTTTGAATTATTTAAATTTTTTGGATTTTTTTATTAATTTAAATTCTTTTCCTTCAGTACACAAGAGATAAGTGTTATTTTTGATGTCTTCCTTAATTACGTATGGAGCTATCCAATTTGGTTTGAACTTTGCTTGAAAGTTTTTGCAAGGACACTCGAACAGGGATAACTTTAAGAACCCCCCCCCCCCTCGGAGAAGGTGTATAAACCTGGTGAATCATGTATACTTCCCGAGAAAAATATTAATTTTATTGGAGATTTTTTCATTTTTCTAGGAAAAAAAAAATCTTATTTGGCGAATATTTTGTAATCGCTAGAGGTCTATGGAAAATCCTGAAGAATTGTAATTTTTTTAGAACCAATAAAATATTTTCATTGGCAATTAAAACCTATTTTCAAACCAATTAAATATTTTCAGTGGCAAATTAAAACCTATTTTTAAACCAGTAAAATATTTCTGTGTGCGAATTAAACCTGTTTTCTAAATAAGAAAATATTTTTGCTAGTGATTAAAATCTAATTTCAAACCAAAAAATATATTTACATTGGCGAATTAAACCAATTTTCAAAGCAATAAAAAAATCATTGGTGAATTTAAATATAGTTTCAAACCAATAAAAAATTAATTGGCGAAATAAACTGTTATGCCAATAAAAAATCATACAGTGTGGCGAAAATATCAAATGGGTCATATTGTTCTATTCCGCGAGAAATTTTACACACATCAAAATTCCTTCATAAAGTGTTCGGAATGGGGACAAGTGTCGATATATTTATTATGTCTAAAGCAAGATGTCAGTGCAAAATAATATAATAGACAACCATTCGATGAATTTTTGATGGACGACTGTAGTTGCATTCCGGAAGAAAATCTCTGACACACTAGACCTACGACTTCAAGCCTTCAGAATAACACTTGAACCGTTAGATTTCCAAATATCAATGGTTGACATTTCATACGAGAAACCCTCTATGTAATCTTATGTTGACTTGCTACCTCCAGTTGCCGGTTGTCTAAGTTGAAACCTGAGCCATCAAAACTGTGTTGTTTACCAACCTCTTATACCTAGTCTTGTTGGTCACTGCTTGGTGGGGAATGGGTTAACCTAGCAGGGTCCACTTTTTAAATGCTTTAGCAAATATTACGAAGGTGCCCTAAGAGACTTAAAGGGTGAGCTATTAAAGGTTTAAATAAGACACATGGGAAATTCCTCGGCAAGATGTTTTAATCTTAGCCATCCAATGTTGAAGAATTTAAGCAGACATCAGATGGCTTGAGAAGTTAATGTGTGAGCATGTTGGAGGGCCCCTAGGTTAATCCTAATCGTTCCCCTCTAGCTTGTTGTCAGAAGATGCACGAGTGATAAACCCAACGGGCTAACGGGTGAACGCCACGTAGCAAACTTCACAACCTAAAGAGAAGGTGGGGTCTGCCGAAAGATGAGTAAGCAATGCCATGTGGCAGAAAACCTCATCACGACAGTCCATCTTGCCATCTCATCAAGAGATCAATGGCTAGAGTTTGAAATATTTTAGCAAATATTTTGAAGCAGCCTTAAGAGACTTATAAGTTAAAGGGTGAGCTATTAAAGGTTTAAATAAGACATGTGGGAAATTCCTCGGCAAGATGTTTTAATCTTAGCCATCCAATGTTGAAGAATTTAGGCAGACATCGGATGGTTTGAGAAGTTAATGTGTGAGCATGTTGGAGGGCCCCCAAGTTAATCCTAACCATTCCCCGCTAGCCCATTGTCAGAAGATGCACGGGCGATAACCCCAACGAGCTAACGGGTGAACGCCACGTAGCAGACTTCGCAGGCTTCAAGAGGTGGGGTCTGCTGAAAGATGAGTAAGCAATTCCGTGTGGCAAAAAACTTCATCACGACTGTCCATCTTGCCATCTCATCAAGAGATCAACGACTAGAGTTTGAAATTCAGAAAGTGGCCATGGGAGTCATTTTGCTTCACGTGAGCAAGCATTAATGGCAGTTTTAACGCCATAAAAGTAGTCTTTTTGCAAAATCAAAATTTCAATCTCTCGAAGACTCGAGGCAATTTCAATCTCTCGAAGACTCGAGACAATTTCAATCTCTCAAGGTAATTTCAATCTCTTGGCAATCAAAACTAGGGTTTTCAAAGCATTTAAAGTCGTAAGTTAAAATCTTGCCCTCTAAAATTTGTTGCTTGTGCTCACTATCGTGGTTCTGTCAATAGGAATTACTGGTAAATTTTCATTTCTTTTAGGGTTTTTCCTTCTCAGATTGTTGAACTGCAAATTTTGAGCTTTATTGCTGCTTTAAGTCAGAACCCTAGTTGTGAACCTACAATTCTTGCTAAACTAAAAGCCTAATTTGCAAAATTCTCACCATAATGGCACCCCCATGAGCTCAAACCTCAAGCTTTGGAGAGACGAAAAGGCCCATAGTCCAGGACCTTCTTGATCAATTAAAGCCCTCCACTAACGACAAAGTAAAAGGTCCGCTTCTGTTCTAGGGTTCCAAAATTAAAGAAGGCCTCATAAATAAACATATCTATATCAAGGATGCCACCATACCACTTACAGGATGGTCATTGTTCAAGAACTGGTTTGGGAACATGAATTTGAGTTCTCCTATATGTAACCCCTGGAGATTGGACATGGGGAAATTGGTTGTCTCAAATGTCTACATGGATGTGGACTTGTTAAAAGTTGTGGTAGCCAGATATGATCCTATCTCCAGAGTTGTCAGAACGTATGATGGGATCGAAATGGTAAAAATCAGAAGGGAAGAGATTTCTGAAGTTTTTTAAATTCATGAGTGGAATGACGATTTGGTAAAAATTGATTTGAAAGCCTTTAGGAGTGAATACAAGAAGACAAGATACGTCTTTAAAATCACAATGCTGCCAAATCATCTAGCATCAGTTGGAAAGGGAAAGGGGAGCCAAAGAATTATTATTGGTCCATTAGATAAGGAACCCTTCCCAATAAAGTATTTTGCTCCATATTTTGAAAAAAACCTTTTATTCTTTGTGTCAAATCTTGGGGTTTGATCTTGCTTCCGAAATGCCAATGGGTTTCATGTATATGGTTTCTCATATCCAACACCCTACTTACAACGTAGTATATGACTTTGCTTCCTACCTAGCAGATAACATTCATGAGGGTTTAATTTCATTAAAGAATGGTAAAGATTCGGTTCAGTTTTGGTGGTACTCACTGTTAATGTACATGTTTTTATTCAAAAGGGCAAAATTCTTTGAGAATGATATGAAGTTGGAAAAGGAGGAGGATGGTGTTGAGCTGCCTGTCCAATGTTAGACAAGAATTCTAGACAAGGATGATATCAAGTTTGATTTTGTGGTGTTTGAGAATGTCTTTGCATCAAAGTTGAGGAATGACCTAATCCTGAATCCACCAAGGATTCCAACTGAACTACATGATTTTCTCAGGGCAAAAGAAAGGAGGTCTAATTTAAAAATTGATCACAACTGGGGAGATGTCATCCCCTACCCAAATTATACAATTCTCAGAGTATATGGTACTACAGTTAGACCACATGTTCTCCCAAAAGAAGTGCCACTGAGAATTGGATTCCTTGAGGTCATTTGGTAGCTGGGTAATGTTGAAGATGGCCACTTGTTAAACATGAGGAAAGGAACCTTCTTCCCAACATGGATAATTTTTGCAGACTTTGTGATGATTGGTGGAGGGTGGAGAAAAATGGATGAATTGCTTGAACCATATAACATGAGGAGAGTGCACCCAAGAAATCATGATCCTGAAGGTTTCATGGCTGCATTGAAAGTGAGGATCAGAAGCAACCAGTTCATACATAACTTCTTTTTCCCTGAAGATAATATTAGGAACATCTTTAATCACCAAATACAGGAGGACAGGAAGGCAAAATAGATTGCCTATGATAAGATGGTAAGGGAAAAATGGAAGACTGATCCCCAATATGACCCCCTATGGCTGTCTCAATTCAAAAATGAATTGCAAAAAGTTGAATATATGCTCTAGAATTTTGAGCAAGTGGTTGGCAGGATGAAAAGAGAGACATTGGTTGCTAACAAAGGAAAGGCTGTGGTTGGGGAAGAACAAGAAAAGGATAATGGGAAGGCCCCAGTGTTGGAGGAAAGGCCTACCTACCAACCACCACAAAAGATCAGAGTCTTTGCAAGGAGAAAAGGTATTGTGAGGAAGCACTAATCTATTGCCACCCCAACTGCATCTTTTGATTCTGAGCCTAAGGGCTCAAGAGCTTCCTCACCATTACATGAAATGCCACCACTGTCTCCCCCAGGGCAAGTAGCTACACAAGTGATTGAGGTGGATTCACCTCCAAGACAACCACTAACAAAGAAGCAAAGGGTTGAACAAAGTAGCTTGGTGGATTATCCAGATGAATTAGATGATGATATCATTGCCACTGAGGAGGATATGAGATAGGGAATGCCTTCTCCCCCTAGGGAGATAATAGAACCAGAAAGTAGCCTTAGGTACCTCAGGGGGTTGAGCAATAGAGATGACCTTAGGGAGGAAGCTTGCAAGACCTTCATGACAGATGATTCATTTGTCCAGACCCCTACTTTTAGAGAGTTTTCTTGGAGGGCAAGGAGAGACGAATATGTTGATAATGTTGCCAAAAAGAGAAGCTTTCACCCTGAATTACTAGAAGCAGTTATTTAGGTTGAGGTTAGAAAGGAAATGAAAGAATAATTTCAGAAGATAACAGCTGAAAAAGGCAGAGAGTTGGTAATGGAAAGTGGTATTTTATTGCTACTAGAGTGGGATTTATCCTCATAAATTGCTTTTGATACAGTGTGGAGGCATGACAAACCATTGTATAAAACAAAGGAGGAAGCAAAATTGGCTTTACAGGGGTGTGTTTTCAGTGAAGATTGGGAAACACTTTCTATTTGGACATTGGCTCCAGGTGCAAGGAAACCTACAGTTGCTAAGCCTGCTCCAAACATAAGTGGAGGGCTAATTATTATGAGAGTGTTTGATACCCCAACAATTGAGGCAACATACATGTCAGTGAATGTTGCCAAATTCACAAAGGCAACAGTAGAGAATATCACTAAGGAAAGAGATCAATATAGATCCAAGTATAATGACATGGTTGTAGAGTATAATGACAATAAGCAAAAGGTTGCCAAGTTGGAAACTAAAGTGGCATTGTTAAAGCAACAATTGCAAAATATGCATGCTCATGCCCAAACACAGATTGACTCTGCTGTCCTTCCAGAAGTTTCAATGGAAATCATTCCATACAATCTTGGAGATGCACCCCTACCCCTTGCAGTTGAGGAGCCAAGCACATCAGGTGCAACTCCATCAAGTGAGCCTACTAAAGAGGAATTATTGGATCAAATTGAGACGTACAAGAAATTGTTCTCACAGGTCAATGAATCAATTTATTCAAGTAGTATGAAGATTGTAACTATAGTTCTAGAACACTTGAATAAAGGGATTGATAGGAGATTAATTAGCATTCATTCAAATAATTCTTCTATGTTTGATGCCATAAAGGATTTTGATAAGAATAAGGATGTTGTAACATCATTAATGGATACATGGATCCCTAGAGCCCAGGTATTAAGATACATGGCAATTGCAACCAAGCATGTCAAGGATGCACCTCCTAACATTGTCCCAACTCTTAGACTTATAAATTCAGTTAAGGATTTTCAGGGGTTGGTAGGTCCTTTGGAAATAAATATCAGGGAGCTTGTCAAAAAGTTTGATGAATGGAATTTTAGTCTACTTCCTATTATTTTGAGTGAAAATGGTGGGGTTAAACCTCTACAATTATGGAAGGACCAGGCAAAACAAATAATATCTGCTCAAGTTAAGCTCATATGTGACACTGTTGATTTAGATATGTTGAGAAGCAGCATGGATAAGCTGATTCACACTGGCATTTTCTTAGCGTAATTTGACAAGGAAGCTAATCAAATGGTTATCAAGTACACACCTTATAGGACCAAAGCAGAAGAACTTGTCAATTTCATTTGGCCAATAGAAGAGGAGTATCAGCGATGGAGGTCCAACTATGTTGACAATTTAGATTTCTAAAGTGCTAAAGTATATGTAAATGTAAATGTTTTGATGATTATTCTACTATTCATTTATTGAATATATTTGATCTGTGATGACTTTTGTTGAAATTAGAAAAAAAAGAATTACTCCCTTTTTTTTTAGTATTTAGTATTAGTTTAAACTTTATTGTATATAAAATTGGTCGGATCTTACATATCAATTTACAAATATTGTGCTCCTTTTAATTCAAAATTGGTGACATGTGTCATGGATTGTCATTGCATATGTGGACCATAGTTTAGAAACACTATTACGTATTATCTATATACTTATGTCAAATCAAGTACAAATATTTGGATGCAGATTAAATTCACTTAAATTCACTTGAAAAGATATATCAAATCACTTAAATATTGGCATGCTTGGAAAGATATCAAAATGCTTCGAAGCTGAGCGCCATTAATGAAGCCTAGTTCTATTTAATGGAGCCCAACAATGCCTCGTAGTCATACCAAAGTTTGAAGATAGTTTGCTTCTTAACAAAGAAAATGGATATGCCAATTTGCCTTATAGCACTGTGAAGGCAAATTGTTTTCTTGGGTTACATAACAGACTCGAGGCTTAGAGCTATAACGAAGCCTCACAGAATTGTCTGTTTGCACTTCCTAGAGTTGGAAGCTATTAAAATGGTACTTGGGAGGGACTTTTTAATAGATAGGAACAGATACAGAGTGAATTCTGACATATCCTCTTGGTTCTTGGTGTCATTGCTGGACCTTGGAGGTGTGAAGTTGGAAATTCTTGAACTATTGCAAGAAATTTTCAAGGCAGATTTTCTGGGCAATGATTTTGAGGTAGTTGTTGGGTCAGAGATGAGTGTGGGGATTCCACGGTCTTCTGGCCTACCAATGGTGTTACTTGAGGGAGAGATGGGTGTGGGGATTCAACAGCTTCCCTTTCTACTAAACATGACAGATGGTGCTCTCGCCCGCCACCGTCACTGGGCCACCATCGGTCTAAATTTTTTAAGGCACTCTTGAGCTCTCGTCATGGAGCCGAATGCAGAATGGGTGCTGCGCTTTGCAGACCTGGTGGAAATAGAAGATTTTTATGGTTTCCCTTAGCCAGTGGCCCAGTGTTTTGAACTTTTGATTTTGGTATGTAATTTTGATGTAATATATTATATTATCATGGGAAAGAATATGTATGTGAATTTTTTATAACATAATGATATGCCATGGGCATAGCTATCCCCCAGCTATAACAATTTTTTGAATTAATATCAATGAATGAATGAATGAAAGTTGACGTCCACGAGACCAAAAATTGTGAATATTTTTTTATTAATATTAAATAGAATGTAATTAAATGATAAGTGTGACTGTAATTAAATGAAAAAAGAAATGCAGATTATGTTTATTGTTTATATCATAAAATACTTGACCGTTCGATGAACATTTGATGGATGGTTGTAGTTGCATTCCAGAATGAAATGCACAGAACGTTAGGCTTGCAAACTTAAATCTCTGGAATCACCCTAAACTGTTAGATTTACAAAGATCAATGGTTTAGAGATTGCTCTGAGCTGTCAATGCAGGACATCTGTCAGACATGTACTAATTAGTAATAGCGTAGTCTGGAAGCGACATATTAACTTGATGTTTCATTCACTAAAAATTTCACTTTATAAAAAAAGCAAACTTTCTAGTTTCTACTTTTTACTACTAAGTGATTTTATTTTTAAGTGAGAGCTGAGAGGGTCAGCACATGGGGAGATTTCATATTGCTCATTGCAGTGCACTAGGGAGATTTTAGATTGCTCATTGCAGTGCCATTTCCAACAAAGCCGGTAAGACAAAACATAGAATCCCTAGGCTATGTTTCATCGTTTCTTAAAATCTTTTTGTCAAACTTTTTTCTTAAAATCTTGTTTTGTCAAACTTTGCGTTTAGGGTTGAGAGACTTAAGAAAAATTTCACACTGTATAAGCATGTCTACCACCACTAGTAGACCAAACAAAGTTTTTGGGAAAGGCAGAGCAAGTACGAATAGAAAAATAGATTATTCTGAATTGCTTAAAACCTCAGGTTTGACTGATGAATACCATGATATTTATGATCCTAACATGTTTGGTAAAATTACCTTAGAACTTAGATTTTCATGTGAGAATAAGGTTGCCAAGAAAAAGAAAAAGAAAGTTGATAGTATCAATGCACCATGGGTAATTGGATTAGGGCGCATGATGTTACATGAGGTTTTTCTCTTGCCCATAATTTATCATGGTCTGTGCCCACAATTATGATGGTAACAAAAGAGCAATTGTAAATAAGGATACCAAAGAAGAAATTTTCTCCATTAATGCAGAAGAATTTGGAAAAGTGTTGGGGTTTACAACCGAAGAATTTGAAGATGTCCACATTGACCTAGAAAAGATTGCTAGTGATTATGAAGTAGCGGATGAATGGGGCAAAGAAGCTTTCCTAAATAAAATAGTTGAAGAAAAAAAAACTTGAAAGATAACCATAAGCCTCCTTATCCTTTGAAAATTTTTAAATCATGGGCTTAGGATACTATTTCCATGCTAGTATTTTGCCTCAGATTGGATAGCAATTGGGAAGTGGATGCAAGTCTCCTTGAAACGGTATATAATATCCATTATGGTATTGGTGTACATATCAAATATAAATTTATTGAGCACATTGTAGAATCCATGCATAAACAATTTTTAATGATTAAAGGAGGTTCCACCAAGACATTTAGGTTCACAACCGACTTGTGCTATTTTTTTCTATTCAAATTTAGTGGAATGTTTGAGACCAACAAACTTCAGATTCATCCCTATAGTAATGCTGAGGAAAATAAAATGGCTCCAGTATATGATTGGACCACTGAGATAAGGATGCATGATTCTCAAAGGAACTACAATCATTTTGTAGACTACTTTTTGGCTCCATTGCATCAAGCAATTACAAATAGTCCAATGCCTAGATTGCCTATATCATGTAGAGATTTCATTCAACTAGGAAAAGAAATACAATTGACTGATTGGTACTTATTGGAAGAATATATTGTGCTAAGATTTTATGGATCAGGAGTAGAGCCATACAAACTTCCAATACATGTGACAAAAAGGGTTTTTGCATTGGAATATGTAAGGCAGATGTAGAGTACTGATGAACTACACTTTGCCGGTCAACAAAAGAAGACCTTATTTTCTTCTTTACCTTTTTCATGTGGAGGGTTCACATTTGAGAGAAAAACATTTAAGGTGGCACAAGATCTTTTGAATTTTTTTAATTTTGATGTTGTCTGTCACTGGCAGTATGATCCATGTAACACCATTAAAACAATGATTGTGGCCAATAGGAATGCTGCAAGTAGAATTCAACATCAAAGTAAACCCTTGCTTGAAAAATTGAGAAACAAGGATTCTTGGGATGAGGTCAAAATATCAATGGAGAAAACTGCTACTGAGAAAGGTATTTCTTTTGAACAGTTGTCAGTATAAATTATGGCATTGCACCAGGTCCAAATTATAGGAGCACCAACAGAGACTGAAATCAGGAGGTACAACAATTTTATAGAAAAAGTGATAAACCATCTATTAGAGCAAAAATGCCAGATTCTCTAAATGAGTGTTTTAAAAAAAAATATTGGACATGATAAAAAATTATTGCATTTTGGTCTGAGGAAGGAGCTAGGTGAACCAAGAACTAATGCAGACTATGGAGAAATCGATGAAGATGAAGAGTTTAGCAAATTGTGGAATATAGAGCATCCCAATGAATGTGAAGATGAAGAAACTAAAATTGATAGTGATGATGAACCTGATGATGATAGGGATGAACAAAGCAATTTCAACCTTGGTTTAAGTTAGGGCACAAAAAAAAGCATATACTTCAAGAGTAGTCATAGCTGAAAAGTTGGGTTATCGATGTGGTGGTTTGGGGTCCCAAGGACAAGGCATTTGGACCCCAATAGATGTAGTCACCACTCCCAGAAAACCATTTGATAAACGAGGCCTTGGAGCTGAATCAATTGATAAAATACACCAAGGTCATATAAGTAGAACTAAAAGGATTGATTATGTTACAGCTTCAAATCCTAATCCTTATGGTCAGATGCAATCACAACTTGGACATGCCCATGGTGGAGAGCCTAGTGCGACTGACACTGCCACTGGTGGAGAACTTAGTCAACATGTGCTACAACAACAGGTCCAACAACAAATTACACACAAGAGGACACCAATACAAGATACCACACAAACACTCAGTAATCAAGGGACACATAAGAGACAAAGGATTATGACAGGTCCAAGTCCAACTACTAGTTCCACTACAAAGGAATTATTTCCAGGCACTCCCCCGGTTAGTGTGGCTATAACAGAAATTGCAAGTACTCCTATTCCTTCACCATTCAAGCATTCCCTTATTCCTGCGTCCCCGAGTTTTGATTACATTCAAGAGTTTAAAAAGAAATTAGAATTGTATAAAAAGGAAAAGAAGCAACTGATGGAGAGTGTGTCTGTTGTAACTTCAGATCCTTCAACAACCATGATATTACCCACATTTGACACAAATACAGAAATCACGGAGTACACAATTGTTGTTCCCAAAGTTCAAAATAAACCAAAAAAATAGATGGATCGATCTAAATTTTAGGTGAGCAGTTTGCAATTTGATTTTTCTAGATTAAAAAATACTGACAAAATTAATATATCAAAAAAGAACAATGAATTCGTGTACACATAATTGCTAAAGCATGATATAGAGAAAAAAAGTTGCAGAATCAAATAGAAAAATTACAGGCAGACTTAGCAAATGAGAAAACAAAGAGGAAAGCAGTAGATAACAAGAGCTATGAATTTAAAAAAAGAATAAAAAAATTTGCCTCTACATCAACAAGCAAAGAGGATAAACAAACCTAGGTGGAATTGAATGGATTGAAGCAAAGGTTAGATGGGATCAAAAATAAATATGATGAGGAAAAATCCACTTCAGAAAAATTAAGACAAAGCATTGGGAAAGAAAATGAATAGTGGGAACAAAAATTGGAGAAAGAGAGGCAAAAAAATGAAACATTGACCGCAGAGCTTATGGTAGCAAAAAATGAAATAAAATCTTGTCAAAAAAAGTTAACTGAATTTTGTAGACAAACAATGAGGCACATGAAACTAAAGATCTGGGAAGAAATAAGGCAGAGGATTGATCATTTGTGTGAATTCTTTCAATTGATTGATGCCATGAGACTACATCATAATAAGCTGAGCAAATATTTAATGGACAACATAAATGTGCAACTGCAGGCTAAAGAGAAATCTGCAAATCAAGTTCTAAAAATAATCTACAAAGCCAGTGACAATGAATTGATTTCAAAAGGCATTACTAATTGGATTGAATCCTCAATGAAGGTGACATCTATTATTCAAAAGTGTTCAAGAATGCGTGAAACAACATAATTTGTGATTGAGGCTGCAACAAAGATTAAGGAGGATGAAAAGGTAAGGAACTTGACAAAGCTTGGTTTGCCACAGGGTTTTGACACAAATGACCAATTCATTGGAAAGGATAATTTCAAAAATAAGATGGAGGATGCAAGGAAGATTGATTTGGACCAATTTCCTTAGAACCCAGATGAGGCAAACTTTTTGGATTTTATCAAACAATTGATAATCTTGAATGTATCTTTGGTTGAAACATTCAAGTTAGACCTAGGATCCAAATTGAAATTCGATCATACATTGTTAACAAAAATTCAAGTCACACAACATCAGTTAGAAGAAATGACAATTCCACCACATGAACAGTGGAATTTGCTAAAAAAATTGTTAGAATGATTTGATATTGATATTATGAGTTTCCAAGTTCCAATTTAGCTCTGTGCAGAGTTGTCTTTGAGCAAGATTTTACATTGCCTCTATGTATTCCTTCATTTGAAAATCAATAGAAAATTCAAATTCAGTAATGTGTTGATGTTCAATTATCTGTATTATTTATTTTATCAATTGAATATAAACTCTAGTTTCAACTATTAAATACACATTCAACGATTACTGATGTTCATTGTTCTATACCCAACTATTTTTTTTTGGTCAGTAAATCACTGTGTAGGAATTTGTATTAATAGTCAAGAATTACAGTATGTGGGTTCTTCACCCAAACCATCCATTTCAAAAATTACATTCGAGACAAAACTGCTCACATTACTTATAAAACTATACAAATATTTCACCCTAGAAATCAATACCACAGTCCAAAACAGAGATAAAAAAATTGCAATGAATCGAACTTGTCGAGAAAAAATAAAAAGAGGGATGACTGTAATTAGGAGAAACCATACAAGTCCCTAGAAATTACCAGGTTTATGAATGCAAACAACCATTCTCTATTTGGGGCCACCTCCAGAGCACGAGATAGGTGGAGGAAATTGCGACCACGGATGGCCCAAAGCTGATGGCGTTCCAGAGCTCTCCCTGACATGTTAAGAAGGAAGGGCCAACGCTGCACTCTAGCACCTAGAAGAGTAAGGAAAGCCAAGTCTAGAGTTCGGGGAACTCCCTCTCCCAAAATGACGCCCATCATGACGTCCAAGTCCATCCTCCTGAAACTAGCCTTGAAGATGGCTCTGAATAGCAAGAGAATTTCAACCTTGTCACCTCCAAGGTCTAGGAGTGAGGATAAAAACTAGGACGCAATGTTAGAATTAACCCAGTATCTCTCCCTATTGGTAAGGAAGTCATGACCTAGAACCATCTTGATGGCCTCCACTCCCAGAGAACACAACCATGGATTGTTGTGCTGCTTGATAATTCTTTGAATTCGGGCGTCCGTGATGAAACCAAGGAAGGCCATTTGTTGATTTGAGCCGAGCAGGCAAATTGGGGTGTCCATGAGAGCTTTCTGCCAAACCTGAAAGAGAGGAATGATTTCATTCTTCTTCAAAGGAAGAATAAATAGAACCCTCGCGACCATTTCCAACCCAGCACCATTAATCAAAACATGTGTGAGCTCCAGCTTGCTAACCAAGCAAGCTCTAATTCGTACAAGCCGTAGTGATAGGCAAGCTCTAATTCTTTGATGTTCAACGTCTATAGTGGATGATGGGTCCCACTTTGACAAGCAACAGTTGTCACTAACCTGCTATCCCTCTGGGATTCTTAAAACATTATTTTATTCACGCGGGCTGGCGAGAAGCGGTCAAGATTCAATCTACGAGATCCAGTAGCTCCCCTTTAAACATTTTTTGATGCATAATGTTCCCAACCAAATGGTGACCGATGAGACAAGGCAAGGGGGCTGATAATACTGACAAGTTTGATGGCTTAAGTGTGAACTTGGATGACCGGCAACCAGCGGTAACAAGTCAATTTAAAATTATAATGCAAAAGGCTAAAGGACTAGGTTTATGTATATTTCATTTTTTGACTCAGTTGCAGATAAGGCACCGATCAAAATAATTCATAAACTGTGAAAAATGATGCAGAATCACATATCAAATCAAAAACCAAAATTCTACTTTATTGTAAATTTTATGTTTTATGCACAAATCAATTTTAGCAAGGAAATATTAAGAGTTGAGTTGAATGATGAATCACTGAGTACATGTAAAACTTATCAGTATGACACTCACACAATTAAAATATGAAATAATTAATAATATGTTAATGTATTCAATTTGATTCACAATTTCAAGGAATACAATATAAAATATCATCAACTACAATTTTGGAATATAATTGATGAAATGCAGTATAAATATCTAAAAACTCCTAATTCACTTCCATTTCCCAAATCGAGTCAGGGCCCTCAAACTGAGGTTCAGATAAAGAAAAATAGTCGTCTTGATTGTGAGTCTCATCTTCATTTTCTTCATCTTGATACTGAGTCTCAAAGTCAAATTCATCAGTCATTGTGTCACTGTCATTTGTCCCACCACTACCAGCGTTTGAACTTGAAGTGTTGCACAACCCTCTTCTTTCGCATATGGACTTCTAGATTGTAAGTGCCCTTTCATAAGGAACATTTTTGACATTATACGCACGTCCTAACACCCTCAAGCAATTTCCCAAATTCTTGTCTAGTTTGTTTCTTATCTTTGATTTCAAAAACCCCAATGCACCAAAAACTCTCTCATCTTCCACTGAACCCAATATCATTTTTTGACATAAATCAACAAGTTTGAAATATTCTGATATCAACTCACGCAATATTTCACTCTGACCCAAGTTTTTTCAGGCCTTTGTTATTGATCTTGCTTCGAAGGGATTCTCCATGGCATTAAATTGGTCTATCATATTTCTTGCAGACTGACTACATTGTCCTTTAAGCTTATTTCCATCTATAATTCCTTCTATTTTCTGTCCATTGCATTCTACAATTTTTGAAAAGTATGCGGTCAAGGTAGTTACTTTTTGATTAAAAAAAGCTTGGGCTATCTTGATGGCCTTGAACCCAAAATTGAGGATACACAATAGACATGGCATCAAGTTTCATCTTGAGGGAATAGATTATAAATCTCTGTTGAAAGACTGCTTGCAATTTCCTTCAAATTACTACTAACAAATTCAACAATGCCATCAAAATCTTCCTTTCTAACAGGTACTTCTCTGATAGAGCGCCTGACTGTCTTACAATGGTGCATTGGTATCTCAAATCCACGTACAAAGACACATAACTCCCCGCTTGCATTAAACTATAAATAATTTTTAGGATGATTCAAATCTGTAATTATCTGCCACCTATAAGAATTTGGGCTTTGAGAAGTTAGATCTAGATATAGATTATCGAGGGCCATGCATGTCATTCTACGTAGTTTGGTGTACTCATAGATATACATAGTTCTGTCTTGGGCTTTCTTCACAAGATTGTTCATTTCATCTAGCATGGGGAGAAGACTAGCTAAAGTTAAGAGTATCTCTATATCGCTTAACCTATGTAAGAGGTTAGGAGCTTTGTCTACTATGTTGTGATGCTTGTACATTGTTCCAATCAAGGATGGATATTCTGAAAGAACTCGTTGCGCTGGTCCATGCATGGAAATCTATCTGGTATCAACATCCTTAAGAATATTGTTTTCTATTGTTATTCCCTCAGCAAAATTTTGAAATTCCGCAAAATGTTTGGGACTTCGACAAAAGTATGCGTGGAGCTCACAGACTAGATTTTCAACTTTTGATACTGTAGGAAACTTGCTTACAATTTTAAATGCTAAATACATTCTATGAACCATGTAGTGAATGGAAAGCATGTATGGTGCACAAGTAGTTTGTAATTTTGTGCGAAGACTGGTCCTCTGACCTTGCATTACTGCAGCTCAAGCAACTCCTACACACACCAACTTTGTGGCAATTATCAAGTCATCCATACTTGCAATTTCATTCAAAGACTTCTTAACTAGTTCAAATAGATTTTGCAATGTTGATCTGTCCTTCATTTTATGAACACAAAGTAGATGAGCTCAACGGACATGTTCTTTACAGTATACACATGCATACAGACCCAAGACGTATTATCTACCACAATTTCTTCATCTAAAGAGAATGCAATGAAGTTTGACTCTTTTACATTCTCCTTTAAATCTTGCTTTTCCACCACAGCGAGATAGTTTGCCCATTCCCATCCAACATTTATTGACCAATGTGTGCTAGGATAGTGAGGAACACTCAAAAAAGATAATAAATTACTATACTCTGGGTAGTTTGTCATAGGATGCCTTCTGGACAAAATATGAAAAACAACACTCATCTGAACAGTTTTTTCCAGTTGTGCTCCTTCCATTGCTTTTCCAAATTAAGCCTTGATTGTACCTCAACTTGCAACAAGCTCATTCTTTTCTTATGCTCATCATATTCTGTGGCATACTTCACATGAAGACATTCTTCCTTTGATTTCCATCTTACTATTGATGTTTCCTTTCCACCTATGATTTGTTTTTCATAAACTTTACCTATATGCTTTTCTATAGTGTTAAGATTTAGCTGCAATTTCTTGTCTCTTTTACATTTCCAACTACAAATCACACACTTGCATTCTGTTGGTTGTTCATCTTTGTTTGCTTTCTCCATTGGTTCAATGAATGGGTACTTTGACACCCAATCAAGTTGAAAATTCCTTGACATTTCCCACTCGCGCCCCAGTTTTGAATCTTTTGATTTGCCTTTTCTTTTCTTCTTGCCAACATCATTTACAGTGCCAACATTTTCTTTTTCATCCAAGTCAATTATCTCAATCTGGCTAACCGGGGTATCCCTTGGAACATCTTCTGCGATATTGCCATCCTCATTCTGACTAACCAAGGTATCACTTGGAACATCTTCTACAGTATTGTCATCATCAATCTAGCTAACCAGGGTATCCCTTGGAACATCATTTGCGGTATTTCCATCCTCATTCTGGCTAACCAAGGTATCCCTTGGAACATCTTCTACGGTATTTCCATCCTCATTCTGGCTATCCAGGGTATCCCTTGGAACATCTTCTGCAGTATTGCCATCCTCATTTTAGCTAACTAGGGTATCCCTTGGAACATCTTCTGCGGTATTGCCATCCTCATTTGACTCAATGGCAATCCCACCTTCTGGTGGTGGTGAGGTATTACGAATGACTTCTTCATTATTATTTGGTGCAAGAGTTGATGGTGTAGCTCCATCTTGATTTGATGGATTAGAAACATTGCCAGTTCCAAAGTAAGACTGTATACTAATTCCACCTTTTTAGGGTTTTGATGGCCTCCCAGTCCCTTCACCACCCTGAGGAGTCTTACCCTTGTCGCACTTGCGGCTCGACATCAAGAATGGAAGAGAGATAAATAAATCTTAAAACACTAATACTATGAAGAAATGATTACTGACCTTTAAGTTTAAGTTTTCACTATCTTGCTATTCGCTAATGTAGGAATGCCTGTGTTGTACGTTTGTAACTTTGCCTACGATCAACTTCAAGGTGCCAACTCCAACTTTTGAAATCCGAATCGAGAGCTCACAAGTTCAGAACTAAACAAAATGTGTAAGAATAAATCAAAGTTTCAATTGTATTTATATCAATCCATATTTGGCAAATTCCGCAGGAATTCTATATGGTATATAAAAAAGATTTGGCAAATCCCATGTGATTATATAAGGAATACATTTAAGTGTTGGCGAATCAAACCTCGACGGACTACATACATTGTAATTTCCAAGGCGATTATGGCCCTACGATTAGCATGGAGGTGTCATGAAAATTGGCGAAATGGCCCCTCATAATCAACTACTTGTAAATTTTAATTGGTGAAATGGGTCCTCATGCGTAGTGACCATGTAATGGGGTTGGCGAAATGGGTCCTCACGCACAGCGACCATTTAATGGAGTTGGGAAAACGTGTCTCGATACACAATGTTGTTTTAATAGTATTGGTGAATATATAGGTGATTTAGTACTTGCTTTCAAAATTCCAGGCGAAAATATTAGTCGGCCCATTTGAAACATGTAGTTTGTTATGGAAAAATTCTTACTTCATTGATTCTCATAAAATAAATCGATGGCAAATGGATATGGATTCGACTGATAATAGGTAAAAACTAGGTGATTTGACCACCCTATTGGATGTGATCTATTCACCAATTCCAACTTGGCCGATCTGCGATATTCGCCACTAAAAAAATCTCTGCACTCGAAGACTTGGTGTAAAAATGTCTTTGTATTTAGTGAGAAATTTGTATACTCACATGTTTCATTGTTTGATGATTTGCCCCAGCTTTGTCATTTTTTGTTCTTGTTGAGCTTCAATGTTTGTTTTGAACTTTTGAGGGGCAATTGGAATTGGTGGACTCTCCTAGTTTCTATGTGGGTTCTAGTTCTCCTTTTTGTTTATTGATGGTCTCAATTGTATGGATACTCATATCTGGCTTGACATGAATGGTAACTAAGTTGAATGGAGCATAATACTTTGTTGAGTGGGGATCGAAGGTCCTGCTGCCCCATTTCCTATACATTTTGAGGTCTTGGCTACGTTTGCAATTTGTTTTGAAGTCTCTCCTTTTTCAAAAGTGTCAATTTTTGGGTCACTACTGGTTTCCATGGTCTTTCCCTTCTGTTTGACTTGTTCAACTCTATAAAGGTTGAAAGGATCAGGACCTCCTTTGATGACGTGGGTTTATCCCATGTGCAAGAAGTGGATTTCTTGAAATAATATGGAGGGAGCAACCCTCATCCTATGGATCCAAGGCCTTCCTAGGATCATGTTGTAAGTGGTTTCTTCATTGATGACATAAAATTCAGTTGGGAGAGTTTTGGGACCCAATGTGATTTGAAGATTGAACTTACCCATGGTTTGAATGTTTGGGTTATCATGAATTCTAAGGATGGAAGTTTCTTTTGTGATTTGACTTTTGTCATAACCCATTCTTTGAAGAAGAGAAAAAGGGACTATGTTGATTGCAAAACCATGGTCTATCATCACATGTTTAATGGAATAGCCATTAAAATGGACTATTAAGTAGAGGGGGAGATCACCCTATTTGGTTATGTCAATGTCTAAGGGTAACTTTTCAAAGTCAAATGTTGAAGAAGAATACTTTTCACTTGGAGTGTTTTGAATGAGATGGCTTAGATCTAAGACATTGAGGAGAGTGTTCTTGTATGTGGGAGAACTCTTGAGAAGTTTGAACATGTGAAAGAAATTTAAATCATTAGGAGTGTCATCTTGTCATCTTGGTCCTTGGGTAACATAAATTTCTTGATCTTTGTCTAATTACACAAGGCCTAAGGTGTCTTGTTCAAAGTTGTTTTGATGGATTTTGGGACTATTTCCTTCATCTTGTGAGAAAGTGTCCATAAATGCTTGTCATTGATCTTTTGGAAGGATTGATACAAGGCAATGGTGCTCTCAACATGATTTGATATCATGTCCCCTTCTCTTGTGAAATGGGCAGTATTTATCATGATCCTGATCTCGAGGTTTATGATGATGGTTGTATGACTGCTTGTTGATTCTTGGGGGATAGTTGCTAGTATTCTCATTCCCCAAATTCATATGACTATTATTCTTGGATGGAAAAGAATTTGTCGATCCATATATATTTTGATTGTTTGTCAAATATTCATTATTGCTATCATGGTTTACAAACCTTCCATTAGCATCATATTCCCTTCTTTCACTATCAATAGCGGCTTGATAAATTCTAAGAGCACTTTTGAGTGCTTCTTCATATGATTTGTAAGGGAGTTTTGAACTCCTCGTATGTCATTATTGAGAGCATGTAAGAAGAGATCACAAAATTCCTTATGCTCCATGTTTGGTGCGCTATTTGAAGAATAGAGAACTTTCTTCCATCTTGTGATAAAATGTGTGATCAACTCATTATTTTCTTGTTTGATCATTATAAACTCTCGTATTCCTATCTTGACCCATTTGTTTATGTCGAAGGAAGCCACAAATTGATCGATGAGTTACCTAAAAAAGTGGATTGATGCTTTTGTAAGTCGATAGTACCAATCTAGAGTGATACCCTCCAAAGTCTTTGGAAAATGTTTTGCTACCACCTCATCCCAAGGAAGGAGTTCCCGTACGACTATGACGTAAGCCTTGATATGACAATTGGGATCACCCTCTCCTTTAAATTTTGGAAGCTTAGGGATAGGATGTGGTAGTATGACCTGACGAATGTTGCAGTCAAGAGGCTCCTTTAAATATTTAAGGTATGTTCCTAATCCTCCAAACATTATCTCTTCAGGTGGAGCTTGTTGCGCTTGTTGAAAGGGGATGCTAGATTGTTGATATCATAAAAAGTTGGATGACTAGATGGCATAATGTTTATGTTTTGAAAAATAGGTGGGATTGTTTGTGGTTGATTTTACGTTGTCATGGATGATGAGGGCAAGGGAAGCATACATTTTCATGGAAGTTTAGATGAGGGGGATTTTGTGTTGCCCCCTGATTTGATTTGATGTTGTTAATGAAATGATTTCCCCATGCCCTAGGTTTTTCCTCAATTTTGTTTTGGCAATATTGTTCAACACTCCTAGCCTCAAGGGCCTTGATTCATTGGATCAATGTTGCTACAAGATCTATGGGCTAGGCTTCATCTATTCTTTGAGATTTTCCACCTTGTGGTGGGTTGTTTTGCTTTAGGGTTTGAGTGATCCTATTTGTTCTTTCTGATGAAACTTGACATTTTGTGCCCCTTTTATCTTGATGTACTATGTGGAGCAATTTTTGTACCTCTTGAGATTATTGTAAGTTCTTTTGATAGTACACTTCATTATCCATTTTCATGGCCATTTTTATGGGTTGATCATGTTGATGGATCTCAGATCAAACATTCAAATGTTGTGTTTTGATTTCATCAAAGTTGTGGGGATTTTGTTGGATCCCTTTTGAATTTGTAATAATACTTGAGGGGACATTCCCCTAGACTTTTTGCATGAAACATCATGAAATGTGCAAAATGTAAAAGAACCCATCCCAAAAGGATTTGTTATTCATGTCGAGTTCACCAAAATATATGGTGAATCTGACATCATATGCGAGAATGGTGTATAAGTGAATTTGAAGGTGGAAACACAAACAAATGATCCTTGAAGGATTTGTTATCCATGTCAGGTTAACCAAAATATGTACTCCTCAAAACGTGACTCAGGTGCAAATGTATATGAGTTAGCTTTGACACAACACACAAACCCTCTCCTTGTCATGGGTGAACTCCAAGTCACTCCCACTATTGTGGTAGAAGCTAGTTGAGTGGAGGCGTAACTTGGGGGTGTTTATGTTCTTGTGGGATTAGAACGTCACAGAGAGCAGTCAGCTAGTTTTGGGGCTTATTGTTTGTTTTTATTTGTTCTACGACCATGATGGTGATCTCCTATTAGGATTCCTTGTGTTCCAGTGCCTAGATGGATGTTGATTATATTCGTTGATGTTTCTTAGGCATTGTAGATAGTTTTTGTGTTCTTGTATTGTTTGGATGATCCCAAGGGTTTGTTCTTGTTCTTGAATTGCTTGTTGTGTCAATCATGGTTTAGGATGTATTTTGTCTATCTCCTCAAGGATAGCCCTAACCCACTCGCCTCTAACTCCTGGGCACACCAAATTCTTTAGAGAAGAATGAGTTAACTAGGGTTGACCAAGAGTTAACCTAAGGTTTTCCTAGTTTGACTTTTTGAAATGTGAATACCTTGTGATGGTATCGAGGGTTTGACCTTATGTTTTGGAATATTCCTCGTGATTGAATTGAGGGTTTTGAGTTTTCTAATTTTTGATGTTTTTGTATTTTTGATGTATGCAACTAATTTATGAATGCAATGCAATTTTTGGTTCCTTTTCTCAAATGTAAAGTGATCTAATTAATCTAGAAATTGAATTATGTATGCAATCTACTATGATTTTTCCTAATGCAAGCTATATTATGTTTTTGTATTTTCAAAAGCAATTTTTGGTTTAATCTAAGAATACTTGGAATGAAACTAATCTAGAATTGTAATTTAACTACTCAAAGCAAACTAGTCTAATTAACTTAAAATAAACCTATCAAGGAAATTGCAACAACAAGATTACTATTCCCAAGAGCAAAGATGATTTAACTAACTATTGAAAGCATAAAGAACATGTATTCTCTTTGGTGCATGAGCCTAGCGTATCCTTAGAAATCCTTTGTGTAGCAACATTTCCTTTCCTCTGCAGTAGTGAGGAACTCCTCTTGACAATATGGATTGAATTGCTATTGATTCAATGTGAGCTATGAAAGATATGATTGAAGCACTTGGGATTGAAGTTTGGTGAGCATAACAATGATAAATGAAGCTTTTTAAAAATATTGGGCAATACAACTAAAATAAAAAGGCACCAATGTCCTACAAAAAACATAAGAATGCTAAGTGGAGAGAAAAAACAAAGCTAATGAATGACTGCAATAATGAATTTGCCTCCTAAGGGAAAGATTTGAAGCTTTACAACAATGAAAACTAAAGAAAGAAAAGAAGAGGCTCAAATGCCTATGAAGAAGCTTGAAAAAGCTTGTAAAGATGAGAAGATCATTCTCCAACTTGAGAAATAATGAAGAGGGGAGGGGTATTTATAGTTTGGAAGGGAACACAAGAGGGGGAAATTGATTGAAGAGTTATCTCCCTTGATTGGAGAGTTAACATGATTGATTGAGGAGTGAACTGGGTTTGATTGGGAGTGAACAAGCTTTGATAGCCTTTCACAAAAGAAGAAATGGAGTTAGCATGAAATTGATTGATAGAAGAGTAGAATTGATTTTTGAGTTATAAAGGAGTGATTGGGAGTCTTGAATCAGTTAGGAAAAATTGATGATCAATTAGGGAAGGCAACTCATGCAATGAAGGCTCATTTTGGAGCAAATTTGGGTCAAAATGGAGCTACTTTTGGGCCCTAAATAAATAGGAACTCACACATGAAAACATGACAAGATCCCCCCAGTTCACTAGTAGGGTCACCCAAGAGAAATCCTAGGATCCCTTAGGGGGGATCTTGGGTAAAAGGGGGCAACCCTATAAAGGAAGACTTTTGGGTGAAAATTGAGGGTCAAAGAATGACCTTGGGAGGGTGAGTTCTGTTGAAAGTGTCTCAAAATTATACGTTCAGATCATTTTTTCTTAGGGTATCTTGTTGGTCTCTCAGGCCCTAAAAGGGTTGATAGCTAATTGGAGTGAGTTGGATGGATGGGGAAGAAAGAGTGGATGGAAAGGATCCTAGGGAAGATTGATTTCCCCTCTTGTGAAGTGAATTAGTCATGTCATCAAGGTTAGAAAGTGACAAGAGTAATTTGTTGAAAATGGGTTAGGTGACTAGGAGGACAGTGTGCAGGACATTGGAAGGGTTAGCTAGGGGGTAGAGAAGAAAGAGTGAATCTAAGGGAAGTTCAACCATGTGTTTCCAAGAAGAATGCTTGCTGAGAGGTCATATACATGCTTATATGTACGTGTTTAGGATTATAGCTCATCATAGGATTACCATGTAGGCCCATGCAATTTTTTAGTGCTTACAAACCCTAACTTGGCAAACTACATACTTGATGCCTAGGGTCGGGAAGATGAAACTAATTTTGGAAGGCCTTTCTTCCTTCTTTGAATGATCATCCAAGACATGTCATTATCAAAATCTTCAAACAAAGGAGAAAGAATAGAGGACTTCTTAGCTAATTCTACAACTTGAGATACCTCCCACAATGGGGAAGAGGGATAGCCAGAAGATGTCAAAAGATCCATAGAAATTGAAGGTGGGGAAAGAGAAAGGCCCCCACAACCCACAGAGAAAAAAGAAGTAGATTGAACCTACTTAGAAGAAGGATCCCTTGCAATAACTAGAGAAAAAACTAAAGCTATAACAACCCCAAGGGGAGTTGTCTCAAGAGACAAAGGGGCCATATCATGATCTACATCACTACGATTAGAAGTCTAATCATCCTTAGAATCAATAGTTAAATGTTTTGGGAGGGCATTCTATCACCATGTAGTTGAGCCAACATTCCTGCAACACATATGGGGAAAAACTGAAGCAAGACGACCAATAGTAAAGTATCATCTACAATAAAAGGGGACACCCTCGTAGTCAAGTAGCTAAGTCCATGACCTATCTTCCACCATAAGGACAACTTCCCTAGGAAGATCCTTGGAGGTGTTGATGTCCACCAGAAGATAGGAATAGTTGGAGTGGCTAATGTTAGAAGTGAAAGAATCTAGCTTCAGAAACTGGTCAATAACATTGTCAATAGCATCAAAGTAGGAATCTTCTTAGATTTGAAGGGGGATGTTAGATAATTTGACCCAAATAGACATAAAATTTAATGGTTCTGTGAGAGGTTTGAAAGAGGTAAACCATGGATTGAGAAAGAGGGAATGCTCACCCCACATCTAGAGCCATCCATCTAGCACCACCTCCCTATCTTTAGAAGATTGAAATCTCACAATAAAGAATCCCCTAGCACATGGGAAAAGATCGATATAACCCGCAAAGAGATACTTACATGACTCCATAATCCACTAGTATAGGTCTAGAAGAGAAGGCCATAGTATGTTAAACCTGCCAATCAAACCCCAATGCAAATGAAAGGCTTTATTATCGAGCACTTTTTATTCATTTATCACAATTGGGATGATTTGAGCACAAGGTAGAGGTCAAGAATTGTTAAGCAGATGAGGGTTGGTAGAGGGGATCTTTGTCCCAACCATTTTAGTGTATGATAATCTGAAACCCAAGGCAACACCATCAAACAAACTAGAAGAACAGTCTATGCCATGGTCAACCACATCATGGCCAAGGAATCTGTCTGGCATAGTAGAGACACCCACCCCTACAATAGACAAGCCACCACAAGAAGAACCCCCACTAGGGTGAGCAACTAAGCCATCCGTAATAGAAACCCCACCACCAAGAGCTAAGAGTAGAGGGGAGTCTCCAAGAAAAGGCAATGAAACCATTCTAGGAATGTGTTTAACTATTTCAAAAGCATGTGCAAGAGATATTTTCAAATTTGAGTTTTTTATATTGATATGATTGTTTCTCTAATGAATTAGCAATGTTGAATGTAATGGCCAAGTGGCATTAATTTCTAGGGGTACACATTTTTAAATAAAATTGAGCATTTTAACCTCAAATATGTATTGACTCAAGGAACACTCATATAAGATCAACAAAATAATTGATCGTCTGCAAACATATGAATTTGAGATCCTTTATAAGAAGGACAAAGAAAATGTGCCAACAAATGTACTTTTTTCCAAGAGAAGTCATTTGTCCATTACCCTCTTTATTATACTACATAGTCTTCTTCAAGGTTGTTTACATGACACTACTATTGCCCAATTAAGATAAGAAATTCCAAGCAAGAGGAGAAGGGATTGGGTAGTTTGCAATAGAATCATCTTCTTTAGAGATAACATTTATTAAAGGAATCTTCATTATAGGGTCAAAGGCATTTGGTACAAATAAAAGCCCTCATTTGCTTGTATATAAGTCCTAAAAACCTATAAAGACCTTACCTTCAATCTCTTTTGGAAGAGAATGAAAGATATTTTGTAAACTATGGAAGAATATGAAACTTATTAGAAAAATGAAATTGTGTTCCATCCCTAAGGCTTATGTAACCAAATGTTATTCCCAACCAAAATTAAGAAATTGCATCTATGGACTCCTATCTCATCCTGCTAAGATTTGAAGGAAAAGATAAAATATTTGTTATAGTAGATCAAATGAATAAATATGTTTATTTCATTCCCATAATAGGTTAGGTTTAATGGTCCTAAGATTGCTAAGATTTATTTCTAACTAGTGTTTAATCTATGTGGATCCCACGATAGATCATTTGATATCAAATTGTATTTACCAAAATAAGTTTTGACAAGAACTATTTTGATTAGCAGGGCCCACATTCAATATAGTATTATCTATCATCCCCAAAGGAATGGACAAACAAAGGCAGTGAATGAATGCTTGGAAGAGTCCTTGAGGACATATACATAGGGGATAGGTAGAACATGTGGATGAAATAGCTATATTTGTGCAATTATTAATACAACACCATACACCACTCCATCAAAATGCCTCCATTTAAGGTGTTATATACTAATATTCCTTGGTCATTAATGAATCCATAAACATGTGGCCCATTTTTTAAAAAAAATTATGCCATTGAATATTTTTTGCATTTATTTTCTATGAATGGTTTAGGAATATAACACATTCAATGTCAAATTACACTCAATGATAACATAAGACCCAAGTAATTACCAAAGAAGTTAATTATAATGAAATTGGCTTTTGCACAAATCCAAGGCAATGCAATTAAAGTAAATTCCCAAATAAATGTGCAAATCTCAACAATACAATCACATTTACAAGTGTAATGGTGAAAATTGCATACCCATACATTTTTTCCTAATATTTTGGGCCCACTTTGCTTATAATGTCTGCAATACAATGACTAGTCCACAAGTGGCATATTCTTTTATGAATTCAGCTCATGACATCACCATATCTTGATCCCATTATGAATCATCCCAAATATTTGATCTTGAGCCATAGATCCCCAATTTATCATCCTAGATTAGATCCATGGGTGTAAACTTGATCTAGGTCATTTCTACAATCACATATTTAAACTTTGAACTTTTAAAATTCAAAATTCAAATTTACACCTCCCAACAATTTGCACTAACCATTGTGCATTGATCTAGCACATGTTTTTGTTGATTTGTGTGCTATGTTGCTTTATTTAAAGACATTTACTCATTCATTTTAAATCACATATGTACTTATTGAGCACATCTAGAATTCAATTTTGAAAGGGAATAAAAAGAATCATTACAACATTATCAGAGCATTGCATCAACATACATCATCATAGAATTACATCAACATACATCATCATAGGTCCATTGCACACTTGTTTGTTGTCCTTGATCATTGTTGTAAAGTTATTGAATAATTCCAACTAGGGTTTGATTGAGGATAAAATGACACTTGCGATTTAATAGCATCAGTTCTTACTGAAATTTAGTTACTAGAAGATCGAGGAAACTAAATTCTCCATTTTGTTAACCAAAATTTGACCACTTTCTAATTTTTTCATTAGACTGTTGGATTTATGCTAGTTAAAATTATGAGTTTCGATTAAATATTATCTAAGGGAAGAGCAACACTAATCAAAACCCCAACAAGGAAAAATTGGCATTTCTTTCTAATGTTTGTGTTCTCCTTTGTAGTTGCACATGAAAAAAAGACACCAATTAATATTTGTTCTAGCTAAAATATAGGTTGTTTCTAGTGTTTTCCTTTTGCCTTGTGAAATTTTTAAATAGGAAGTTTAAACCTAGTTTCCAGAGTTTTATTTTACTTCCTTTTTAATAAAAATGGTTGCTTTGCATTTTTTATTTCTTTCGTCTTCTTTTTTTGAAATATATGTAGAGAGAAGGGACAATTCTAATGTTGCCTTATTTAATAGATTTTTTAAATAAGTTTCTAAAAATTCTATTCACAAGTGCATTTTTCCTAGGGGATTTTGTATTTTTATTTATAATAAATAGGCCAAGGGAATAGAAAGAATCATTACAACATTATCAGAGCATTACATCAACATACATCATAATAGAATTACATCAACATACATCATCATAGGTCCATTGCACACTTGTTTGTTGTCCTTGATCATTGTTGTAAAGTCATTGAATAATTCCAACTAGGGTTTGATTGAGGATAAAATGACACTTGCGATTTAATAACATCATCAACTCTTACTAAAATTTACTTACTAGAAGATTGAGGAAAGCAAATTCTCCATTTTGTTAACCAAAAATTGACCACTTTCTAATTTTTTCATTAGATTGTTGGATTTATGCTAGTTAAAATTATGAGTTTTGATTAAATATTATCTAAGGGAAGAGCAACACTAATAAGAACCCAAGCAAGGAAAATTAACATTTCTTTCTAATGTTTGTGTTCTCCTTAGTAGTTGCACATGAAAAAATACACCAATCAATATTTGTTCTAGCTAAAATATAGGTTGTTTCTAGTGTTTTCATTTTTCCTTGTGAAACTTTTAAACAAGAAGTTTAAACCCAGTTTCCAGTGTTTTATTTTACTTCCTTTTTTAATTAAAACATGGTTTCTTTGCATTTTTTATTGGTTTCGTCTTCTTTTTTTGAAATCTATGTAGAGAGAAAAAATTAAGGGACAATTCTAATGTTGCCTTATTTAATAGATTGTTTTAATCTATTTCTAAAAATTCTATTCACTAGTGCATTTTTCCTAGGGGGATTTTGTATTTTTATTTAAAATGAATAGGCCAAAACATTGTGTGTAATAGCATGATTGAAAAGACATTGTTAATCTTTTTGTAAGGTTACAAGTGCCATTGTGAAGTTTGTAGGCAACAAAAAAATGTCATGCTTTGTTTGACATATGAAACAAGTTGATTGAAAACCTTAAATAAATTTAATTTTTGGACAACTTATGTAATAGTTTTATAAAACCTTGTCATGTCACATAGGCATACATTGGGCTCTCAAGTAGGATTCATGGGATTGACATGATGTTGGTTTATGCTATTTGAATCATGCATAGATGAAAGAGATGAATGCATGTATTAGAAAGAAGCCAATGTATATGTAGTGATTGAGCGTTGCAAGCATAGTTGTCTATGATATATAGACTCCACTTATTAGTATGGTTGCATGAGCTATGTAGGTAAGGTTTTGAAATGGTGATAAATGATTGTCTTTGATTTCGTTTCATATTTTGGAGTGATTTGTATGTCAATGGAGATAGAAAACATTTTGAGAGGAGTATAATTTTTGGTAGAGAAATCCATGGTTTTGCATGAAATTTCTGATTTGAAATAAACATCACTACTATTTTTTGTTAGCATTTTGAAGTACTCTTACATTTATAATACTTATTCATAGGTTGTGGTTTTAAATTTCTAATTTTCTCTTTGAATGAGTTGCATGATTCTTGAAATTATTCAGAAAACTAGTGAACAATAATATTGAAAGTATAAGCTTAAAGTATACAAACCCAATTAAATTAATTAGAGGTACATGTGATTAACCATTAAAATTGAAATAAAATATTGATAAACATGTGTAAGATTCAATGAGAATCCAATGACACAAGCCTGAATCTAGGTGCAATAAGAAAGTTACAATAGCTATACGCACAAAACAAATAATGTAATATGCAATAATACAAGCTATTCCAAAATAAAGGAAATGAATTACTAAACCAAATCAACCATTAATGAATGGAAGAAGTAGATATAAATAATCTCAAGCATGCACAAGTCAATGTGACAAGTGTCCTTGAGGAGAGCAGTGAACTAGAGACTAACTCAATTGCATGAGTAGAGATGTCTAGTGAACTCATCTCGATGTGGGAGATATTCCATGTGCTCCCATCAATCAAGGATATTACATTTACTCAAGTAAATAAATAATAATTACCTAAGTAAACTTAATAAAAGGTGCAATTAATTAATTATACCAACACCCCCCTTAAGTGCAACTTAGGGAGAATAATGAAAAGTGAAATGGGTCTTAGCTACAAGGCCATGTTAGGTACCCATATACAATGAAAATCTCTCACAAAATAGAGAAAAGGAGAAAACCCAGTGGGAAAAAATCCTCTCCAAAAGAGAGAAAGATGAATGAATCTGAAAGTTTCTTGTGTACCTCAATGTCGATGCTGAACTGTGACTAAAACCAATCCATAGGAGCAAGTACCATGAAGATTCAGGAACAATAACCATAATGAATGGCTCTCAATTTGAGATGTTATCTGATGTGAATTAGTTGCAAAATTTAGGTTCATTTACCATAGGCTCTTAATTTGAGATGTGAACCAATGTGAATTAGATGCAAGACTCAGGATCATTTACCATAGGATCTCAATTTGAGATGTGAACCAATGTGAATCCAAATGTTTCAAGTCATAAGCATGATGTGACAAAGAGAAAACTAGAGAATTCCAGATGCAACTCAATGTGAGATTTCATCAAGATGAAGGTGGGATCAAGTGCATGGCATTTGACTACACTCACATCACTTATTATGTCTTGTTGTGTGAAAACACTAGAAGCCTATGCATGAATCCCCCAAAAGACAAGTATATGATATGATGACACTTTATAAATTGAGTGCATTTACATAAATACACCCCCAAAATAGCTAAATTTAGAAACCCTTAGCATATTACAATGATTGACACTTTATAGATGAGTATGATTACAACAAATAGCTGATTTTCCAGAGTTTTACAATGCCCAATATGGATGAATAAGATGAAAGTACAACCAATTAACATCTTAAGAACAAGTATTTAGTGCCATGATGTAGTGCTAAAAAACCATCCACTTTAGAAAAAAAGGGACCCAAATCCGAGTCCTTTTGTGAAAGTTATGAGTCTTCAAAGTCCAAAAAAGTGACTATACAACAAATTCTGAGAGAAAACTAAATTCTAGAAAAATATAGGAATCATAAATAGAAATTGATTACATCAATGCAAAGAAGATGGAAAAATAGCCTATCTAAAAAAAAAAATGTTCTGAAAAAGGCCTCCGTATGAGCAAGATATGGCCTCCCTAAGTTGCCCTCCAAAATTGAAAACTGCAGTGAGAGGGGGGTTTGTCCCTAGTGGTTACTGGGTGGCTGACTGGCTGAGCCACCAACAGAGGTGGCTATTGGGCAGAGTTTTTTTTATTGGAAAATAAACTATTAAAAGAAATATTTTTTTTTATTTAAAAAAATAGGCAACAAAAATTTATTGTTTTTTTATATGAAAAAAACTTAAAAAAAAAACATGCGGGGTAGGGCCCAAGGCACCCGCCACCACCCCATATGGGTGGTGCAGGGCTGAAGGGCTCTCACCACCCCCTTTAAAGGGAGGTGAAGGAAAGGACCCCTCCCTACACACGGCAAGGTCGTGGAGTACCCCCCACACACTAGCGCATAAGCGCTTAATAAATCTTTTTTATTACTTTTTTTAATTAAAAAACTTTGCTTTTATTTTTTTATTTTTTTAAATTTTTCAATAAAAAAATTATATATATATATAATGTATATATATATAATGTACTTGCAAGCTTAGGGAGGCCGTACGACCTCTCTAGACAAAAAAAATTGCCTTTTCTTCAAACTTGTTCAAAAAGGACAAATTTTATATGGATCTATAGGTTTTTGGCCCCATTAGATGAAATGCCATAGTCTGTTTTGTGCCAAAATGTTCTGAAAAGGAGCTCTTTGTCATATCTGAAGAAAAAATCACTAGAATATATGCAACCAAAAACTTGAATAAAATGACTTTCGAGTGTCCAATTTAAACAAAACGAAAGGCAAACCTTTATTTCTAGGCTACTCTGGAAATGATGGTGGGCTCTGATCTGATGCAGGAATCACCGATGTGAAGCTCCAAATGAAACCCTTCTTTCCTCAATAGACATGAATAAACTTCAAACACCAACAACACTCTGATACCATGTAAGATTCAATGAGTATCCAATTACACAAGCTTGAATCTAGGTGCAAGAATAAAATTACAATAGCTATAAGCACAAAAATAATAATGTAATATGCAATAATAGAAGCTATTCCAAAATAGAGGAAATGAATTACTCAACCAAATCAACCATCAAATGAATGGAAGTACATATAAATAAGCTCAAGCATGCACAAGTCAATGTGACAAGTGTCCTTGAGGAGAGTAGTGAACTAGAGACTAACTCAATTGCATGAGTAGAGATGTCTAGTGAACTCATCTTGATGTGGGAGATATTGCATGTGCTCCCAACAATCAAGGATATTACATGTGCTCTTATTTCTTATTTTACTCAAGTAAATAAATAATAATTACCTAAGTAAACTTAATAAAAGGTGCAATTAATTAATTACACCAACAAGATGTACGTAATAGTAATGATAAATCATCAAACACAATTGACACTAAATTTATGTGGATGAACCTTTTTGGGAAAATGTTCCACCACCAAAGAGATACCAAGCATGTATTAATCAAGTAGAAACAAGCACATCAATACATTTCATACATTATTCTTTAGTCCAACAACATTTTGGTAGTGTGAGAGTACTTGTACAATAACCATATTTCATCTATAGAAAACCCTCAGTATATAAATTCAAGAAGGCTTAGAAAACTACCATAAAACAATACCATGGTAAAAAATTCTCATGACCCACTACATGACAAAAAAATGTCATTAAGCCCACTTTCTCAATCCTAGGTGTTCCATGAATACACTAAATGTATTGTCATTTCCTATTTTAAGAAAGATGCTCCATAAATTGATGTGGGTCAAGGTTCATGGGTCTTGACAGACTACTAAACCAAGTAGCCAAAATAAAACAACACAATAATAAATAGAAATGTCTGTATTCATTTACAACAGGTACATACAATAGAAGTTCAATGATTACAAACTTGCATGCATACATGCCTTGACATTAAGCCTTACAAGATTCTAATAGTGATTTAGATTAATCATCCAATCTTCACATGAAAACCCTCACCATAAAACTGAAACTACTGATTTGGCATAAGAAGAAGCTGTAGTAGAAGAAGTTTCCTCATACAATGTGAAAATCCTCTAGTTAAATGCATAAGAGGTGGCCGCCACACATCCTCATGTGAAGGGACGTATCATCCTCTTATTGGCTCTCTAGATTGACCATACAAGTGATAAAATCAAATTTGTCACTTTCTGGGCACTTTTAGGCGGTGCAACAAAAACACGTGACCCATCAGGATATTGTGGAATTTCAGGGGTCATCGGCATATATCCCATTACCAGGGAAAGTTTCGCATATCTTGTTGCAGACCAAAGTTCTACCCAAGCATAACTTACTCTAATTTTATCAGAACTTCTCCAAATTTGAACTGTAGACACCCATTTGGCTCCTATTCAAGGTGAAGTCATCACTTGGCCTTGAACCAACTAGAATTCTCAGAAATTTGATCACCAAGTCCTACAACAAAAATAAGAAAGAAAAACAACAAAGAAGGAAATATTTTTGGTTGATGAGGATTGCTCATGGGCCTGGATGCTCCTGCATTAGACACATTGGGTAACTGAAATGTTCCATGAGTTGGAATATCATGAACATTTTAGCAAGTCTGGAACCAAAATTCCATATTTGGCTAACTCTGCAACACTCAACCAAGAAGCTTCATCTACAACTTTATTCTTCCATCAAACTAGGTATTCCATGTAGTCCTTGCCAAAGTCTAGAAATGCCAACATTGCTTATTCTATCACCTTTTTCTTCAACAATTGAAAGCTTTTTTCTACTATAGTTGTCCATTGAAACTCTTTCCTAATACCCTTTATTGTCTCTGTAATAGGTGCACATATGACACTGAAATTTCTAATTAACTTCTTGTAGAAGCTCGCCAAACCATGAAAATTTCTAGCCTCAAACATGTTTTTGGGTGATGGCCAATCTATTATTTCCTTAACCTTCTCAGGATCCATCTTCAACCCTTCTTCAGACACTACAAAACCCAAATATACTAGTTCCTTCTGCATAAAATTGCTTTTATCCAAGTTTACAAGAAACTTTTCTTCTTTTAACCTCTGTAAAACTACCTTAAGGTGCAACATGTGTTCCTCTTTTGTTTTACCAAAAACCAAAATGGCATCCAAATAAATGATAACAAATTTTCCAAGGAAAGGTTTCATTACCTCATTTATTAATCTCATAAAGGTGCTGGGTGCATTTGTCAATGCAGATGACATCACAAGCCACTCGTACAGTCTATCCTTGGTCTTGAATGATGTCTTCTATTCATCAACTTCTCTAATTCTAATTTGGTGGTATCCACTTTCAAATCAATCTTGTTGAAGTACTTTGCTCCATTGAAATAGTCCATCAAGTCATCCATACGAGGCAATAAAAACTTGTACTTAATGGTTATATTATTTATAGCCCTTGAATTAGTGCATATTTGCCATTTCCCATCTTTCTTAGGTGCCAGTACAATAGGAACAACACACGGAATGAGGCTCCTTGTAATCAATCACTTATCCAACAGCCCTTGCACTTGTCTATTCATTTTATATGGTGCCTTATTGAGTAGGTATGCTCCCAGTATCAAGTCCATGCAATGACTTATGCTTCTAGTTGGAGGTAATCCATTAGGTAAGTACTCCATTAGAATGTCACTGAACTCATTAAAAATTTCTTAAACTTCTGCCCCTTTCTCTGTTGTCATAATTTCTGCAACTTGAGGTAGGAAGGCATAACATTCCTTCTCCTTTCTAATTTCCTTTAGGAACATTTTTTCTAGTCACTAGACAAACCCTATTGGTTTTCTCAACCTCCTCATCCTTATCCTTCAAAGGATTCAACACATAATCAACCCCATCCTACTTGATTTTAATGCAATTAATCTTGCCATCATGAATGGCTTGCCTATCATATTGCCAAGGTTTGCCTAACAAAATGTGGCATGCATCGATTGGCATAACATCACACATTATCTCATCTTTGTAATTATGGATATGAAATTTAACAAGGCATTGCTCACTTACCAATAAATGACGTCTCTTTTGCAGCTAGGAAACCTTTTAGGGAGTTGGATGTTTCAGCCTCTTCAATTTCCACTTCTCCAACATCTCTTTTAATACTAAGTTGTCAGTATTGTCGCTGCCCACAATGACCTTGTAGCATTTTCCTCCAGACTTATGTCAGGTTCTAAATATATTTCTTCATTGTTTTGGTTCCTATTGTACCTTCTCTGGTGTTAGAAGAACTTTCCTCAACATCAAGGTTTCTCCATCCTCAGGTTCTTCTCCAAATTTTGGGGAGGCTACACTTGCCATGCTTACCTCCTCATCTTGTGCTATATGGACTCTAGTCTCTTTTCCTTTGCCACTTCTTTGTTGTACTTGAGTACATTCAAATTCCCTATGTCTGGTCTATCCACACTGGAAACAAGTTCCACTAAATCCTCTTCCTCTTCCAGAATTTTCTTTACCTCGAGAGTAATCACCCCTTCCTCTACCTCCTTGGGTACTGGTATGAGAATAACTTGCTTCTTGTGGATTATCTTGAGAACCATGACCAAGATTTGATTGCCGTCTCCATCTTGAGGGTTTACCTTTTCCCCTTGAACCATTCTATTTTCTAGAGATCTTTTCCTCTACCTTCAATGCAAATTGATAGGCTTCTTCTACACTGGTAATTCTAATTATGCTAATTTTATCTTGGATGGAATAATGCAAACCATTTACATACCTAGAGACCCTCTTAGCATCATCTTCAATGTGACCAGCCTTGATGTTCAATTTGTAAAACTCCTGTATGTAGTCTTGTAAAGTTTTCTCCCTCTGCTTGAGGTTCTGCAACTTATTAAACATGGTGATATGATGATCTGCTGGTAAAAAATTTGTCTTCAACTTAGCTATCATCCTCTCCCAGGTTTTAATCTTTTCCTTTCCTTTTCTCTATCTCTCAACTTGCACATGATCCCACCATAGAGATGCATGTCTCTTCAGATTTATAGCTGCAAGCTTTACCCTCTTAGGGACTTCAATGGATTCTAACTCAAAATACTTATCTAACTTTGAGATCGAGTCTATCAATTCCTTTAGATTCAAACTACCACTGTAACTAGATAGTTCTACATGGGGTTTAATGGAAATCTAAATTGTCATTACAATCAAAAACCTCCTTTCATGTTCATCTCCTCCTTATTCTACTTCTTCTACACTGACTTATTCCTCATTATCACTCACATCCTCTACATGTACTCCTCTACATTGTGTTCTTTGCATTGCATCCAGTCTAGCTATGATCCCTCTTAGCATCTCTACCAGTGCTGCATCTCCATCTCTTGGAGCATCTCCTCTTCTTCCTCTTGCTCGGTGTGTCATGTCTATAAACCCTCTACAGTTGCATTTTTTCCTTTCTTCACTCTTCCTACAACAATCTCCTTAGGGTCCCTTGTACAACACCTCCATAGCCTCAAGGAATGCAAAATGGAGCTCTAATACCACTTGATGTAGGTCAAAATTTAGGGGTCTTGATAGACTACTAAACCAAACAACCAAAATAAAACAACACAACAATAAACAGAAATGTCCTTATTCATTTACAATAGGTAGTTGCAACAAGAGTTCAATGATTACAAACTTGCATGCATACATGCCTTGGCATAAATCCTTACAACATTCCAATAGTGATTCAGATTGACCATCAAATCTTCACATGAAAAACCTCACCATAAAACTAAAAAAATGATTTGGCAGAAGAAGTTGTAGTAGAAGAACTCCCCTCATACAACATGAAAATCCTCTAGTTAAATGCATAAGAGGCAGCCACCACATCCTCACGTGAATGGATATCTATTATCCTCTTACTAACTCTCTAGACTAGTCATACAGGCGGATAAAACTATTTTTGTCACTTTCTGGTCACTTTCAGGTGGTGCAAAATAAAAACGTTACCCACCAGAATATTGTAGGATTTTAGGGGTCATTGACATATTGTGGGATTTTAGTGGTCATTGGCATATATCCCATTGGTAGGGAAAGTTCTGCATATCTTGTTGCAGACCAAAGTTTTGCCCAAGCATAACTTACTCCACTTTTATTAGAACTTCACCAAATTTGAATTGTAGACACCCATTTGGCTCCTCTTCAAGGTGAAGTCATCACTTGGCCTTGAACCAGCTGGAATTCTTAGAAATTTGATCACCAACTCCTGCAACAAAAATAAGAAAGAAAAACAACAAACAAGGAAATATTTTTGGTTGATGAGGATTGCTCATGGGAATGGATGCTCTTGGATCATATCCTAATCTTTGACTTCCTTTTGTAACCTCATGTATTTAATTCCATTACAACAATATCTCACATAATTTAGAGAATGATTATAACAAAATAATATCCATCAACTCCTCATGGGAATCTAAGATACCCATTCTAAGAAGGTTGGAGACCTAACATTATACATTAGGATTCAAAACTGACATTATTTCGAGTGTCAACTTTTTGAATTATAACCTTACCACTTTCTGCCATCTCTTGAACAAAGTGTTACTGAACTTCAATTTTCTTACCACCTTGCAATCAAAACCAACTCTAAACATAATCTTTGCAACCAAACTACATCTTTATAGGCATGCGTAGCAACCATATACTCTAATTTGGTAGTAGAAAAAGGAACCATGGGCTACCTCTTACTCATCCAACTAACATCATTACAAAATAGAGAAAACATATAGCTACATGTGGACCTTCAACTATCCAAATCACCTACACAATCTACATCAAAGAATTTCTATATGTCTAATATCTTACCCACATCATTAGGACCATGATAATATAAGTAATAATCATAAGTTGCTTGCAAATATCTATATACCATCTTAACACAAGTCTAATGCTCCCTACCAAAGCAAGACATAAACCTGTTAAGGACTCTCACAATGCTTGGGAAATATATGGTCTAATACATATGATTACACACATTAGGCTACTAATAGTACTAGCATAAGTCATATTATACATATTTTCAAAATCATCATTACAAAATAGAGAAAACATATAGCTACAGGTGGACCTTCAACTATCCAAATCACCTACACAATCTACATCAAAGAATTTCTATATGTCTAATATCTTACCCACATCATTAGAACCATGATAACATAAATAATAATCATAAGTTCCTTGCAAATATCTATATACCATCTTAACACAAGTCTAATTCTCCCTACCAAAGTCAGACATTAATCTGTTAAGGACTCTCACAATGCTTGGGAAATATATGGTCTAATACATACGATTACACACATTAGGCTACTAATAGTACTCGCATAAGTCATATTATACAAATTTTCAAAATCATCATATGATTTAGGACACATATCCAATGAAAGCTTACTGCCTATAGGTAAATGAACACTCACTAGTTTATAATCATGCATAGAAAATGACCACAAAATAGTGTCAAAATACTTACGCTAACTAAGCTAGATCTTTTTGTGAACTTGATCCCTACTGATTTCCATTCCCAAAAAAAATTTATGTCAAAGACACAAGAAATTTGAGCTTTAAGCTCCCTAATAATCACCTTGCTATTATCAATAAACATATCATAAACATACAAGACAATGATTAGAATCAATCATTGATATATTTAATGTAAACACAATTATCCTATTTGCTTCTAAAAAAATCTAACTTCAATGCAAGAGCATCAAGATTTTGATATGACATCTAAGGTGATTGTTTTAAACCATACAATGACCATTGAATTGTTTCAAACAATAAAATGACTATTTCAATGTCCAAACCAAAATTTCTTTCCCTTTTACTTCAAACCCTTCTAGCTACCTCATGTAAATTTCCTCTTCAAGATCCCCATGCAAGAATAAATTTTAACAACTATTTTCTCTACTTCAAAATCACAAACAACAAGAATAGAAAACAATAATCTAATGAAAGACAAATTTGCACTAGGAGCTCAAAAATTTCACCAAAACCAAGTCCCTCTCTTTGGGAGTATCCCTTAGCTACTAGTCTATCCTTGTACCTCTCTAACCAACTATCTACTCCAATCTTCTTTTGAAACACCCACTTACAACCTATGAGCTTCCTTTCTTTAGGAAGATTCACTAGATCCTAGGTGTCACATATGTCTAAGGCCATCATCTCCTCCTACATGGAATCCATACAAGAATCATGTTCATCTAAAGAGAGAGATTCCCTAAAATATGTTGGTGTATCATTAGTACATGACAAAGTAAATACATAACAAAAATCTAGTGGGGTATTGTCAACTAGGTTTTGTTATTTCTTAGATCATCTCAAGGGTGGAGTAAGGGGCTCTTCCTAATATTGTACATGCTCAAATAGCTTAGAACTCTCACTTGAATCATTTCTTCCTTTCTATCCTCTAATCCACCATTCTATTCTTCAACATGTGCACTTTCCTACTTCTTGACCTTAGTCTCAAAATATATTGGTTTCCTTCCTTCTTTCTCCTTTGGCTAGATAGAACTTGAAAATAATCCAAGATCCCTAAATATTACATCCTTATAATAAATCATTTTATAGGTTAAAGGATTTCAAAGCTTATAACCTTTTGCATTCTTGTTGTAACCATCAAAGATACATTTCTATTTTTTTGGATCTAATTTAGACCATTTTTCCTTAGGCACATGAACAAAATCTTCACATCCAGATATCCTTAAATGTGAAATATAAGGTTTCTTAATTGTCCACACTTCATAAGGATTTTTTTATACAAGAGTTGAACAAAAAGATTGGTTTATCAAGTCTCACAATGTCTTCCCAAAATGACTGATCCAATTGTGTACCACTCATCACACTTCTAGCTCTTTCCATTAAGGTTCATTTCATCCTTTTTGCATCCCTATTTTACTAAGGTGTATAAGGGGTGTCTTCTATCAAACAATACTTGTATGTCTACATAAATCATCAAATTTTCTAGAGCAATATTCACTGCCATAATCAAATCTCAACACCTTTATTTCCTTATCTAGTTGTATCTAAAGTAATCATCGATGAGTATAACATTATAATGAGATTTATCCATTGAACCAACATTCATTGGCCAAACATATATGAGTGAATAAGTTCTAATAATCTCTGTTTTCTATTACTTCCAATAGGAAAAGAGACTCTATTTTACTTACCAAACACACAATGCTCATTAGATTAAACATAAAAACCATCAACATATTTTTATGAATTCAAAAATTTTCACCAATGTGGCTCAAATATGTAATAACTCCACTAGCGTTCCCCTTTTTTTTATAGTCCTATCTACTTAATAACATTTATTTTGCATAACATTTTATAAAAACACTAAATAATAACCATAAATCCATTCATGCTCACCAACAACCAACAAATATAGTTATTATTAATATAGTTAGAACTCTTGATACTAAACTTGAAACATATGCCTCAATTTATCACAATAGGGCTAAAAACTAATATAAATAGTAAATTCTACCTTCACAATTTCCCCCCTTCTAGTACATAAGAAACCATATATCCAACCTTACTTGCTACAAGTAAATCCAAGATTTTGTTCATGTGCCTAAGGAAAAATGGTCTAAATTAGATCCAAACACACACACACACACACACACACACACACACAGATATATATATATACTACAACGATATTTAGGTAATTAAAAGTAATTAACAATATTTACAAGGAGTATTACCTTTGTTGAACTAGCTGAAAGTTGTGATGGTTTTTTGGGTCCTAGCTTCAATCATGATTCAACATCTAGGGTGCAATGTGAACCCAACCACATGGATAAGAATTCCCTATCCACCACAACCAAGTGGACTCCAGAACTTGTAGAGAGAGATGATCCATGCCAATATTTGAATGAATTGAGTAGATACTAACCAATAGTTATTAACACTCTAACAATATTATTCCCTATTAGATGATCACACCTAGGCCAACAATCATAGGATGTCAGTATTACTAAGGACTTACACACATGAAACAACTTGGTCTCATAACATCTAGTATGACCTTTTTCCCGCTGTCCTTAGAATCTACTAAGCAATAGATAATGACATCCATCACTTGCATGGCACTAGATCTAAATCTTGCATGCTATTGGTGAAAGCCTTTTGAGCCCCATGGAAATTTCTTGGCATCCTTCACCCGTATACTTGGGTGATAGCTTAGTTGTTCTAGTTATAGTCAGCCAACACATGCATAAGTAAAGAATTTCTAAAAATTTGGCTAGTTTGTCTAACCTTCTAGACAGTCACAAAACAAAAGACTCTTATTTCATGAGGACAACCTACAACTTGAATTACAACAGTAAGGCAAGATCAAATACTTACAACGAAGGGATAATATGGGTGGAAAAATAATCCTGAGGCCAATTTATAGTCTAAATATAGTCATACCAGGTATTAACAACCCAAATCTTGTTCTCAAACAATGCAGACAACCAATACTAAGTTATATTTAAGTGTAACACTTAACAACATAGAATTTTTCTAAAAGAGTCTAATAATCTTTCATCCTAACATGAGGTAGTAATAAACTACAATTAATTTCAGACCTTATTCACCCAACATAAGCTACAATAAGTTTTAAGCATTATTGAAGTCCTCCCAAAATAGAGATTTGCATAAATTTTCCTATTGTGCATTACCCAACTTTTAACATAAGAGCCCATTTACATTTATGTTATGATGGGCGTCCATACCCCTTTTCAAGGCTCCTATTTGATCTTGGGTAAGAACAACGTGGGTTTTTCTTCTTTAAAAAAATTTCTTAAGAATTTTCAACAACCCATTTTGACATTTCATGCCATCACGACTTTTCTTGAGGCCCTATTCCATGAGGCATTTTGTCAAACAACTCACACGCTTTGTCTAGGCAACCATATTTTTGGATAGTGGACATATTAAATTTAAAAGATTTTTCCTACACATCCCCCTCTTACAACTAATTTTGTGATATCCTTAACTATGTAGGGTAAAATTTTATAAGTATTTTGGACAACAATCCCATTCACTAGCATAAATAAAATCCCCTAACTCATACGCAACCATAACAAGAAAAAGAAAAGTTTATTAAAGGAAATAGCAGCAAGGTAAAATGAACTTGTTGTATGCCATGAAAAATTAGTCCATGTGGCTAGAAAATTTGTTGAAGTGCCCTCCACGCTTAGCTAAACAACCTTCTATCCTCTTTTTTTTCACCCTCATGTTCCTTCCTCTTATTTTTCCTTTTCTCTATATTTTCCAACTATAAATCTACTAAAAAAATCTCCTTTCGCCTCATCTTTATCCCCCTACCCATGCGTCCTCCTATAGCACCTCCATTCATGCTCCTTCCTAGGCTGGATGTCCTCTATTTTGGCATGCATGGTGGACAACAAAATTTTTAGGGCATGGGGTCTTTCTTTCATTCTTGAGGGAGGTTGACCATGCCTTCAATTTCTGGTCACCTCCTTCAATGTTCTTGATCGTAGCTTCCTCCTTTTTAACCCTATACCTCTCCTTTTCTTACTTATTAGCTTGATTTATTTTCTTTTGCTTCGATTTCTTTGGTTTTGCTTTCATTTAATTTCTTTGAATCTTATTTTATTTTCTATTTTTTTAAATTATTTACCACTCTCACATTTGAAATGAACAATAACATTAATAATAATTTTTAGTTATGATTTATTCCTTTTAAATTTATGTTCTTAAACATCCACTTTATTATCACTGTTAACATAAGCTATTACCTTAGGTTAACCGAAAATGATCAATTTGATCATTTATCATCATTATGGTATAGGCACACTTTAGCAAAAATATATTTGGAAAGAAATATGTAACAAAGTTTCTACTGCCTAGCATGTGGACTCAAGTAGGACCTACGGACTTGATAAATTGATGAGCGAGACCAACTAAGTGCTAGATATACAAACTAGGTACAACTTCGGTCGAATGTTTGGTTAAGTCAATTTCTCGGCAAGGATTTGGCATTAGAACCTTTCTCTTTCTATGAATCCATAGAATCCACTTCACCTTGCACCCTATCACCTACAAGACAAACAATGCTCCTTACACAATTCATAAGTAAGGTTAGTCTAGGTTAGTCAAAAATATAATCAAGTATATATATAATCTAACAAGAAATATAACTAGATTTCCACTTTTATCATTGGAAACCATTAAGAGTTCATACACTTATGCATACACACACACATAAACATAAACACACACGAACATAAACACACACACATGAGATCTTAGAGTAGGTTTTTATGAGGATATGGTATCCTTCCCTCCTTAGGATTAAGTTAGCTCGATTTAGCTAAAATATGTTTGGATATTCTAATTTAATTGCATTTTCATCTTCCTAGGTAGCTCCTTGCTCCCTAATTGGTCCCAAAGGACCTTAACCTACATTATTGCTCAATTGTCCAGTTGTGTGTTGCATCTATCTATGATTATGCATAGGTTGAGGTAGATATCTCTAACCTCTTCTACCTGTAGTGCTTACCAATCAATTACATGTGTGGGATCAACAATATATTTCTTAAGTAATGATACATGAAATACATTATAAATGTGAGAGAGATGGTGGAAGAGATAGTATTTAAGCCACACAACTAATCTTTTCAAGTATCTCAAATGGTCCAATGTATCACTGGAATAATTTAGCAACCTTGCCATAATTTATTGAACTTTTCTAAGGATTGACATGAAGAAACACCCTATCACCTAATGCAAATTCCCTTGGTGTTCGCTTTTCATCTACATAACTCTTTTTTCGATCTCCCACTTCTTTTAGTCTTTCTCTGATGATCTTTATTTTCATATCATATTCATGAAGCAATTATGGTCTAATGGCTACATGGATAATTATCTAGGCTATCCCATCCTATTGGGGTTCTACATTTCTTACCATAAAGCACTTCAAAAGGTTGGAAGTGAACTCAACCAAAGGCAAGTACTCTTACCACTTCTTGAGTTGATCTGTTACATACATTCAAAGCATATCCTCCATAATCTAATTAACTCTTTTAGTTTGGCCATCTGTTTCAGGGTGGTAGGTAGTGCTAAAATTGAGTTTAATACTAAGAGTGGTCATGAGAGCTATCCAAAATCTAAAAGTAAATAGTTTATCCCTATTATATATAATCACTTAAAAGATTCCATGCAACCTAACTATCTCATTTAAGAATCTTTTTTCTAGAGTTGGAGCATCATCTTTAACATTGCTAGGTATGAAGTGTGTTGCCTTGGTTAATTTATCAGCTACCACTAGGATATTATCATGTTGATGTTAGGTTTTAGGCAAATCTGTCACAATGTTCTTGCTAGATGATAATGTTTAGCATTAACTTGTTAGCATTCTAAGCACTTTTCAATAAAATTTGCTACTTCCTTCTTCATCCCCAACCAAAAATAATGAATTTGTAGATCTGCATACATTTTTGTTACTCTAGGATGTGCTTGGTAAGGTACATTATGGATTTCCTTTGATTTTTGTTCTTAAGCCTCCTTTAGGTACATAAATTTGTTGTTGATATCAAAGGATGCCATCATCTCCCACATGATACTCTATTATGCTAGTCCCTTGATGAAACTCTAGCTTTGTTTGTTGGCTAAAGGGGTCTTTTTCTTGCATTTGCTTGGCACTCTCTAATGTGCTAAATTTTACTTGTGTGATTGCTGCTAGTTTGACTCTATGGCTTAAGGCATCAACAACTTGGTTTTCCTTGGTACTTTAACATATGAAATGTCTATCTCATAATTACTTAAGAATTCTAGCCATCTTAGTTGTCTGGCATTTACATTAGGTTGAGTGAATAAATATTGGATTCCCTTATGGTTAGTATTCACTTTAAATGGTCTTCCCCCTAAATAATGTCTCCAACACTTCAAAGCATGCACTATTTTTACAAGTTCTAGATCAAGAGTAGGATAGTTGAGTTCATGATATTTTAATTTTTGAGATTCAAAAGCAATCCTTTGCCCATTCTACATCAAAACTCCTCCTAACCCATCCAACAAGGCATCTATCCATACTACAAATCCATTTCCAGGGTCAGGTAATTGCAGGATTAGAGTGGTGGTAAGAGCTTCCTTCAACTATAGAAAGGCATTCTCACACTTTTCAGTCCACTCAAACCACTTTCCTTTTCACTAAAGAGATGTTATGGGGTTAGCTACTTCAGAGAAATTCTCCACAAGCCTTCAATAGTATCCAACTGATCCCATAAAGCTCCTTACCTCTAATACATTCTTGGGAGTAGGCCAGTCTACAATTGCTTGGATTTTGGCTGGATCCATTGAAATTCCCTTAGCTAATATAATGGGTCTGAGGTAAGGTATCTTTGGTTGGAAGAAGGAACATTTGGCCAATTTTTTATATAATTTATGCTCCCTCAATCTCTATAGCATAATTCTTAGATGCTCCTCATGTTCTTGAGGGTTCTTAGAGTACATGATAATATCACCTAAAAATACTAGCATACATTTATCTAGATAATCATGAAATACATGATTTATGAGACTCATAAAGGTAGATGGAGCATTTGTTAAACCAAATGATAACACTAAAAACTCATAATAGCCATACCTAGTTCAAAAATCTATCTTTGGAATATCCTCTTCCTTGATCCTAAGCTGGTGGTATCCAAACCTTAGGTCTATTTTAGAGAAGATCGTGGCTCTATCCATTTGATCAAACAAATCATCAAATTAGGGAAGGGGGTATCTATTTATGATGGTCACCTTGTTCAAAATTTGATAATTGATGCAAATCTCAGAGTCCTTCTTAATGAACAACATTGGGGCTCCCCATGGTGACACACTAGGACAAATTAGCCCCTTCTCCATATGATCCTACAACTATATTTTTCCCGTCGTGTTAATTGTTGTAAGTATGGGTCTAACCGGTCTTGTCATTAATGTCAACATACTCATGTTGCATTAATGAGGAGGATTGGATGAGCTGTGTGCTGAGGATATTGAGAAAATTAGTCTCAATCAGGAACAATGAAGAATAGTGATGACAACAAGGTAAAAGTCCAAGATAGGTTGAGGATAAGAGGATGCAGTTTAAAGGGTTTGTAGATATAAGTCTTGAGATGCTCCAGTCAAGGTTTCAGAGGTCCGCATGAAGATTTGAAGAAGTTATGGTCGTTCAAGTAGAACTGGCTCCGGCAAGTGTCCAAAGGTGACAGAGTGACACAGATAGGTCCGGTGAGGTCCGGTAATGCATTATCCCATTTTGCGGATTGGAGGAAGTGTTGGGGACGTCCTTATGAAGTGTCAAGTAGATTGGTTTGTGGCTTGAAGGTCTGGAAGAACCTATTCCTTTGTGATAGTGATGACAGACTGTGTTCTTGAGGTTCCAGATGAAGGAGAGAAGGATTCCAGTAAGCAAATGAAGTGCAGATGTTGTTGGTGATTCAGGAAAGTTTGTGGTGATCTGTGGATCAGTTCCAGTTCATGTTGGCGGTCCGCATTGAAGTTAAAGTTTGTATTTGAAGAATAACCACCGGATGTTGGTGTTCTTCGTAAGACTGGCCGACCGGATGTATTACACGTCTTGCAGATGTTCTTGTAGGTGTTTACTGACTTAGATGATTGTTCCTAAGTCGATGTAGTGTATAAATAAGGGATTGAGAAGTCATTTCAAAGTGTGTTGTGTGGAGATGAGAATGTGGTAGTGAAAAGCAGAGCGAAAGGCAGAGCAGGTGTATTGAGCTTAATGGAACTGATTCAAGCATAGTGAAGATGCTATTCTCCAATTCATGTATGTAATACTTATTTCTTTGTAGAAGTATGTCTCTTGTAGGCAGTGAGCCTCTTGTGAGCAGTGTGCTCGGGCAGTGAGCCCTAATTGGCATATGCCATTTTGATCTTTCTATTCTTCTAACAGAGAATACTTTCTTGGGTTAATCACCCCGTGGTTTTTCCCTTAACCAGGTTTTCCACATCAAAATCTTGGTGTCTTATGTGTTGATGAGTTTCTGCTTTTGATTTAAATGCATTATGTTTCATGTTTAATATACTGCTAATCACCAAGAAGATTTAAGTGTGGAAATTAAAGAAAGTTTTTACACAACTAATTCACCCCCCCTTCTCAGTTGTGTGCCCTAAGTCTAACATTAATTTTATGTGGAGCCTTTGAGATAGGCTCAATCCTTGGAACTAAATCAATTGAAAAATCAAATTATGGATTAGGGGGTAAGCTCGATAATTCTTTAGGAAAGATGTCTTAAAATTCTTGAAGAATTAGATGATTCTCAATATTAGTAACAAGGTCCTTTCCACCTTCCTCAATCTTTACTACATAAAGTTTTCTTCCCTTCCTTACAACCCTCTTGACTTGCATGACTGTAACCATTCTCACTACTAATGGCATTTGGATTCCTTGGAGTACCACCTATCTTCCTTGATCATCTAAACAATCAATGTTTTTGTTATAACAATCCAGTTTAGCTTGGTGTGTCCTAAACCAATCCATCCCTAAGATCAAGTCATAAAACCCTAACTTTGTGACCAATAAGTTAACCTTGGTTTTTATAATGCCTAGGTCAAATTTTGCTTCTTTCAAGGTGAAATTTATCTTTTGAGTCTTACCAGACCCAAACTCTACCTCCATCTCCTCTCAAGTTAGATTTTTAGACTCACTATTTCATCTTCTCAACACATTAGGTGAAATAAAGCTATTAGTTTCCCCTAAGGATGCCATAATAGAAATGAGTTGTCTATGGAAAGTACCTTGTAGTTTTGAGTAAAGCTTGGTTGTCGACCTGATAACCATCCATGATTGCATAAATTTGAATCAATATCTTGGTGGATTTATCCTAATTCTTTGGACACTCATTTTTGTAATGGTTACCTCCACAAGTCCAATATTCTTCTACCGAATCCACCCCTTTTTCTTCTTTGTGCTTAGGAAAACTAGTTTGTGCTACCTGTTTTGATGGTCTCTATCACATTTCTTCACCACTCTTGGGTTATGTTGATTCATGATCCCTCTTGAAGCCATGTTTCTTTTAATACTTATCAGATGCCTTCTTTTCAGATATAGTTTTCTTGAATTCCTTCCTTTTATTGCAAAGTAGTAAAACGTGTAGGGATTTTGTTTTCATTCCTACTTGCTCTTCTACTTTTTCTTAGCAACTAGGTTTACATCCATTGCCTGATTCAATCTCTTAGGTTGAGAAAGCTTGGTCACATATAGGAGGTTCTTATTTAGATTCAAGATAAACTTGTTTATGTAGTCCTCTCTTCCTTCATGTAGTGAACATGACAGAGTAGGCCCAAGAACTTAGCTTTATACTCCACACTTATCATTCCTCCTTAGTGCAATTAGTGGAATTCTATCAATTTTTGATCCCAATGATGGGTGGAAAGGTATTCCTCGTGGAATCATTTCTTGAACTTGTCCCAAGTGAACTAGCCCAAATCATACTTGTCATTTCTAGCAAATGATCCCACCATAGAGATGTTTCTCCTTCTAACTAATAGATGGAAATCTAGGCCTTAGTGTTGGAAAGTCAACTCTAACAAACCAAAATAGTTATTCATTCCTATTAGCCAAGCTTCTATTGCATCTCTGCCACCTATCCTATCAAACTTGGGAGCTTGCATTTTCTTTAACTCCCTAATCAAAGGGTCATTTCCCCCACTTCATTGTTGCTCTGAAAGTGAAAGAATATGGGTGGGTGCTTTAGAAATATGTTCATAATCATGGTCAAAGTGCTCATGGATACCCATAGAAGGCTCTTCAATTCCTATGTTAGTGTTGTGATTCATTCCTTTCTCTTTCTGTCTCATTAGATTTTCAATTTGTTGTTCTTGTGAGACTATTTTTTCCTGGAGAACATTCATCTTAGCCTATAATTCCTTAAATACCATGGGTGGTGGGGATAATACACCTCTACTAGCTCTAAGGATTTTGGCCAAACTAGGACTCGATCTCCTCCTTGACATCCTCTTCATATTCTAGGTGTTTATCTTGGCTTCGATAAATGAATAATCAATTTAGCATTTAATAACAATTCCTTCATCAAATTATCTAAAATTTAAATATTGTAGGAATTTAGAATTTAACTCATCATTTTAAAACATTTAGAGTAATTAAGAATCATACTAGAGTTCCCATTTTCAACCATAATAAGACATAATTACTTCTATATTTCTTCATTAATAGATATTAATTACATAGATGGAATGATGGTTATTTAGTACTATATCATCATTACAAATTGATTTCTTATACAATAGGAAGTTCCTCTTCTTAAGGTTCTTCCTCTTCAGAGGTTTCCATAATTGTAGACAATTTGGGGTGTACACACATATATTCTACAATCATTTCTTTAGAAAGGGTTGGTGCATTGTGCCTGCAACCAAAAGGAAAATCTCTTTTCATTGATGGCTTAGCATTGTTTACAAACCATGGGTTCTTCTTCAAGATTTTTGGAATCTTAGATGGTCTGGCCACTTCCTTACCCTTTTGAAGTTTTAGACATTTAAATGTTAATGCTAGAGTTTTAGAATCATAAATAATCTCTGTTTCCACCTTGTGTAATGTCTTAATAGGTTCTACAAAAATTGTTGGGGTCTTAGGTTGAGGGTATTGTTTTCTTGAGGCTCTCTTCTTCCTCTTTGCCCCATGACCCATGATTGCAAAACCAAAAAAATATAGTTTTGTACATTCATAAAATATGAGATCCAATGTCCCAAAGTTGGAAATTGAGCTCTAATACCCATGTAATAACTCCACTAGGTTGCCTAAATTTTTCTTTTGATAGTTATATCTACTGGATCACTTTTATTTTGCATAACAACATTAAAGAATAGCCATAAAGCCATTCATGCTCATCGACAACCAACAAGTGGAGTTATTACTAATACAATTACAACTCTTGATATTACAACTTTAAACATATTCCTCAATTTATCAGAGTAGGGATAAAAACTAATATAAACAATAAATTCTACCTTAGTCACAATTTTTGCCCCTTTAGTCCATAGGAAACCATATATCCAACCTTATTTGCAACAAGTAAATCTTGAGATATATATAAAACATGTCAAATACTACAACAATATTTAGATAATTTAAAGTAATTAACAATATTTATAGGGAGTATTGCCTTTGTTAAACTGGCTAAAAGTTGTGATGATTCTCCAGGTGCTAGGTTCAATTATGATTTAGCATCTAGGGTGCAATGTGGACCCAACCACATGGATAATAATTTCCTATCCACCCCAACCAAGTGGACTCCGGAACCCATAGAGAGATGATCCATGCCAATATTTTAATGAACAAGGTAGATACTAACCAATAGTTATTGATTCTCTAATATTATTCTTCCTTGCTAGATGAGCACACCTAGGATAGAAACCATAGGAGAGAAGTATTGCTAAGGACTTGCACACATGAAACAACTTGGTCTCTTAACATCTACTATGACCTTTTTCCCACTGTCCTTAGAATCTACTAAAAAACAAATAATGGCATCCATTTATTGCATGCCATTGGATCTAAATTCTACATGCTACTGGTGAAAGCCATCCAAGCCCCATGAAAATTTATCATCATCCTTCACCTATATACAATTAGGTGATAGCCTACTATATTTGAATACAACCAAATCAATCTACTTGCACATCATGCTCCTCGACTACTATCAGGATGGAGCATTGATAAGCTTATCTTTGATGTGGATCATAGGATTTATAATGTCAATGATCGCCATGGAAGGAGTGGAACAAACTATATTCTATGAGGTATTACATTTCTCCTACCTATGCCTTCTTAGAGCCCTTACTCCAACCATCATGTGTTGCCCTAGAGGTTGGCACATATATCCGGCTTGGTTCTTTATGTGAGATAGGCCATCTTAGAGCTAGATAAACAAGACCACACCATATAGTTTTCTATCCTCGGTCTTGCCTTATTACCTACCATTCTAGTTTAATAATAGGAATTGGATATTTGTTCTATCATAGGGAGTCATCATCCTGAGTAGTATAAATCTTAGGAAAGGATTCCTTCTTAGACCAATTCTCATTTTTTTACATAACATAATATGTAGATATTTACTTATCATCCTTTATATGCTACTTAACTCAACCAACACCTACTTGCATAGTTAACTAATTGAATTCTCATTGTATCCCAAGTAATTAGTATGCTTCTCTTTTTAATGATACTTATGGTAAAAGGTTGAGCATCATTTCTAAGATTAGCTATTCCATTTATAGCCAACCATTGCATGCACAAGTAAAGAATTTCTAAAAATTTGGCAAGTATGTCTAACCTTCTAGATAGTCACAAAACAAAAGATTCTTATTTCATGAGGATATCCTACAACTTGACTTACAATGGTGGAAATGCAATCCTGAGTCCAATTTATAGTCTAAATACAGTCATATTAGGAATTAATAGCATGAATCTTATCCTCAAACAACATAGACAACCAATACTAAGTTATATTAAGTGCAATACTTAACAACAAAGAAGTTTTTTAACAAGAGTCTAATAATCTTTCATCCTAACATGTGGTAGTAAGAAACTACAATGAATTGTAGATCTTATTCATCCAACATAAGATACAATAAGTTTTAACCATTATTGAAGTCCTCCCAAAACAATGCTATGCATAAATTCTTTTCTATTGTACATTACCCAACCTTTAACACAAGAGCCCATTTACACTTATGCTATGACGCATGTCCATATCCATTTTCAAGGCTCTTATTTGATTCCATAGAAGCAGAACATGGGTTTGCATTCTTTTAAAAATTTCTAGAGATTTTTAATAATCCATTTTGACATTTAATGCCATCATGTCTTTTCTTGAGGCACCATTCCTTGAGGCATTTTGTCAAACGACTCACATGCTTTGTCTAGGTGTCCATATTTTTGTAATAGCGGACATGTTACATTCAAAGGTTTCCTACACTTTCCCCCTCACAACTAATTTTGTGATATCCTTTACTATTCAAAGGGTAAAATTTTATAAGTATTCTGAATAGCAATCCCATTCGCTAGCATAAATAAAATCCCCTAACTCATACGCAACCATGACAAGCAGAAAATAAAAAAATATTAAATGAAATAGCAGCAAAGTAAGATGAACCTGTTGAAGGGCAAGGAAAATCAGTCCAGGTGGTTGGAAAATTTGTTGAAGCACCCTCTACACTCAATGAAATGACCCTCTATCCTCTTTTTTCTCCCTCACATCCCTTCCTCTTATTTTTCCTTCTTTTCTATACACTTTGCAACTACAAATCTACTAAAAACATCTCCTTTCCCCTCCCCTTTAACCCCCTACTCATGTGTCCTCTTGTGGTGCCTCCATTAATTCTCTTTCCTAGGCTATATGTCCTCTATATTGGCATGCATAGGGACAACAATTTTTTTGGGGCATGGGGTCTTTTTTTCATTCTTGAGGGAGGTTGACAAGGCCTTCAATTTTTGGCTACTGCCTTCAATGTTCTTGATCATAGCTTCCTCCTTTTTAACCCTATGTCTCTTCTTCTTTTCTTACTTATTGGTTTGCTTTATTTCTTTTGCTTAGATTTCTTTCATTTCATTTATTTGACTCTTATTTTATTTTCTATTTTTTTTTGTTATTATTTACCATTCACACATTTTAAATGAACAATAACATTAATAATGATTTTTAGTTATGATTTATTCCTTTTAAAGTTATGTTCCTAAATATCCACTTTATTATCACTATTAACATTAGTTATTATCTCAAGTTAACTAAGAACGATTAATTTGATCATTTATTGTCATGATGATATAGGCACACTCAAGCAAAAATGAATTTGGAAAGAAATGTGTAACAAAGTTTCTACTACCTAGCATGTGGGCTCAAGTAGGACCTATGGACTCAACAAATTGACGAATGATATTGACAAGGTGCTAGATATACATACCAAGTACAACTTCAATCAAACCTTTGGTTAAGTCAATTTATTGGAAAGGATTTGGTATTAGAACCTTTCTCTTGCTATGGATCCATAGAATCCACTTCACCTTGTGTACCTTGTCACCTGCAAGATAGACAATGTTCCTCAAACAATTCACAAGTAAGGTCAGTCCAAGTTAGTCAAAAATATAATCAAGTATATATAATTTTACAATAACTATAACTAGATTTTCACACTTATCCTTGGCAACCATTAAGAGTTCATATACTTATGCATACACAAATGCACATAAACATACACATGCACATTATGTTGGGAATTAAGGTGTCTCAACCTTTGCAAATTCCTAATGTTGTATTTATTTATCCCATGTTGAGTTGGCATAGTCAGCATCTTGTGTATATGCAGCAGGGTAAATTTTGGTGACTTTGACAGTCGCAGTTTCCCCCTTCAATAATTAATGGGGGTTTGGGGGCAGCGCCCCCAAGATAGGGTCAAGGGGCGTAGCCCCTTGCAGGGTCGAGGGGCAGCGCCCTCGTGGGGGCTCGAGGGCAACGCCCCCGAAACCTCAACCGATTTTTAATTAATGACAAGTGTCGGTGAGCATCTTTGCACGAGAGAAGGGCATCTTTGGGCGGCCAAGGGAGGTTATGACATGTAAGAGGAATATGATATTTTTAGTCAGTGTATGACAGATTCTCTGACAACTGTAAGGTGCGTAAGAGCATCTGTCGTAACCTATTTTGGGACCAGGCGCCCACTTCAGGATGGGATGTTGGACAAGTGTCCTTAGGCATGGGTTTTGGGGCATGAGTCCAAGATGGACGCCCATCTCTAGAAGGTTCCATATTTGCCTTGTAAACTCTATATAAATAGGTGCTTGGATGGGAGATAGATAACTTTGGTACAAGTACTGTTATGCTGCCGGAATATCTCTAGATTCGACATTCGAAGACTCCTGAAAGAGCATTGGCTTTGAAACTGTATTGTAATATGTTATTGTTTACTATAATACATTTGAGCTATGTTTTGGAGTGTGGGGTTTTTCACCCGTAAGGGTTTTCCCCACGTATATCTTGTCTCTCTCTCTCTTCTATCTACTTTCTGTGTGTATGTGTATTGCTGCTATATCTCTGTTAGATGTTCTATGTTGCTGTAGTTGTAAGAATTAAATTGAATTTGCATACATCTCTCTTCATTAGATTACCGTAGGAAGCGATTTTTGCACACCGAGCTTCCTTTCACATTAAACACTCATGCACATAGAGTTAAATATCACATTTCAAGTTCCCACCCTAGTCCAAGTTACATTGAGCCTATAGGGTATTAGAGTAGGTTTTTATAGGGATATGACGAAATATTGGTGTAAAAATATACATGCATGTTTAGAAGTGTCAGTTACATTGGTAGAATTACAAAATATGGACAAATCAAGCCTAAGTAGAGTCTTGCACCATCATCCCTTTTCTACCACCAAAATTCCTTTAACCATCAAGACCTAGCAAATGTCACATGCACTCTAGAATCATTCAGCTTAGATACAAAATAATATATTTTGCAAGTCCTGGAATGTGTAAAATATTATTGAGATTTTTCACCCTCCCATCACTAAAACATAAGTGTGCCTTTTTCTTACCAACAATCCAATGTGAACTATCATGACCAATGAAAAATTCTCCTCCATCATAAGATAAGTAAGATGGGAATCACTCCTTGTGAGAAATAATATGGTAGGAGAAACCTAAATCAATCAACCAATAGTCATAATTAGTAACATTAGTGGAAATAAACAATGTAGCATTATCACCATCATCAAAGGATTTCTCTATGGAGGAATAATCATAGATCTTAGTTTTGCTTTTTTTTCACATTTCCTCTCTTGCCACATTTCCAACACTCTAATTTACTTTTCTTAGGGGTTTTGGACCATCCTCAAGACTTGGACCTATATTTTGATTTCTTTCATTCCCCTTTAAACCCACCTTTATCCTTGGGCCTTCCTTGAACATGCAAGGAATCCTTCAAGACCTTATCCATGGATTTTCTCATCTCCTTAAAAAGTAATGTAGTAAAAAAAGAGTACATCTTTGGCTCTATAACATTACCATTTATAACAAAAATTATGTTTTCCCAAGATTCGAGCATATAATAGAGCAACAAGATACATTTATCTTCTTCATCAAATTTAACATACATTGAACCTAAACCTAGTTGACTCAAAATCAAATTAAAGGAATTCAAATATTCTATAATATAACCACCTTCCTTCATTTTTAAAGAATATATATTTTTTAAGATATAACTTATTAGTCATACTCTTACTTTGATAAATATCACCTACCCTCTTCCATAGTGCAAATATGGTGACCTCCTTTGAGACATTCAAGAAGATAGAATATACAAGATGTGATTGAATTGTTCCTCTTGCCTTCTTGTCAAAAATTTTCCAATCTTCATCAAACATTACTTTAGGTTTCCTTCCTTTACTACAACTTTCCACTAATCTCTTTCTTCCAAGAGATCCTCCATTTCCAACTTCCATAGCTCATATCAAAAACCATTGAACTTGTCAATTTCTAATCAAGATGTGTTAGCGATGGCTTACACCACAATGGATCTACAAAAATCACTAAAAATAATCCTACTAAACAAAAAAACTCAACTTATGGAAAGGTGTCCCTCTCTAATCAAAATTGTTATCTCTAATACTAATTGTTGAAAAAACTAGTGAACAATAATGGTGAAAGTATAAACTTAAAGTGTACAAATCTAATTAATCTAATTAAAGGTAATATGATTGAATATTGTAAATGAAATAGAACATGGATAAGAATGTATCTAGTAGTAATAAGAAAACATCAAACACATACAACATCAAATATACATGGAGAAACTGTTGACCTATTTTCCCCCTTCCTAGAGTCAAATAGCCCAATTTGAAAATATTGATGAAATCCATTAAAGGTCTGATTATCCTTAATTTTTTAATATAAATCCTTGAATAAATATCAAAAAACTCTTAGGGAGAATCCTTGGAAAAAACCTAGAAAAACCCAGAAATTTCTAAGTCCTTGCCTTAGTTTTTGGCACTTTTTTGGCCTTTGTCAGTAAAACTTCAGGTTCACGAACCTGCTAGTTCGCCGACTGGCCGATTTGCCGATAAGGTAGGAAAGATCAAAAGAATGATTAAGTAAAGGAATGCATGTTTCTCTTTGTCACCAATTTTCATGTTTCGCGAACTTTTCCAAAAGTTTAAAATTTCACAAGTTTGTCGATTCAATGATTTGCCGACAATGGGCTAGGAGAGCGAGTTTCTTCAAACATTTTCTAAGGCATAAGTAGCAAAAGCATGCCTTTATCAATGATTTTCCAAGGGTGTGACAAGTTCAAAAATTCTCAAGTTTGTCGATTCGACGATTCCCCAACAAAGGAGAGCATAAGAAGACAAAGTTCGGGGAAAGTGAACTTTCTTGACAAAGGAATGATTTGCAAGAAATTGGCTAAGTAAAAAAGAAGCAAATGTTTGCCTTTGTCGGTAAAATTATGGTTCGGTGAACCTTAAGTTCACTGATTAGCAAGGTCATCGAGTGGCGACTTTGCCGACAAAGGTAAAAGGCAAGGAAGAAAGGTTCGCAAAAGGGTAAATGGGTTGATAAAAGGAAAATTTGGCTAAGGCATATTGGTTCAAAGTTTCAAAGTTTTGCCGACAAAGATTTTGCCGATAAGGCAAAATAAGAGTGAAGAATCAGCTAAGGTAAAATGGTTCGGCAAAGTGACAATTTGTTGACAAAGAAGACTTGGTTCGAAAGTTGGAGATTTTGCTGATAAGGCAAGATAGAAAACTTAGAAATGGCTAAGGCAAAGAAAAGGAAAGCCTTATCGGGAAATCCGTAAAAGTGCAAACTTTTCCCAAGTTTAAAAATCCCCAAGTTTGCTGATAGAGAAGAAGGTGGAAGCGGTCAAGTTCAGCAAAGAGGCGATTCGCCGACAAAGGTAAAAGCAAGATCAAAAGGCAAAGTTCGCGAAAGCAAAATTTTGCCGATAAAGAGGCCAAAGGCAGAGTTCGAGAAATGCTGATTTTGCCAATAAGGCAAAAGGTAAGCTTGGTTTGTAACAATGGTTTTTTGTCGATATGGTAGAAAAGGTAAAGCTAGGCCGAGGTTCAAAAATGTGCAAAATTGTCGACAAAGAGAGAAAGAAGAATAGTTCGCAAAAGACAAGTTTTGCCAATAAGGCAAAAAGAGACAAGGCCAAAGGTTCGGAAAAGGAACTTTTCTGATAAAAGGACACAAAGTCAAAGTTTGGCAAAATGGAATTTTGTCGATAAAGAAGAAAAGATAGAGCTAAGCAAAGTTAGAAAAAATGACATTTTATCGATAAGGGCAAAAGATGGTAAAGAAAAGAGTTTGAAAAAATGGATTTTTGCCAAAATGGGAGAAACAAGCCATAGTCCAGAAAATTGAAAAGTTGCTGACTGAAGATGAAAATATGTAGAAGGCAAAGACATAATGGTTTGTAAAAGGTAGATTTTTCTGATAAGGCAAAATTCAGGCCAGAGTTTCAAGAAAAGTGAGAAATCAATAAAAACAGAGTTTATAATGTATTGTAGGCTTTAAATATTTGAATTTGAATATTTAAAGTGTTGTAAAAGCTCTTTATAGGGGGGTTTTGGCGGGAAAGTTTATTTGAATGTCTTCATCAATCATTAATGCAAAATCAGATCTGCTCAGCTACTCTATTTCTAGATATTTTGCATTTATTGATTGCAGATGATGAATCAGCTACCAACATTCAAGGCAACAAATATCTCCCAACTACTTCAAGATCTAAGAGATTTTCTCCTTTTGACAAATATAGTTTCTGACAGGCCCATGGGGCGAATTTATTGTGACAAGTGACTTAGGTAAATGTAATGAAATGTTATATATACATGTAAAAAAGATGTAATGTGGGTTGGATACAAAGGCTTTTTTGTACTCCAAACAAAACCCTCCTCTACTATAACCATGCCTTTCTGATTAATACATGTTAGTTATTTTACCTTTTTATGTTAGTTTCTAGCTCTGTGTAATTTATGACTAGTTTGTTTGTGAATATTTATTTCCTTGCAACCCTATTTTGCTCTTTTACCTCTGCTAGAATCTGCTAGGTTTGTGTAAATTTATCAATTGTATTTGGTCATCTTGTGCATTTTAGTTCTATGAGTGTTCTATATTCAAACATGGTGTATCACTCCCTTTCATTTCTAGTTTTATTCTTCTTCCCCTTTCCCCAATAGTGGATAGATTAGGTTTAGTCTTAACAATAGTTGAATCTCTCATTCAATGAAGACACTGACCTCTCTCTGGAGATTTGATTTCCTTGTAGGGTCCCACACATGGATATCATCTCAATGTTTCACTGGATTGTTGAAGCCGTCAACCACTCCAACACAGCGTGCAAATCCAAGTGATAATAGTTTTTTGGCATGCCTGGTGGGACTGTGAACATCTAAATCAAGGTTTAAGCTGAGAACTTGGTGTTACTCTCAATATTTAGCACTTTGGCAGACATTTTCATGCACTTGGTGACTCTACAAGCTCCTGGCTTCTGATCAGTGCCACCTTTTATGCATGTGCAAACAAGAGCTTCTTTAAGAAGTAATTATCAGTTCATTGAATTGCCTATTGCTGCTTCAAGGAGAAGGTCTAGGTTATCTAAGTCTCCTGCAAGAAGGAATGATAGGCCTATTCTATCTCACCCAAGAGGTCAATCTACACCCCCTCCTATTAGGTTTTAGTATACAAGAAGAGGCTTGCACATACCTAGACTAAATTTGAATATTCCTAGTATGGCAAGAAATTTACCTTTTGTGACCTTTAATGGAGGCAACCTTTTAGATTTGGCTGCACACAATGATATACATGTTGCAGCCCTAAAGATTATTTCATCCTTTAGGGGTGATGATGCTACAACCCCTACTAAGCACATCGAAGATATATCCAACGTGTGTTCAGTTCATCACATTCAACACAAAAATGTTGATGTTTGGCTCATGGTTTCATCTTTCAAAGGGAGATCTCTTCAATGGTTCAAGATCTTAACCCCTGCTTCAATACATGACAAGTAGTTTGGAGAGAGGGCAGATAACATGTTTCATTGTTAGAATAACTAACAAAAATCAAGAGAGCTTTGAGTGAGATGCTAGCAAATTTCAACTCCAGATTTTAGAGGACATGGGAGGGAATTCCAACTCTTCTCATGCCATGTCAAGAAGGTGCTTTTTTGTATTTTTTAAGAGATTTAAATTCTAATATTGTTGTAATTATGCAATCTATGGGTGCTCAAACCCTACCCGATGCCTATGAGACATCTTTGAGAGTTGAAAATTGTTTAATACAGGCTGGGAAAATTGCTCCCAGACCTCCTACACCCATTTTCCCAGAGCTACATGTTCACCATTTTAGCAATCCATTATTGCTCCCATCCTAGAGTTTAAAGCTTCCACTTCTTCTCTTTCTCAAGAAGATAATGATCTTAAAAGCCTAATGGCCAATTTGACCAACAAAGTAAATAGCATAGCTATTCAAACTACTCCTAAACCCCATCAAAATTATAACTAGTGGCAGTCTTCTAACCAAAATTGGAATCAGGGTTGCAATCTTAATAGAAACCAAAGCTAGAATCAGGGTTAATACCCTAATAGGTATCAAAACCCTAGCCCTGCTTAGCCTTTTCAAATAGTTAGACCTATCCAACAGATTTTGGTTGTATATCTAGTTAGGGCCCTAGTCCCTACTCAAAACAATCTGGCCCGAGAGGTAGATTGGTGCTACCCTTGCAACCAACCTCACAATTAGTCCACTTGTGCTTTTGGAGCACAAGAAAGAGTTTTAATGGTGAAAACAAATCATACCCAACATGCATCATTGGTAGAGGTAGCAAATAGAAATGCAGAGGTATCAAGTGAGGCTACCTTTGATGCCAATATGATGTTATGGACTCCTGAGTATTTTTGTCTTGTTAATCAGCCAATGGACACTATTGTTATGCCTATTGCAGACAACATAAGGTCAAAATAGAGACAGTTGGAGGATAGCCCCATGCCTACTGTATTAAAAAAAGAGCCTATTTCAAAGGCAAAAGTGGCTAGTGCTACAAATCGAATTCAGAGCAATAGATCTGTTGCTGCAAAAGAAATTCCATCAGGCCTAAGAGTACCTGAACAAGCTACAAATCAATCAAAGAAGGGAACATGGATTATTTCAATGCACAAAGTAGCAAATGTTCCCCTAAATATTGTGGAACATACGAAGAAAAGAAATATAAATGTCTCAATGTGGAAAGTCATGTCAATCCCCTCTCAAGGGGATTTGTTACAAGAAGCCTTAAGGCAATTCCCATCACCTGAATTAGCAACAATTGACTCATCAGCAAAGTAGAAGGAAAAAGCCCGGATAGTCTTGTACAACCAAGGGAAGAGCAAGTGAGTTCAGTGAAGAATCCATCCCCTTTATACTTGTCTCTAATCATTGGCAAGTTTCTAGTGCACAATTGTATGATTGACTTAGGGGCTAGTGTTTCAGTCATTCCCAAGAAGATAGCAAAAGCATTAGGCATCAAGTATAGCCCTGTTTCATCAGGATTATTACAATTGGATGGCACTTCTGTAAACATTGTGGGAGTGATCAAAGGACTGGACCTAACCTTACATGCCTATCCAAACTTGACTTTCAGTCAAGACATTTCAGGCATTGATCTTTCTCCTTTCTTTGCTATTTGCTTGTCAAGAGACTTCACAACCAAGGTAGGTGGCTACTTTTCTTCTGACTAGTCTCATATGTTGTTGAGAATCAGATATGGTACAAGGTTCACCATCAAGGCTGAACCAATTTTAAACTATCATGTGGAAAACTATAACCACAACCTGGTGAACCCTCATGTTATTATTTAGGGTGAGGAAGTGTATGATTCAGAGTCTCTTGAGACAACATCTTCACCTCTTCTGACCCCTGATCTTGTTCTTGATGAGTGGGCAAGGGATCACTGTGATTTTGATCCTTATGACACCATTGAGGCAACTGACTTAGGAACCTACATGATCTATAAGGGGAATTCTTCAATCTATTATGTACTTAAACCAAATGATGACTCTAATGGCCCATGGAAAATGTTCTTTGATGGTGCAAAGAGCAGAAATGGAGCTGGTACAGGGGTTTTAATAGTCTCTCTGACTAGTAAGAAAATGAATTTTACTCATAGACTACATTTTTCTTTCACCAACAATGTAGAAGAGTATGAGGCATTGGTTCATGGTTTGCTAGTTGTTGAGAAGAAGAACATTAAGCATTTGGAGATCTTTGGAAACACTAAGTTGGTAGTCAACCAAGTCAGAGAAAAATGTGCAACTAAAAATCAACTTCTAAGAGCTTATAGACACAGAGTTTGGGGCTTGTTTGAGATTTTTGATGCTCTCAACCTACAAGTAATCCCAAGGAAATTGAATGCTAAGGCAAACTAATTAGAAACAATTGGTGCTCAATTCTCTCCACCTATAGATTTGTTTCAGGGTCCTGATCAACATGTTAAGATAGTAGTTAGTCCCATTGTTCCTGACAATAATATACATTGGCAAATTTTTGATAGCAATGAGCAGATTGCGAGCTTCATCCAAAATAAAGTTGAGTTCTCATCCATGGTGCAACCCAGGCTATAGGAGGGTTATGGTGATCAAATAATTCAATTGAAAACCAACAAGTTGCCTAAGGGTTTAGTCACTCTTGAGGCCATTTTCAACGTTGATGATGAATTCAAGGGCGAGAGAAAGAACATGACGTTCAAAAAGAAAGACTACCAAAAGGTTACTATCGCCCGAGACAAAGGGTTACTACTGGGAAAGGTATGTGGTAATGCAAAACAACAAGATTTTATGCGCCTTTCTCAGAACTATAGTGATGTTTTGGTGTGGAGTTATGAAGACCTAAAGAGATTTAATCCAAATGTTGCCAAACACTCCATCGATTTGAATCCAAATCCCAAGCCCATCCGCTAGAAGCAGCAGCCCATAAACGCTAAGATTGAACCTCTGATGAGAAAAGAGCTTCTAAAGCTCATACAAGCAAGAATTATTTTTCCCATTAAGTACTCCACTTGGGTTGCTAATCTAGTACCTGTGAGGAAGAAAAATGGTGAGATAAGGCTCTGCATAGACTTTCGAGACCTGAATCATGCTTCCTTGAAGGATCACTACCCTTGCCCTCTATGGATCAAATTTTGCAAACTGTTGCAGGGGCAGAGAGGTTTTCACTACTTGATGGATTTTCTGGTTATAACCAGATCTTTGTCAAAGAGGAGGATAGATTTAAAACTAGATTTACAACTAAGTGGGGAACCGTGGCATATGCAAAAATGTCATTTGGTCTTTCTAATGTTGGTGCCACATTTCAGAGGGCAATGTACATCACCTTCAAGGGTTTTATAAACAAGTTCATCCTAATTTACATGGATTATATCATAGTCTTCTCCAAGAGAGGAGAAAATCATATGGAGCATCTGTAGAAAGGCTTCAAACATGTAGGGAGTTTGGGGTGTCTCTGAACCCTAAAAAATATATTTTTGTTCTTTCTCAGGGTAAGCTTCTAGGTCATTTAGTGTCTAAGGATGGGATCTCCATAGATCTTGAAAGAACATTAGCTCTTCTTTCTCTTCCTCTATGTTGTTATATGGAGCCTAATCCGACTCGGAGATTAAATTTTCCACACTTTTATTAGCACAGTTTCCCCCCAAATTCCTATGGGGTCAAGGGGCAACGCCCCTTGTGGGGGTTGGGGGTAGCGCCCCCAAGACGGGGTCAAGGGGCAGCACCCTTGGCACTCTCCCTATCACAATACAGGGTGGGGTTGAGGGGCAACACCATTGTGGGGGCTTGGGGGCAACACCCCTCATACCTCACATGGTTTTTAATTATTTTATAAAGGTGTCGGGTGTTATTTTTCTATTGACTGACATAAAAAAAACCTATTTTTTGTCAACGACATAAGGCTTGATAAAAGTGGCTAAGGTTTAGGGTTTCTGTCGATATTGTATTGTAGCATTTGTAGCGGTATTGAGTTGCAGGGATTGTTGGTTGTAATCGATTTGATTTACTAGATAATAATATTGGACTCTCTGTTGGTGGATGTAGCTTGAGTTTGGGTGAACCACGTTAAAACTTGTCTCTTGCTGATTATTATTTCTATGTATTTTTCATTCCTCTGTTTAATCTTTATTTGCATTGAATTGATATCTTCTGGTGGCTAACCCTAACACTTTGCTCGCTAACAAAAATCCTTTACAATCATTTTTGGGGCAAATCAATTTTGTTAGGAAATTTATTCCTAACTGTACTAGCTTGGTAAAACCTCTAAACCTTATGCTTAAGAAAGATATTTTTAGATGGGCTAAGGAAGGGAAAGATGGTTTTGATAATATCAAAGAAGAGATTGCCCAGGCTCCTACTCTCATGAACCCAAATTATGAGGACTTCATCCTTTATGCCCATGAAGGAGAGAGCAGCATTGTTGTTGTCTTGATGCAACAAAATGAACAAGGTATGGAACAGCCCCTGGCCTTCTTCAGTTAGACCTTGAAAGATTATGAGGTTAGATACAGTCCCATTGATAAACATGTATTTTCCATTGATAGAGGCTTGAAAAAATTTAGATATATGCTAGCAAATAATCATATCAAAGTTTTAGTTTCTCATCCTAGTGTGAGAGATTATATAATGGGCATTGAAATTAGTGAAAAGAGAGCAAGCTGGGTCACTAAGATCCTGGAATATGATGTGATCATCCAAGCCACTAAGCTGATTAGAGGTAGAGGATTGTGTGAACAACTAGCTCAGACCACTGTAGATGAAGTGAACTCATCCTACTATCTGAATGAGGCAGAACCTACAGATGAACTAGCAACTGTGAGTTCTTGGACAACAGATATGGCCAAGTTCCTATCCATTGGTGAGTATCCCTATGGATTGGATAGAACTAAAAGAAGACACTTTAGGTTGCAGTCCATTACTTACACTTTGGTGGATGATGTTCTCTTCAAGAGAAGCCTGGATGGATTCTTACTGAGGTGTATAGAAGAAGATTGGATTGATAGATTACTTAGTGAGTTTCATGATGGCCCAGCTGGAGGTCACTTCTCTATGACAGGTACAATAATGAAAATAGTGAGGGCAGGTTACTTTTGTCCCACATTATTTAATGATGCCCATATATGGGTAAGAAAGTGCAAAGCGTGTGCTCTCTTTGTTGGAAATAAAAGATTGGCAGCCCTCCCACTCCATCTTATTCAAACACATCAACCCTTCTCATAGTGGGGACTAGACTTCATTAGCATGATAAACCCTACTTCCAGTGTTGGTCACAAGTGGGTTTTGACTGCAACATACTACTTCACCAGGTGGGTTGAAGCAGTCCCACTCAAAGAGGCCATTGAGTCAACAATCATGGATTTCTTTGAAGAAATCACGACAAGGTTTGGAGCTTCTCACACCATTATTTTTGATAATGCAAAAAATTTCACTGGTTTTAGAATTGGTGATTAGGCTCTAAGATATAATGTGTTCTTGAAGACTTCATCCAACTATTACCCCCAAGGTAATGGGCTAGTTGAATCCATTGACAAGAACCTGATCAAAATTCTAAAGAGGACCATGGAGACAAACCAGAGATAATGGCACAATAGGATCAAATTAGCTCTTTGGGCTAATAGGATCACTTACAAAAGAGCCAATGATAATTCTCCTTTCATTCTTGTGTATGGAAAAGAGGCTAGATTGCCTATATCTTTGGAGCTTCCTACATTGGAATCGGCTAACAATTAGAAATGGAAGGAGAAGATGCTAGGTCTGTAAGAATGACTGAATTAACAGAAATGGAAGAATATAGACAGTTAGCCATGGCTACCATAGAAGAACATCAAAGGCAGACTAAGAGGTATTTTGACAAGAAGGCCAAGGTTTAGACTTTCAAGGAGGGTGATCTTGTTCTGAAATGGGATGTTGACCAAACTAAACCTAGAGGCCACACTAAGTTTGATGCACTTTCTTCTTTAGTTTTCCCTTTTCCTAAGTATTGTTGCACATGCTGCACTCTCATTAGGAGAATGCATAGCTGCAAGAAAGCCAATGCTTTCATTCTTTCAAAGTTGGATGGTGAAGTTCTACCGATCCCAGTGAATGGGATCCATCTCAAACCTTACCTCTAAGGTTGGTTTGAGATTCTGTATATACTATTTTAGTTTTGTTTCTTCTTTAGTTTTCCCTTTTCCAAAGTGTTGTTGCATAGACCGCACTCTCATTAGGAGAATGCATGCCTCATTTCCCTTTTTGGTGTTGTTTGGAAGGAAGGGTTTGTTGGCAAGAGACATTGCTAGGCATAATAAGTGTTGTCATTGATGGCAACTAAGTCTCTACTACACATTTGCATTGCATAATTTTCCCATACCAAAAATCAGATTGAAGATTTGTCTAAGTCTAGAATGTCAAGAATAGAGTTTGTGATAGGGTTTGGTATCTTGGTCTGGATATCTCTAATGGTAGATCATAGTTTGCTGCAGATCTAAGGGAGTCATAAGCATTGTCAAAATAATCTAAATCTAGAGTTTTGGCCTCTTGTGATGAAGGATTCAAAAGTTATTAGCTTCTGAGTATCAGGTCAACAGTTTGACAGAGCAGATAGAAGAAGAACAGGGCGACCTTGTAAATAATCTTGGTTCTGGATGTATGGAAGTTGTTGATTGGGAAGTTGGTAATGACCAGTGATAGTGGCCAACCTAATTGATGATTTGTGAGTGCAAGTTTTGGTCCGTGACTCAAGTTATGCACGGATCTAGCTGACAGAGCAGAGTATTCAATAAAGTTCTAAGTGTTCTTGAAGTTGACTGAAAAGTGATTGAAGATCAGGATGTGGACATATATACCCGATGGATTAGAATGAATTGGGTGTGTGTTGCAAATATGGAGTAAATGCGAAAAGAGTAGAGATCTAAGATTTGGATGAAGGCAGAGCAGTAAAAAGGGCAGACTGAAGATGAAATGTGTAAGATCAGTATTTTATGTTGAACTAGAATTGAATTCATGCATTAGTAGATGCTTTTCATCAGTTCAAAATTTCTATTATTCTCTTGTAATCATTTGTAGGCAATGAGCTTCTATTTGAGTAGTGAGCTCTGGGCAGTGAGCCTGAATGCATGTGCATTCTCATTTGTAAAAATACTTTTAACAAGGCATTAATTTTTGTGGGTTAACCCCCACCGTGGTTTTTCCTTTAACCGGGTTTCCACAGTAAAAATATTGGTGTGAAATGTGTTATTGTGCTTCTGTTCTTACACTTATGATTGTTGTTTGCATGATTAAGTTATTGATTCATTGTTAAGAGGTGAAAGGAAGAATTAACTACTGAAAGCATTAAAGTTTTAAGACAACTGATTCACCCCCCCTCTCAATTGTCAGTCCTATTTCCAACAATTGGTATTAGAGTAAGGTTCCTTTGAAAAAGTTTAATAGCTTAAGGAAGATCTGGGAAGACCGTAAAATGGATGAATATAACCTTCAAGGGCAACTTAATTCTGCCCTAAAAGATCTTGAGAAGTCCAGAGCAGAAGTCCAAGAGCTGCAAGAAAATCTCAAAAAGCCTGAAGACTTCATTGAGATTTTAAAAAGAAAATTGAGCAAATGCAATGAAAAGGGGAAGGAGCAACCTCTTCAACTGGGAAATCATCATGAAGACAAGGCCCTGAAAGAGAAGACAAAGGAATGTGAAAAGTTAGCTAAAGAAGTTGTCCTAAAACATGAGATGGAATGTGGGGTGATGAGACTAACCAAGGAAATTGAAGAGAGGAAGAAAACTGAAGAAGAGATGAATCAAAATCTAAAAGAGAGAACTAAAGAATGCTGCAGATTGGATGGAATAGTTGGTCTCCTAGAATCTAATCTACAAGAAATCAGAGAAAATGAGAGAGAACTTGAGAGACAAATTATTACTCTCAAACATGACCTAGAAGTTGCAAATGAATATAAGGATAATTTCAAGATAAGCTTAGCTAAACTTGAAACATTGATTGAAGGACAAAAAAAGGATGATGACAAGTATGAGAAAGGTGAAAGCTCTGGATCCAGACAGAGAAATTTTCAACCAAGGAATGGGAGAAACTGAACTAGAAAACCTCTGGTAAGACAACATAATGATCAAAGATATCCATCATTTAATGGAAATTGTTTCAATTGCAATAAATTTGGTCATAAAGCTGCTCAGTGCAGAAGCAAAGTAAATCAAAATGGTCCATCCTTCTCCAGTCAATGCTTCAAGTGTAAGAGGAATGGTCATAGATCAAATGAATGCAGAAGTATAATAATGAATAATTCCAACAATAGAAGAATTGGGAATTCTTTCAATGGTTACTGTTTTTCTTGCAATGGGTTTGGACACATGGCTAATCAGTGTAGATCAAGAGGAAATGAATTTTATAAGCAAGGAAATGTTGTGTGCTTTAATTGCAATAAATCTGGTCATATTACAAGATTCTGCAAAAGTAGGATCAATGGAAGAAGAGGTCCGGTAAACAAAAAACTAGATGAGCAGAGACAAGACAAAGGCAGAAGAAAAATTGATGTGAATGAAATACAAAGTGAAATGAGCAAGATTTGGGTAAAGAAAGATACAATGAATAATGTTGATGCATCTGCACCGGAATCCAGTGCTGATAATTCCTGTGGGAATTAAATCACGAGTTCTAGCTTTGGGGGAGTTGCATTGAATATCAAATTCCCCCAGTCAACAAGTGGGTACCTAGATATGGCACAATGAGAGAAGATATTTTGAATTGTTTCAGGACTTCTGAAAGGATTTCTGGAAGAAAATATGTTGATATGGAAATTTGCGGAGTAATTCTTGAAGAACAGTTCAAGAAAAAGAGTAACCAGATGAAGTTAGGGTAGTGCATTTATTCGAATGTGAAATTAGGTTTTGCGAAGGATAAAAGGTCACTTAATCATGCATTTGAACCACTTTGCATTTCAAAGGAAACAAATAGAAGAACTTCTGAGCTGCAAATCCAGAGATTGAAGAATGAAGAGCGAATTCAACTAGAAATTAATCAACCCTAAACCTGCTGAAGAAAAAGGTACTTCTCTGTAAAAGCTTGAATCTAAAATCTGTTGAGATGGCTTCTCCTCATGTTGTTGACATTACTAAAAGGCCTCGACCCAAGTTTAAGAAGCATCCTCACAAATCAATAGCAGTCGACCCATTAGGTGCTTTTTCAAGTGTTTTGTATGGTGTGTTGCATGTTGAAGACATTAGGGTTTATATTCATGCAAACATAGATGAATTTGGTGATTCAAGGTATGTAGACCTGTTTGAGAGTCATCTCAGGGATGGAAATCACAATCTTAAACCCGAGTATAAGGCACTGCATGATAAACACTTTATTCAGATTATGGGGTTTCCAACATTTGATGAAGATGAATGCATCTAATATGTTTTGAGTCAGATGCATGATGAATTCATTTGGTTGTTAAAACCATTCAAGATTACCAAAGATGTTATCAGAATTGTGACTGTGTTAAACTCAACCGACGGATTACCCATGTTAAAAGCTGTGAAAAATCAAACTGTTACCAATGCAACCGGTGCCAAATTCAATAGGAGGGCTATGACTATAAATGATATTATAGAACAGGATGTGAAGTTTGCTTCCATGGTGATAGGCTACAAGGTATATCACTCCAGCAGGGAGAATTCTGTCTCCAGAACTGCTATATATGCGGCATATCGAATGTTAAAGGAGAATGTAGATTATGACCTTTGTGAGATGTTATAGAACCAGCTAATTGAAAACTCGAACAAAATAAAAAAGGATACGAAAAACACTTTTAAATATGGTACATTAGTTCTGTGCTTGTTTTCTACTATATGAATGAAGTGCCTGGAGTAAAGGGTGTTCACTGGACTAAGGATGAGCTAGTTGCCATTCAGATCAGAGATTATCCTCGCATCATTGGTGATTTCAAAGCTCAGAAAATTGCAATATGGGGTTACTTCAAGAATTTTCAAAGTATGATTCATTTAAGGGAAAGGATCCCTAAATCAATTGTTGAGAAGTACAAAAATGAAATATGCTTCATGGTTGACACTGATCAGTGTCTAATGGAAGCAGTGGAACCCATAACTGTTTGGATCATGCCAATGGGGTATGAAGTAGTTGAAAAAATCTTGAATATTTATGCCCAACATCTTCTAAGCAAGCCTAAAGACACAAAGGTTGAAAGATTTGGAACATATGAGGAGCTGAGTTTTAAATTGCATACTGAGCTCAGAGAACCTGCAACCAATAGGAAGGTAAGAAAAGAAGTTGAGCAGTTGGCTAAAAATCTAGGCCTAACTAAGGAGGCTGTGAGAAAATTTAGAAAAAGAACTGAAAAGGCTGAGAAAGAGAAACAAAATAAGAAACAAACAAGTGCTCTGGTGGAACCCTCTTTGACTTCAAGAACTACTAGGAGCTCTGCTGCTGCCCTTGTTCCTCCTAAGACTGCAAAACTGGAGGCAAAATCATCTAGAAAAGGAGAGAGAAGGAAAAAAACAAAAGCATCCCAGACCTATGAAAGCACAAGAGAAGAATAAGAAGATACAGATTCTGACATCAAGATCAAAGAACTAAAAGCCACTGGCACAAAAGCGGCCAAGATATCCAAGGAGATGCCCTCCGGAAGCAAAAGGGAAAGCAAGAGGCAAAAAATAGAGGAATATGTAGAGAAGCCTACCCTTTCAGTAGATGACATCATTAAATTAGTTACTATGGATGGAAACTTGGCTCCAATGATAGAATTCTATGATGACTATAGTGATGGTGATAAAAGAATACTTGAGGAAGCAACGGTAAGATATTTGAATATCTACAACAAGGCTCTTATTGAGATATTTTCATTAATACCAAAAACCTATAGAAAATTTTGGAACTGAGAAAAGATAATGTAAAAGGAAAGGATCTTGAGATCCGAGAACAAATATTAATACAATTATGCCCCCAAATTACTTTGAAGCAAATGAATTTGATATTCAAAGAATCGAAGGATGAGTTCCAAAGTAAAAAGTGAATGAATAAGCTTTTGCTAGGGGAGACAGACAAGATTACAGAGGAAACCAAAGAGATCCTTCAGTGTGCTTTGAAAAAGCACAACCTTCCTGTTGTAGAGGAGGTAAATGTAGAGATTGAGTCCTCAGACATGGATGTTGAAGGATTAAAGCAAAACAGGCAACAGACTGAAACTCTAGACTTCTCTGTTTTGGAAGAGGAAGTGCAAAAGGAAGAAGAGGAAGTATTGATAGAAGAAGCAAATGTTGGCCTTGATCCTCCAGATCCTCCTGCTACTGATGACTCTGGAAAGGACAAAGAGAAATAAGAAGAAAAAGAGAAAGAGAAGGAAGAGGAAGAGGCAAAGGGAAAAGAAGAACTAGCAGAAGGGGCTGGTGCTAATGCACCAAAGAAAAATAGTTCGGTTGGTACCACTAACAAAGCACCAGGGAAGGAATCTAAAATAGCAAGTGTGGCAAGAGACACTGTGAATGCAGTGCAGAGTTTTCTCAGCAAGGAGATGCTAGAGCTAGATGAGCTGGAACTAATGCAAGGACCAATCAATTATGGCACTCTCTCTGGATCAAATACTAAAGATATCATCATTCACATAGGCCAAGGCCAGGGAAAAATTACTGAAGTCTCACATAGAAGATAGTGAGTTGATAAGCCTAGCATCCGGAACACTGGAGAGGATCATGCCCACATATCAAAAAAATACATCTGATTCTCCTTCTGGTAATTTGAAAAATCTTGTGCGTTCTGTAAATACAAATTTTGAGTGCTTTGAGAAGTTAATTGAAATAAAGGTTCGGAAAGAATTTTTGGATAAGAGGTTTAGTGAACTAAAAGCTCTTATAGATAATGATAGAAAAACACTCGACATTAGTATAAAGAGTATTGAAAATGCTCTTAACGATGGTGGTGATGTATATAAGTTTTGTTTATCATGGCCCAAAATAGTAGAGGATATTGAGAAAAGGATAAAGGAGCAGGAGAAAAAGCTGCTAGACCTATCTGAAAGTTTTGATCCTTTAACAGTATCTCTGGTGAGCCAAGAATGTCAAGCAATTAGCCTAACAAATGAAATAAAGAAACTTATCAAGGAAAAGAAGAATATTATGGAAAGAATGGGTGAGCTCCGGGGAATGATTACCCCTAAGTTGGAAACAATGTTTAATACTTTGTCAGAGGCCCAAAGTACTGCCCAGACAAGTGATCCCTCAGATCAAAGGAAAGTAGAAGAATATGCATTTCTACTGAGTGGACACATTTCAATGTTGGATGGTATAAAGAGAAGTTGGGCCACCAAATTTGTATATGTACTTTTGTAGATATCCTTAAGTATATGTAAATATAACATATGGACTGTTTATACATATGTGGTCATATATACAGAGTTTTTGCATCATTAGTGATTGTGGATCCCACCCTTTGACATTGATGTCAAAGGGGGAGTGAAGAGCAGTGAAAAATGAGGAATCCAGCAAAGGGGGAGCACCGAAAAGTAGTGTGAACAACATCATGGAGCACAAGCAAAGGAGGAGTTATTCAGACACAGTCATTTTTCACTAAGTGTTGCCATCAATGCCAAAGGGGGAGATTGTTGGCAAGAGACACTGCTAGGCATAATAAGTGTTGTCATTAATGGCAACTAAGTCTCTACTACACATCTGCATTGCATAATTTGCCCATATCAGAAATCAGATTGAAGATTTGTCTAAGTCCGGAAAGTAAAGGACAGAGTGTGTGACAGGGTCCGATATCTTGGTCCAGATATCTCCAATAGGAGATCATAGTTTGTTGTGGATCTGAGGGAGTCATAAGCATTGTCAAAATAATCTAAATCCAGAGTTTTGGCCTCCTGTGATGAAGGATTCAAAAGTTATTAGCTTCTAAGTATCGGGTCAATAATTGGACATAACAGACAGAAGAAGAACATGGCAACCTTGTAAATAATCTTGGTCCCAGATGTATGGAAGTTGTTGATTGGGAAATTGGTGATGACCAGTGATAGTGGCTGACCTAATTGATGATTTGTGAGTGCAAGTTTTGCTCCGCGACTCAAGTTATGCACGGATCTAGCTGATAGAGTAGGGTATTCAATAAAGATCTAAGTGTTCTTGAAGCCGACTGAAAAGTGATTGAAGATCAGGATGCAGATATATATACCCGATGGATTAGAATGAATTGGGTGTGTGTGTTGCAAATATGGAGTAAATGCGAAAAGATTAGAGATCTAAGATTCAGATGAAGGCAGAGCAGTAAAAAGAGCAGAGTGAAGATGGAATGTGTAAGATTGGTATTTTGTGCTTAACTGAAACTAAATTCATGCATTAGTAGATGCTTTTCATCAGTTCAAAATCTTTGTTATTCTCTTGTAATCATTTGTAGGTAGTGAGCCTCTATTTGAGCAATGAGCTCTGGGCAGTGAGCCCGAATGCATGTGCATTCTCATTTGTAAAAATACTTTTAATAGGGTATTAATTTTTGTGGGTTAACCCCCACCATGGTTTTTTGCTTAACTGGGTTTCCATGCTAAAAATCTTGGTGTCAAATGCGTTATTGTGCTTCTGTTCTTACACTTATGATTGTTGTTTGTATGATTAAGTTATTGATTCATTGTTAAGAGGTAAAAGGAAGAATTAACTGCTAAAAGTATTAAAGTTTTAAGACAACTTATTCACCCCCCCTTCTCAATTGTTAGTTTGCTCCTTTTTAACTCTATGCCTCTTCTTCTTTTCTTACTTATTAGTTTGCTTTATTTCTTTTGCTTAGATTTCTTTGGTTCTTGCTTTCATTTCATTTATTTGACTCTTATTTTATTTTCTATTTTTTTTGTTATTATTTACCACTCGCACATTTGAAATGAGCAATAAAATTAATAATAATTTTTAGTTATGATTTATTCCTTTTAAATTTATGTTCCTAAATATCCACTTTATTATCACTATTAACATTAGCTATTATCTCAAGTTAACTAAGAACGATTAATTTGATCATTTATTGTCACGATGATATAGGCACACTCAAGCAAAAATAAATTTGGAAAGAAATGTGTAACAAAGTTTCTACTACCTAGCATGTGGGCTCAAGTAGGACATATGGACTCAACAAATTGATGAATGATACTGACAAGGTGCCAGATATACATACCAAGTACAACTTCAATCAAACCTTTGGTTAAGTCAATTTCTCGGAAAGGATTTGGTATTAGAACCTTTCTCTTGCTATGGATCCATAGAATCTGTTGGCAAAAAAGTCAGCGTCCCCCTTCGGGATTCGTGACATGGCTTAACCGCCTCCCGTTGGTCCTTATTTGGGATGGTAGCGGTTTCCTGATAGGTGCTCCTTTTGGGAGAAATGGCCATCTCAACACCCAAAAAGTGGTATCAAAGCTGGGTCACGGGTTCGAATCCCCTCGGGTAATGCTGAGGGGGGGATTGTTGGGAAAAAAGTTAGCGTCCCCCTTCGGGATTCGTGACATGGCTTAACCAACTCTCATTGGTCCTTATCTGGGATGGTAGCGGTTTCCTGATAGGTGCTCCTTTTGGGAGAAACAACCAGCTCAACACCCTACAGAATCCACTTCACCTTGTGTACCTTGTCACCTACAAGATAGACAATGTTCCTCAAACAATTCACAAGTAAGGTTAGTCCAAGTTAGTCAAAAATATAATCAAGTATATATAATTTTATAATAAATATAACTAGATTTTCACACTTATCATTGGCAACCATTAAGAGTTCATATACTTATGCATACACAAATGCACATAAACATACACATGCACATTAAACACTCACACACATAGAGTTAAATATCACATTTCAAGTTCCCACCCTAGTCCAAGTTACATTGAGAATATAGGGTCTTAGAGTAGGTTTTTATAGGGATATGACAAAATATTGGTGTAAAAATATACATGCATGTTTAGAAGTGTCAGTTACATTGGTAGAATTACAAAATATGGAGAAATAAAGCCTAAGTAGAGTCCTGCACCATCATCCCTTTTCTACCACCAAAATTCCTTTAGCCATCCTATAGCTAGACATGACAAATGTCACATGCACTCTAGAATCATTCAACTTGGATACAAAATAATATTTTTTGCAAGTCCTGGAATGTGTAAAATATTATTGAGATTTTTCACCCTCCCATCACTAAAACATAAGTGTGCCTTTTTCTTACCAATAATCCAATGTGAACTATCATGACCAATGAAAAATTCTCCTCCATCATAAGATCAGTAAGATGGGAATCACTCCTTGTGAGAAATAATATGGTAGGAGAAACCTAAATCAATCAACCAATAGTCATAATTAGTAACATTAGTGGAAATAAACAATGTAGCATTATCACTATCATCATAAGATTTCTCTATGGAGGAATACTCATAGATCTTATTTTTGCTTTTTTTTTTCACATGTCCTCTCTTGCCACATTTCCAACACTCTACTTTACTTTTCTTAGGGGTTTTGGACCATCCTTAATACTTGGACCTATATTTTGATTTCTTTCATTCCCCTTTAAACCCACCTTTATCCTTGGGCCTTCCTTGAACATGCAAGGAATCCTTCAAGACCTCATCCATGGATTTTCTCATCTCATTAAAAAGTAATGCAGTAATAAAGGAGTACATCTTTGGTACTATAACATTACCATTTATAACAAAAATTATGTTTTCCCAAGAATCGAGCATATAACAAAGCAACAAGATACACTTATCTTCATCAAATTTAACATACATTGAACCTAAACCTAGTTGACTCAAAATCGAATTAAAGGAATTCAAATATTCTATAATATAAACACCTTCCTTCATTTTTAAAGAATATAATTTTTTCAAGATATAACTCATTAGTCATACTCTTAGTTTGATAAATATCACCTGTCCTCTTCCATAGTGCAAATATGGTGATCTCCTTTGAGACATTCAAGAAGATAGAATTTACAAGATGTGATCGAATTGTTCCTCTTGCCTTCTTTATTTTCCAATCTTCATCAAACATTACATTAGGTTTTCCTTCCTTTACTACAACTTTCCACTAATCTCTTTCTTCCAAGAGATCCTCCTTTTCCAACTTCCATGGCTCATATCAAGAACCATTGAACTTGTCAATTTCTAATCAAGATGTGTTAGCGATGGCTTCCACCACAATGGATCTACAAAAATCACTAAAAATAATCCTACTAAACAAAAAACCTCAACTTATTGAAAGGCATCCCTCTCTAATCAAAATTGTTATCTCTAATACTAATTGTTGAAAAAACTAGTGAACAATAATGGTGAAAGTATAAACTTAAAGTGTACAAATCTAATTAATCTAATTAAAGGTAATATGATTGAATATTGTAAATGAAATAGAACATGGATAAGAATGTATCTAGTAGTAATAAGAAAACATCAAACACATACAACATCAGATATACATGGAGAAACTGTTGACCTATTTTTTCCCTTCCTAGAGTCAAATAGCCCAACTTGAAAATATTGATGAAATCCCTTAAAGGTCTGATTATCCTTAAGTTTTCAGTGTAAATCCTTGAATAAATATCAGAAAATGCCTAGGGAGAATCCTTACAAAAAACCTAGAAATTTCTAAGTCCTTCCCTTAGTTTTTGGCACTTTTTTGGCCTTTGTCGGTAAAACTTCAAGTTCACGTACCTGCCAGTTCGTCGACTGGCCAATTCGCCGATAAGGTAGGAAATCTCAAAAAAATGACTAAGTAAAGGAAAGCATGTTTCTCTTTGTCGACAATTTTCCTGTTTCGTGAACTTTTCCAAAAGTTCAAAATTTCACAAGTTTGTCGATTTAATGATTTACCGACAATGGGTTAGGAGAGCGAGTTTCTTCAAACATTGTCTAAGGCATAAGTAGCAAAAGCATGCCTTTATCGGCGATTTTCCAAGGGCACGACAAGTTCAAAAATTCTCAAGTTTGTCGATTCGGTAATTCCCCAACAAAGGAGAGCAGAAGAAGACAAAGTTCGGGGAAAGTGAACTTTCTCAACAAAGGAAGGATTTGCAAGAAATTGTCTAAGTAAAGAAAAAGCAAATGTTTGCCTTTGTCGGTAAACTTATAGTTTGGTGAACCTTAAGTTCACCGATCGGCAGGGTCATTGAGCGGCGATTTTATCGACAAAGGTAAAATGTAAGGAAGAAAGGTTCGCAAAAGGGTAAATGGGTCAATAAAATGAAAATTTGGCTAAGGCATGTTGGTTCAAAGTTTCAAAGTTTTGCCAACAAAGATTTTGCCGATAAGGCAAAATAAGAGTGAAGAATTGGCTAAGGTAAAATGGTTCGGTAAAGTGACATTTCATCAACAAAGAAGACTTGGTTTGAAAGTTGGAGATTTTGCCTATAAGGCAAAATAGAAAACTTAGAAATGGCTAAGGCAAAGAAAAGGAAAGCCTTATCAGCAAATCCATAAAAGTGCAAACTTTTCCCAAGTTCAAAAATCCCGAAGTTTGGCGATAGAGAAGAAGGTGGAAGCAGTCAACTTCGGAAAGAGGCAATTCGCCGACAAAGGTAAAAGCAAGATCAAAAGGCAAAGTTCGTGAAAGCAAAATTTTGCCGATAAAGAGGCCAAAGGTAGAGTTCAAGAAATGATGATTTTGCCGATAAGGCAAAAAGTAAGCTTGGTTTGTAACAGTGGTTTTTTGTCGATATGGAAGAAATGGTAAAGCTAGGCTGAGGTTCGAAAATTTGTAAAATCGCCGACAAAGAGAGAAAGAAGAATAGTTCACAAAAGACAAGTTTTGCCAATAAGGCAAAAAGAGACAAGGCCAAAGGTTCGAAAAAGAAACTTTTCTGATAAAAGGAAACAAAGTCAAAGTTTCACAAAATGGAATTTTGTCGATAAAGAAGAAAGGATAGAGCTAAGCAAAGTTAGAAAAAATGACATTTTATCGATAAGGCCAAAAGATGCTCAAGAAAAGAGTTCGAAAAAATGGATTTTTTTTTATAAGGGCAAAAATGGGAGAAACAAGCCACAGTCCAAAAAATTGAAAAGTTGCTGATTGAAGATGAAAATATGTAGAAGGCAAAGACATAATGGTTTGTAAAAGGTAGATTTTGCCGATAAGGCAAAATTCAGGCCAGAGTTTCAAGAAAAGTGAGAAATCAATAAAAACAGAGTTTATAATGTATTGTAGGCTTTAAATATTTGAATTTGAATATTTAAAGTGTTGTAAAAGCTCTTTATAGGGGGATTTTGGTGGGAAAGTTTATTTGAATGTCTTCATCAGTCATTAATGCAGAATCAGATATGCTCAGCTACTCTATTTCTAGATATTTTACATTTATTGATTGCAGATGATGAATCAGCTACCAACATTCAAGGCAACAAATATCTCCCAACTACTTCAAGATCTAAGAGATTTTATGCAATTAATCCTTGTAGGTAGACATTCCTTTTGACAAAGATATTTTCTGACAGGCCCATGGGGCGAATTTATTGTGACAAGTGACTTAGGTAAATGTAATGAAATGTTATATATACATGTAAAGAAGATGTAATGTGGGTTGGATACAAAGGCTTTTTGTACTCCAAACAAAACCCTCCTCTACTGTAATTGTGCCTTTTTGATTAATACATGTTGGTTATTTTACCTTTTTATGTTGTTTTCTAGCTTTGTGTAATTTAGGATTGGTCTTTTTTTGAATATTTGTTTCCTTGCAACCTCGTTCTTCTCTTTTACCTCTATTAGAATCTACTAGGTTTGTGTAAGTTTATCAATTGTATTTGGTCATCTCATGCATTTTAGTTTTGTGAGTGTTCTATATTCAAACATGGTGTATCACTCTCTTTCGTTTCTAGTTTTATTCTTCTTCCCCTTTTCCCAATGGTGGATAGATTAGGTTTAGTCTTAGCAATAGTTGAATCTCTCATTTAACGAAGACACTGACCTCTCTTTGGAGATTTGATTTCCTTGTAGGGTCCCACACGTGGAAATCATCTCAATGTTTCACTGGATTGTTGAAGCCCTAAACCACTCCAACACAGGGTGCAAGTCCAAGTGATAATAGTTTTTGGCATGCCCAGTGGGACTGTGAACATCTAAATCAAGGTTTAAGTTGAGAACTTGGTGTTATTCTCAATATTTAGCACTTTGGTAGACATTTTTATGTACTTGGTGACTCTACAAGCTCCTGGATTTTGATTAGTGCCACCTTTTATGCCTGTGCAAACAAGAGCTTCTTTAAGAAGTAATTATCAGTTCATTGAATTGCCTATTGCTGCTTCAAGGAGAAGGTCTAGGTTATCTAGGTCTCCTACAAGAAGGAATAATAGTCCTCTTCTATCTCACCAAAGAGCTTAATCTACACCCCCTCCTATTAGGTTTCAGTATACAAGAAGAGGCTTGCACATACCTAGATTAAATTTGAATATTCCTAGTATGGCAAGAAATTTACCTTTTGTGACCTTTAATGGAGGCAACCCTTTAGATTTGGCTGCACACAATGATATACATGTTGCAGCCCTAAAGAGTATTTCATCCTTTACGGGTGATGATTCTACAACCCCTACTGAGCACATCAAAGATAAATCCAACGTGTATTCAGCTCCTCACGTTCAACACAAAAATGTTGATGTTTAGCTCATGGTCTCATCTTTCAAAGGGAAAGCTCTTCAATGGTTCAAGAGCTTACCCCCTGCTTCAATAAATGACTGGGATGAGCTAGAAGAAGCCTTTTACAAGTAGTTTGGAGAGAGGGTAGATAACATGTTTCATTGTTAAAACAACTAACAACAATCAAGAGAGATTTGAGTAAGATGCTAGCAGATTTCAACTTCAGATTTCAGAGGACATGGGAGGGAATTCGACCTCTCCTCATGCCATGTCAACAAGGTACTTTTTGTATTTCTTAAGAGCTTTAAATTCTGATATTGTTGTAATGATGCAATCTATGGGTGTTCAAACCCTACTTGATGCCTATGACACATCTTTGAGAGTTGAAAATTGTTTAATACAGGCTAGGAAAATTGCTCCTAGACCTCCTACACCCATTTTCCCAGAGCTACCTTCACCATTTTAGCAACCCATTATTGCTCCCATCCTAGAGCCTAAAGCTTCCACTTCTTCTCTTTCTCAGGAAGAGAATGATCTTTGGCCAATTTGACCAACAAAGTAAATAGCATAGCTATTCAAACTACTCCCAAACCCCATCAAAATTATAACTAGTGGCAGTCTTCTAAGGCTATTCTTAAATATCATCCACTTCAATAGTCAAAGGTTAATTTGGACCAATAAAAATAGGACAAATATTTATCACTTTTTATTTTGAATGAGGTGTAAAATTGCTATTGAGTGTTTGACCATTGAAGTTGATGATATTTAAGTAGAGTGGTCCACTAACCAAAATTGGAATCAAGGTTACAATCTCAATAGAAACCAAAACTGGAATCAGGGTTAATAGACTAATAGGTATCAAAACCCTAGCCCTGCTCAACCTTTGCAAATAGTTAGACCTATCCAACAGCTTTTGGTTGTATATCTAGTTAGGGCCCTAGTCCCTACTCAAAACAATCTAGCCCAAGAGGCAGACTTGTGCTACCCTTGCTACCAACCTCACAATTAGTCCACTTGTGCTTTTGGAGCATAAGAAAGAGTTTTAATGGTGCAAAAATTCCATACCCAACATGCATCATTGGTAGAGGTAGCAAATAGAAATCTAGAGATATCAAGTGAGGCTACCTTTGATGCCAATATGATGCTATGGACTCCTGAGTATTTTTGTCCTGTCAATCAGCCAATGGACACTATTGTTGTACCTATTGTAGACAACATAAGGTCAAAATAGAGACAGTTAGAGGATAGCCCCATGCCTAATGTATTACAAAAAGAGCCTATTTCAAAGGCAAAAGTGGCTAGTGCTACAAATCCAATTCAAAGCAGCAGATCTACTACTGCAAAAGAAATTCCATCAGACCCAAGAGTGCCTAAACAAGCTATAGATATATCAAAGAAGGGAACATGGATTTGTTGGCAAGAGACACTATATGGATTCATGATTGTTGTCATTGATGGCAACAAAGTTCATCCCACACATCTGCAGGACATGGTATGTCTCTACCGGAAGTCAGAGTGAAGAATGTTGTGGTCCGGTAAACAGGAACAGAGCATGTGGCGAGGTCCGACAGACAGGTCCGGATCTCTCAGAGGAAGTATCTTGGTAAAGTGCAGATTTGGGGAAGTCAAGAGGACTATCTTGACTGATAGATTCCAAGGTTTGAGCCTCCAGTGTGGAAAGGATAAAGAGATATGAATGCTTAAGTATCGAGTTCCCAATTGGCAGTGTGAATAGAGGAAGAACTGACTGGCAGAACATCAGACATTATTCCGGATGTGTTACTGATGTTGGTAAAGGTTATGAAGGCATGAATTATGTTTGGCCGACATGGTTAATGATTTCCACAAGTACATCCTTGATCCGCATTACTTGGTATGCAAGGATTCAACCGACAGATCAGAGTCTATTGAAAATATTGACTATTCCGGTGCCGACTAGAAAGATGATGAAATCACTTGTGCGGATATATATATATAGGATGGATTTAGTTGTGAGAGGTGGTGTTGTGTTGTGTGATATGCGAATAAAAGCAGAGCAGAGTAGAAGCAGTAAGGAAGGTCCGGTATGTGAAAGGAAAGCAGCATAAGAGAATAGGAAAGATGAAGTGCAGCAGATTAGTGTACTGAGCCTAACTGAAACTGAACCCCAGCATATGTGGATGCTACCAATCAGTTCAAGTATTGTATAAGACTCTTTTTGTAGACAGTGTGTCTCTTGTAGGCAGTGTGCCTTCTTGTGAGTAGTGTGCTCGGGCAGTGAGCCCTAATTGGCAAGTGTCATTTTGTATTTCCATTCTTCTAACAGAGAATATAATCTTGGGTTAATCACCCCGTGGTTTTCTCCCTTAACAGGGTTTCCATGTCAAAAATATTGTGTCATGTGTATTTCCATTTCATGGTTATGTTTGCTCATTTGAATTAATGTTACATTGATTATTAATAAAGTTCAAAAAGAGAAATAATTAGGATAACTGATTCACCCCCCCGCTCAGTTATCAATAATTGGTATTAGAGCTAAGTTCCTCCTAACAGAGCCTAACAGCTTGAGGAAGATCTGGGAATTCAAATGGATGCATATGGTTTAAGGGAGCAACTCAAGACTACCCTTGATGATCTTGAACAGTCAAACTCTGAAGTAAATGAATTAAAGGAAAGACTCAAACACGCTGATAATTTCATGAGAGAACTAAAAGACAAATTAAGTCTCTCTATGAAAAAGAGAAAGGAGCTGCTTTAGCAATTGGCAAGACAAGGTGAAGCAAATAATGCAAATGAAGAGCTAAAAGAAAAAACTGACTTGTGTGAAAAGTTATCAAAAGAAATCATCATGGTAAGACATGAAATGGAATCAGGAGTCATGAAGTTTACCCAAGAAGTTGAAGAGAAAAGAAAAACTAAAGATAATCTAAGACAATCTCTCAAGGAGAAATCAGAAGATTGCCACCAGATGGATAGAATTATCAGACATCTTGAATCTGATCTTGAAGATGCTAAAGATAATGAAGAAAAACTTGAGGATCAAATTGTCTCTCTCAAAAGGGATCTTCAAACAGCAAATGAGTATAAAGAGAAATTCAAGATAAGTTCTGCTCAACTTGAAGTTCTTCTTGGAAGTCAAAAGAAGGTAGATGACAAGTGTGGTTTGGGATATGAGAAAGGAGAAAGCTCTGGATCCAGTTAGAAGAATTTTGGATTAGAAAATCCATGGAATAGGCCTAGAAGACCTTCAGTAAGATAGCCTAATGCTCAAAGATATCCATCCTTCAATAGATACTGCCACAACTGCAATCACTTTGGTCACAAAGCTAATCAGTGCAGAAAGAGAATGAATCAGACTAATTCATCTTTCTCCGAACAGTGTTTTAACTGCAAAGGTATGATCACAAATCTCATGAATGCAGAAATATGCAAATGAACAAGTCATTCAATGGTAGATGCTTTGCATGCAATAGAATAGGTCATATGGCTAATCAATGCAGATCAAGAGGATATCAGTCAAATATGCAAAGAAATGTTGTTTGCCAAATCTGTAATAGATCCGGTCATAGTGCAAAATTTTGTAGAAGCAAGAATTAGGACAAAAGAGGTCTGGTATATCATAATCATCAAGATAACGGTAAACAGAAGGTGAATGCAGATGAAGTTAAAAGTGAGATGAACAAGATTTGGGTGAAGAAAAGTACAGAGAATGTAGAGGTTGGATCCGCACCAGACTCTGGTGCTGATATTCCTTCCAGATATTAAGAAGTGAGCTCTGGCTCAGGGGGAGACACAAAGAAAACCTTGTTCCCCCAGCCAGTCAACCAGTGCCAGAACTGGCACAAGAAGAGTTGCAGATTGTAGGGTTCATAAGGGCAACATCCAAACAAACTATGGTAAATATTTGGAAGATCCGCATGATGTTTAAAGATTAGGATTGATCCGGTTCTCCAAGTCATCTGATTAAGGCAAACCGGAATAACTTAGGTCGAGCATTTATTGCAACCTAACATTAGGGTTTGCGGAGCAATATAAGGGTTTTTCTCATTAATCACTTGTTCATTCTGCATTCAAGAAGAAACGAAAAGTGAAGCTCTACAACAAAATTCCACAACTCCATCGAAGATCATTTGCAGAAGTCAATTCATCCAGAAATCAATCCGGTCAGCTACGTGAAACCGAAAGGTGCAAAAGGTATTTTTCGTTCTCAATATCTCTCTGCAAAGCTTTGAAAGATGCATACTCCAAATATAGTAAAGATCTTTGATAGGCCCCATCCTGAATTCAAGAAACATCCATACAAATCATTGGAGGTAGATCCCCTAGGAGCATTCTCTAGTGTTCCACATGGCATTTTGCACACAGAAGACATTAGGGTTTACATACATGCAATTATTGAAGAGTTTGGGGAATTCAAACTGAGAGACATCTATCACAAACAATTGATAGATGATACTTTTGAGCTTAAACCAGAATATAAGGGCATCCAGGAGAAACATTTTAATCAGTTCATTCATTTCCCCTGTTTTGAAGAAGATGAATGGGTCCGGTATGTATTGAGTAGGGTGCATGATAACTTCCTATGGCTGAACAAACCTTGCAAGATAACAAAGGAGGCAATTAGGGCAGTAACTGGTTTATACTCCTCCGGAGGGATACCTGTCCTCAAATCAGTCAAAAACAACATTATAACTAAGGCCACCGGATCAAAATTTGATAAGAGGGCAATGACCATTGAAGATATTACTGACCCAGATGTCAAGTTTGCATCTATGATAATAGGATACAAGATATATCACTCCAGTAGGGAGAATTCAGTATTCAGAACTGCAGTATATACTGCTTATGAGATGCTGAGAAAGAATGCAGAATATGATCTTTGTGAACTTCTTTTGAGCCAACTAATGGAAAACATATAGAAAATCAAAAAGGATAAGAAGAATTCCTTTAAATATGGTGGACTAATACTATGTCTATTTTTCTACTTCATGAATGAGCTGCCCGGATCAAATGGATGGGTATGGCAAAATGAAAAACCGGTAGCAATTCAGATCAGAGACTACTTGCATGAACTTGGGGATGCTAAGGCAAGGAATACAGCTCTGTGGGGTTACTTCAAGCAATTTCAAAATACAATGCAAATCAGAGAAAGAATCCCCAAATCAGTAGTTGAGAAATACAAGGATACAATGTGCTTCATGGTAGACACTGATCAATGCCTAATGGAGGCAGTAGAGCCAAGGACAGTCTGGATCATGCCTATGGGGTATGAAGTTGATAAACAAATTGTAGAGTTGCATGTTCAACACATGCTCAGTCAGCAAAAGGACTCAAAAGCAGAAAGATTTGGAACCTTTGAGGAGCTGAGTGTAAAGATTCATGTGCAACTCAGAGAACCTAAAATCAAGAGGAAGGTGATAAAAGAGGTAGAAAATATTGCCCAAGGCCTTGGCATCTCAAAGGAGGCACTTGATGCCCACAAGAAAAAGATGGAAAAGGCTGAGGAAGAGAAGAAAGAGGCAGAAAAGAAAAGCAAGGAAAGTGCTCCGGTAGAAACCTCCACCTGGACTAGATCATGTAAGAGATCTGCACCTGCCACTGCCAAAAGCTCAAGGGCATCTAAAGTGGAAGCACAATCATCTGGAAAAGGAGAAAAGAGAACAAAGAAAAAGGCAACAAGGTCCTATGTTAGCCTAAAAGATGATGAGGAAACTGAATCAGATGAAGAGATAAGGAAACTGAAGAAGAAGAAGAAATCATCCGGTGAACATTCTACCGGTCAAGGAGAAGAAGATAAGGAAGAGGAATTTGCTGAAAAACCCACTCTATCCTTGGACATTGTAGTAAAAGCAGTCACTATGGATGGGAACCTGCAACCCTTAACAAAATTTTATGATGAATATAATGAAGCAGATAAAAAGATTCTGGAGGAAGCCACAGTTCAGTTTTTGAACACTTACAACAAAGCTTTTATTGAAATAATCTCTCTAATTGCCAAAAGCTTAGAGAAAAGGATTGAAATGAGGAAGAACAATGCTCAAGCAAAAGACCTCGAGATCCAGGAACAGGCCATCATTCATCTCTTCCCTTCAATCACTCCGCAACAAATGAATATGATCTTTAAAGAGTGCAAGGATGAGTTCCGGAGCAAAGCCAGGATGAATCAGCTCATGCTTGGTGAAACCGACAGAGTGGCAAAAGAGACTGAAGAGATTCTCTGAAATACTCTTAAAAAGTTCAACATTCCCATCACAGAGGACTCTGGTAAAGACAAGGGCTCAAAATCCTCTATTCCGGAAGAGGTGGCTCATGAACAAACAAACATCTCTCCTCTGATTTCACCTACAGTCTCCGGATCTAAAGGAGAAGAAGGAATACAGGAGAAAGAAGCAGAGGTGAAAGAGGTTGACAGTACCAAGGCTGCAGAAGGAGAGAAGCCTTCAACAGAGAAGACCACAACTGCTAGTGGTAAGAATGTAGAAGGAGAGAAAGCTACAAGGGATAGCCCTAAGAATACAGAGGAGAAGAAACATCTGTCTTTGGCAAGAGACATTGCAAAAATTGTCCAAGAATTCCTGAACAAAGAAACAACAGAGATTGATGAACTGGAGCTTCTACAAGGACCATTTAACTTTGATTCTCTTTCTCCGGTACAGACAATGAAGATTGCTTCATTTGCTAATGCCAAGGTTAAAGAAAAACTCCTAAAGTCTCACATGGAAGACTGTGAGTTGATAGAAGCTGCTTCCGGAGTGCTAGAAAAGATTATGCCATCATTTCAGAAAGATCCCACAGCCTCCTCATCCAATAATCTCAAAACTCTAGTCAATAGTGTTAGCACACATTTTGATTCACTAGAGAAGTCAACAAAAGATAAGGTCTGGAAGGAATTTCTTACAAACAGATTATCAGAGGTACAAGGGTTGATAAGTAATGATAGGAGAAATATGAGTATAGGGATAAAGAGCTTAGAAAATGCTCTTATAGATGGCGGAAAAGTCTACAAATTTTGTATTTCATGGTCCAAAGCAACAGTAGAGATTGAGAAGAAAATAAAAGAGCAAGAGGATAAACTACTAAGTTTGTCTCAAAGTTTTGATCCTCTCTCTTCCTCCATAGTCAATCAAGAGTGTCAGACTATTGCAATCACAAATGCAATAAAGAATTTTGAGAAGGAAAAGAAGAACATAATTAGCTGGATGGGTGAACTCAGAAGAATCATTATCCCTAAGTTAGAGGCCATGCATGAGGCCATAAGTGATGCTCAGACTACCGCCCAAACCAATGATCTGACAGATCTTAAGAGGGCAGAAGCTTTTGCATTTTTGTTGAGTGGTCACATTTCAATTTTGGATAGAATGAAGCAAAGTTGGGCTACAGAACTCGTCCAATTGAAGACATCCTTTGCAAACATTCTTTAGTTTATGTGAGTATGTAATATGCGGCTAAGTATAGTTAATTTTTTTGAAACTTTTGGTATGCAGACCCTACCCTTTGCCATTGATGTCAAAGGGGGAGTGAAGAGTAGTGAAAAATAAGGAATCCAACTAAGGGGGAGCTCCAGAAAATGTATATAAAAATAGAGCATCAGCCAAGGGGGAGCATAGTGTAAACACTTAGTCATTTTTCACTAAGTGTTGCCATCAATGCGAAAGGGGGAGATTATTGGCAAGAGACACTATATGGATTCATGATTGTTGTCATTGATGGCAACAAAGTTCATCCCACACATCCGCAGGACATGGTATGTCTCTACCGGAAGTCAGAGTGAAGAATGTTGTGGTCCGGTAAACAGGAACAGAGCATGTGGCGAGGTTCGACAGACAGGTCTGGATCTCTCAGAGGAAGTATCTTGGTAAAGTACGGATTTGGGGAAGTCAAGAGGACTATCTTGACTGATAGATTCCAAGGTTTGAGCCTTCGGTGTGGAAAGGATAAAGAGATATGAATGCTTAAGTACCAGGTTCCCAATTGGTAGTGTGAATAGAGGAAGAACTGACTGGCAGAACATCAGACATTATTCCGGATGTGTTACTGATGTTGGTAAATGTTATGAAGGAATGAATTATGTTTGGCCGACATGGTTAATGATTTCCACAAGTACATCCTTGATCTGCATTACTTGGTATGCAAGGATTCAACCGATAGATCAGAGTCTATTGAAAATATTGACTATTCCGGTGCCGACTAGAAAGATGATGAAATCACTTGTGCGGATATATATATAGGATGGATTTAGTTGTGAGAGGTGGTGTTGTGTTGTGTGATATGTGAATAAAAGCAGAGCAGAGCAGAAGCAGTAAGGAAGGTCTGGTATGTGGAAGGAAAGCAGCATAAGAGAAGAGGAAAGATGAAGTGCAGCAGATCAGTGTACTGAGCCTAACCGGAACTGAACCCCAGCATATGTGGATGCTACCAATCAGTTCAAGTATTGTATAAGACTCTTTTTGTAGATAGTGTGTCTCTTGTAGGCAGTGTGCCTTCTTGTGAGCAGTGTGCTCGGGCAATGAGCCCTAATTGGCAAGTGCCATTTTGTATTTCCATTCTTCTAACAGAGAATACAATCTTGGGTTAATCACCCCGTGGTTTTCTCCCTTAACAGGGTTTCCACGTCAAAAATATTGTGTCATGTGTATTTCCATTTCATGGTTATGTTTGCTCATTTGAATTAATGTTACATTGATTATTAATAAAGTTCAGAAAGAGAAATAATTAGGATAACTGATTCACCCCCCCCTCTCAATTATCAACAGGATTATTTCAATGCACAAAGCAAGAACTGTTCCCCTAAATATTATGGAATAGATGAAGAAAAGAAATATAAATGTCTCAATGTGGGAAGTAATGTCAATCCCCTCTTAATGGGATTTGTTAGAAGAAGCCTTAAGGCAATTCCCATCACCTGAATCAACAGCAACTAACTCATCAGCAAAGTAGAAGGAAAAGAGCCCGGATAGTCTTGTACAACCAAGGGAAGAGCAAGTGAGTTCAGTGAAGAATCCATCCCCTTTCTACTTGTCTCTAATCATTGGCAAGTTTCTAGTGCACAATTGTATGATTGACTCAGGGGCTAGTGTTTCAGTCATGCCCAAGAAGATAGCAAATGCATTAGGCATCAAGTATACCCCTGTTTCATTAAGATTATTACAGTTGGATGGCACTTCTATAAAAACTGTGGGAGTGATCAAAGGACTGGACCTAACTATACATGCCTATCCAAACTTGACTTTCCGTCAAGACATTTTAGTCATTGATCTTCCTCCTTTCTTTGCTATTTGCCTGTCAAGAGACTTCACAACCAAGGTAGGTGGCTACCTTTCTTCTAACTAGTCTCATATGTTGTTGAGAATCAGATATGGTACAAGGTTCACCATTAAGGCTGAACCAATTTTAAACTATCATGTGGAAAACTATAACCATAGCCTGGTGAACCCTCATGTTATGATTTAGGGTGAGGAAGTGCATGATTCAAAGTCTCTTGAGACAACATCTTCACCTCTTCTGACCCCTGATCTTTTTCTTGATGAGTGGGCAAGGGATCACTGTGATTTTGATCCTTATGACACCATTGAGGCAACTGACTTGGGAACCTACATGATCCATGAGGGGAATTCTTCAGTCTATTATGTACTTAAACTAGATGATGACTCTAATGGCCCATGGAAAATGTTCTTTGATGGTGCAAAGATCAGAAATAGAGCTGGTGCAAGGGTTTAATTAGTCTCTCTGATTGGTAAGAAACTAAATTTTGCTCATAGACTACATTTTTCTTGCACCAACAATGTAGAAGAGTATGAGGCATTGGTTCATAGTTTGCTACTTGTTGAGAAGAAGAACATTAAGCATTTGGAGATCTTTGGAAACACTAAGTTGGTAGTCAACCAAGTCAAAGAAAAATGTGCAACAAAAAAATCAACTTCTAAGAGCTTACAAACACAGAGTTTGGGGCTTGTTTGAGATTTTTTATGCTTTCAACTTACAAGTAATCCCAAGGAAATTGAATGCTGAGGGAGACTAATTAGAAATAGTTGGTGCTCAATTCTATCCACCTATAGATTTGTTTCAGGGTCCTAATCAACATGTTAAGATAGTAGTCAGGCCCATTGTTCCTGACAATAATATACATTGGCAAATTTTTGATAGCAATGAGCAGATTGCGAGCTTCATCCAAAATGAAGTTGAGTTCTCATCCATGGTGCAACCCAGGTTGTAGGAGGGTTATGGTGATCAAATAATTCAGTTGAAATCTAACAAGTAGCCCAAGGGTTTAGTCACTCTTGAGGCCATTTTCAGCATTGATGATGAATTCAATGGCGAGAGAAAGAACATGACGTTTAAAAAGGAAGACTACCAAAAGGTTACTATTGCCCAAGACAAAGAGTTACTGCTGGGAAAGGTATGTGGTAATGCGGAACAACAAGATTTTATGCACCTTTCTCAGAACTATAGTGATGTTTTAGCGTGGAGTTATGAAGACCTAAAGGGTTTTAAACCAGATGTTGCCCAACATTCCATCAATTTGAATCCAAATGCCAAGCCCGTCCGCCAGAAGCAGCAGCCCATAAACCCTAAGATTGAACCTCTGATGAGAAAAGAGCTTCTAAAGCTCATACAGGCAAGAATTATTTTTCCTATTAAGTACTCCACTTGGGTTTCTAATCTAGTACCTGTGAGGAAGGAAAATGGTGAGATAAGGCTCTGCATAGACTTTCGAGACCTGAATCATGCTTCCTTGAAGGATCACTACCCTTTTCCCTCTATGGATCAAATTTTGCAAATTGTTGTAGGGGTAGAGAGGTTTTCACTACTTGATGGATTTTCTAGTTATAACCAGATCTTTGTCAAAGAGGAGGATAGATTTAAAACTACATTTACAACTAAGTGTGGAACCATGGCATATGCAAAAATGTTGTTTGGTCTTTCTAATGCCGGTGCCACATTTCATAGGGCAATGGACATCGCCTTTAAGGGTTTTATAAACAAGTTCATCCTAATTTACTTGGATTATATCACAGTCTTCTCCAAGAGAGAAGAAAATCATATGGAGCATCTATAGAAAGTCTTCCAAACATGTAGGGAGTTTGGGGTGTCTCTAAACCCTAAAAAATATATTTTTGTTGTTGCTTAAGGTAAGCTTCTAGGCCATTTAGTGTCTAAGGATGGGATCTCCATAGATCTTGAAAAAACATCAGCTCTTCTTTGTCTTCCTTTGCCCACTCACAAAAAGCCTTTACAATCATTTTTTGGGGCAGATCACATTTGTTAGGAAATTTATTCCTAACTGTGCTGGCTTGGTAAAACCTCTAACCCTTATGCTTAAGAAAGATGTTTTTAGATGGACTAAGGAAGGGAAAGATGGTTTTGATAAGATCAAAGAATAGATTTCCTAGGCTCCTACTCTCATGAACCTAAATTATGAGGACTTCATCCTTTATGCCCATGAAGGAGAGAGCAGCATTGCTGTTGTCTTGATGCAGCAAAATGAACAAGGTATGGAATAGCCACTGGCCTTCTTCACTTAGACCTTGAAAGATTATGAGGTTAGATATAGTCCCATGGATAAACATGTATTTTCCATTGTTAGATACTTGAAAAAATTTAGATATATGCTGGCAAATAATCATATCAAAGTTTTAGTTTATCATCCTAGTGTGAGAGATTATATAACAGGCATTGAAATTAGTGAAAAGAGAGCAAGCTAGGTCACTGAGATCCTAGAATATGATGTGACCATCAAAGCCACTAAGTTGATAAGAGGCAGAGGATTATGTGAACAACTAGCTCAGACCACTGTAGATGAAGTGAACTCATCCTACCATTTGAATGAGACAGAACCTACAACTGAACCGGTAACTGTGAGTTCTTGGACAACAGATATGGACAAGTTCCTATCCACTGGTGAGTATCCCTATGGATTGGATAGAACTAAAAGAAGACACTTCAGGTTGCAGTCCATTACTTAAACTTTGGTGGATGGTGTTCTCTTTAAGAGGAACCTAGATGGAGTCTTACTGAGGTGTATAGAAGAAGATTGGATTGATAGATTACTCAGTAAGTTTCATGATGGCCCAGCTGGAGGTCACTTCTTTCCTAGAGCTACAATAATGAAAATAGTGAGGGCAGGTTAATTTGGCCCACATTATTTAATGATGCCCATGTATGGGTAAGAAAGTGCAAAGAGTGTGCTCTCTTTGTTGGAAAGATCAGATTGGCATCCCTCCCACTCCATCCTATTCAAACAGATCAACCCTTCTCATAGTGGGGACTAGACTTCATTGGCATGATAAACCCTACTTCCAGTGTTGGTCACAAGTCAGTTTTGACTGCAACATACTACTTCACCAGGTGGGTTGAAGCAGTCCCACTCAAAGAGGCCATTGAGTCAACAATCATGGATTTCTTTGAAGAAATCAGGACAAGGTTTGGAGCTTCTCACACCATTATTTCTGATAATGCAAAAACTTTCACTGGTTTTAGAATTGGTGATTAGGCTCTAAGATATAATGTGTTCTTGAAGACTTCATCCAACTATTACCCCCAAGGTAATGGGCTAGCTGACTCCATTGACAAGAACCTGATCAGAATTCTAAAGAGGACCATGGAGACAAACCAGAGACAATGGCACGATAGGATCAAATTATCTCTTTGGGATAATAGGATCACTTACAAAAGAGCCATTGGTAATTCTCCTTTTGTTCTTGTGTATGGAAAAGAGGCTAGATTGCCTATATCTTTGGAGGTTCCTGCATTGGAATTGGCTCAACAATTAGAAATGGAAGGAGAAGATGCTAGGTCTATAAGAATGACTGAATTAACAGAACTGTAAGAATATAGACAGTCAACCATGGCTACCTTGGAAGAACATCAAAGGAAGACCAAGAAGTATTTTGACAAGAAGGCCAAGGTTTAGAATTTCAAGGAGGGTGATCTTGTTCTGAAATGGGATGTTGACCGAGCCAAACCTAGAGGCCACACTAAGTTTGATACACTTTCTTCTTTAGTTTTCCCTTTTCCTAAGTGTTGTTGCACAGGCTGCACTCTCATTAGGAGAATGCATAGCTACAAGAAAGCCAATGTTTTCATTCTTTCAAAGTTGAATGGTGAAGTTCTACCAATCTCAGTCAATAGGATCCATCTCAAACCTTACCTCTAAGGTTGGTTTGAGATTCTGTATATACTATTTTAGTTTTATTTCTTCTTTAGTTTTCCCTTTTCCTAAGTGTTGTTGCACTGGTTGCACTCTCATTAGGAGAATGTAGGCCTCGTTTCCCTTTTTGGTGTTGTTTTGAAGGAAGGGTTTGTTGGCAAGACATACTGCTAGGTATAATAAGTGTTGTCATTGATGGAAACTAAGTCTCTACTACACATTCGCATTGCATAAGTTGCCCATATCGAAAATCAGATTGAAGATTTGTCTAAGTCCAGAAAGTCAAGAATAGATTGTGTGATAGGGTCCGGTATCTTGGCCTGGATCTCTCCAATGGTAGATCATAGTTTGCTGTGGATCTGAGGGAGTCATAAGCATTGTCAGAATAATCTAAATCCAGAGCTTTGGCCTCCTGTGATGAAGGATTCAAAAGTTATTAGCTTCTGAGTATTGGGTCAACAGTTTGACAAAGCAGACAGAAGAAGAACAGTGCGACCTTGTAAATAATCTTGGTTCCAGATGTATGGAATTTGTTGATTGGGAAATTGGTGATGACTAGTCATAGTGGCCGACCTGATTGATGATTTGTGAGTGTAATTTTTGGTCCGCGACTCAAGTTATGCACGGATCTAGCCAACATAGTAGAGTATTCAATAAAGTTCTAAGTGTTCTTGAAGCCGACTGAAAAGTGATTGAAGACCAGGATGCAGATATATATACCCGATGGATTAGAATGAATTGGGTGTGTGTGTTGCAAATATGGAGTAAATACAAAAAGAGTAGAGATCTAAGATTTAGATGGAGGTAGAGCAGTAAAAAGGGCAGAGTCAAGATGAAATGTGTAAGATCAGTATTTTGTGCTTAATCGGAACTAAATTCATGCATTAGTAGATGCTTTTCATCAGTTCAAAATCTATGTTATTCTCTTGTAATCATTTGTAGGTAGTGAGCCTCTATTTGAGCAGTGAGCTTTGGGCAGTGAGCCCGAATGCATGTGCATTCTCATTTGTAAAAATACTTTTAACAAGGTATTAATTTTTGTGGGTTAACCCCCACCATGGTTTTTCCTTTAACCGGGTTTCCACTCTAAAAATATTGGTGTCAAATGTGTTATTGTGCTTCTGTTCTTACATTTATGATTGTTGTTTGCATGATTAAGTTATTGATTCATTGTTAAGAGGTAAAAGGAAGAATTAACTGTTGAAAGTATTAAAGTTTTAATACAACTGATTCACCCCCCCTCTCAGTTGTTGGTCCTATTTCCAACAATTGGTATCAGAGCAAGGTTCCTTTGAAAAAGTTTAATAGCTTAAGGAAGATCTGGGAAGACAATACAATGGATGAATATAACCTTCAAAGGTAACTTAATCTCACCCTAGAAGATCTTGAGCAGTCCAGAGAAAAAGTCCAAGAGTTGCAAGAAAATCTCAAAAAGGCTGAAGACTTCATTGAGATTTTAAAAAGAAAATTGAGCAAATCCAATGAAAAGGGGAAGGAGCAACCTCTTCAACTAGGAAATCATCATGAATACAAGGCCTTGAAAGAGAAGACAAAGGAATGTGAAAAGTTAGCTAAAGAAGTTGTTGTCCTAAAACATGAGATGGAATGTGGGGTGATGAGACTAACCAAGGAAATTGAAGAGAGGAAGAAAACTGAAGAAGAGATTAATCAAAATCTGAAAGAGAGAACTAAAGAATGTTGCAAATTAGATGGAATAGATGGCCTCTTAGAATCTAATCTACAAGAAAGTAGAGAAAATGAGAGAGAACTTGAGAGACAAATTATTACTCTCAAACATGACCTAGAAATTGCAAATGAATATAAGAAGTTCAAGATAAGCTCAGCTAAACTTGAAGCACTGATCGAGGGACAGTAAAAGGATGATGACAAGTATGAGAAAGGTGAAAGCTTCAGAACTGGATAGAGAAATTTTCAACCAAGGAATGGGAGAAATAGAACTAGAAAACCTCTAATAAGACAGCTTAATGCTCAGATATCCATCATTCAATGGAAATTCTTTCAATTGCAATAAATTTGGTCATAAATCTACTTAGTGTAGAAGCAGAGTAAATCAAAATGGTCCATCCTTCTCCAGTCAATGCTTCAAGTGTAAGAGGAATGGTGATAGATCGAATAAATGCAGAAGTATGATAATGAATAATTCCAACAATAGAGGAATTGACAATTCTTTCAATGGTTACTGTTTTTCTTGCAATGGGTTTGGACACATGGCTAATCAGTGTAGATCAAGAGGAAATCAAGTTTATAAGCAAGTAAATGTTGTGTTCTTTAATAGTAATAAATCTGGTCATATTACAAGATTCTGCAAAAGTAGGATTAATGGAAGAAGAGGTCTGGTAAACAGAAAACTAGATGAGTAGAGACAAGACAAAGGCAAAAGAAAAATTGATGTGAATGAAATACTGAGTGAAATGAGCAAGATTTGGGTAAAGAAAGATACAATGAACAATGTTGATACATCCACACCGAAATCCAGTGCTGACAATTCCTCTGAGAATTAAATCACGAGTTCCAGTCAGGAAGTGGGTGCCTGGATATGGCACAATGAAAGAAGATATTTTGAATTGTTTCAGAACTTTTGAAAGGATTTCTGGAAGAAAATATGTTGATATGGAAATTTGTGGAGTAATTCTTGAAGAACAGTTCAGGAAATAGAGTAATGAGATGAAGCTAGGGCAACGCATTTATTACAATGTGAAATTAGGTATTGCGAAGGATAAAAGGTCACTTAATCATGCATTTGAACCACTTTGCATTTTGAAGGAAACAAGTAGAAGGGAGCTTCTGAGCTCCAAATCCAGAGATTGAAGAACAAAGAGCGAATTCAATTGAAAATTGATCAACCCTAAACCTGCTGAAGAAAAAGGTACTTCTCTATAAAAGCTTGAATCTAAAATCTGTTGAGATGGCTTCTCCTCAGGTTGTTGACATTACTGAAAGGCCTCGACCCAAATTTAAAAAGCATCCTCACAAATCAATAGTAGTTGACCCATTAGGTGCTTTTTCAAGTGTTCCGTATGGTGTGCTGCATGTTAAAGACATTGGGGTTTATATTCATGCAAACATAGATTAATTTAGGATTCAAGGTATGTAGACCTGTTTGAGAGTCATCCAAGGGATGAAAATCACGATCTTAAACCCGAGTATAAGGCACTGCATGATAAACACTTTAATTAGATTGTGGGGTTTCCAACATTTGATGAAGATGAATGGGTCCAATATGTTTTGAGTCAGATGCATGATGAATTCATTTGGTTGTTAAAACCATTCAAGATTACCAAAGATGTTATTGAAATTGTGACTGGGTTAAACTCAACCAGCAGATTACCCATGTTAAAAGCTGTGAAAAACCAAATTGTTACCGATGCAACTGGTGCCAAATTCGATAAGAGGGCTATGACTATAAACGATATTATAGAACCGGATGTGAAGTTTATTTCCATGGTGATAGGCTACAAGGTATATCACTCCAACAGTGAGAATTATGTCTCCAGAACCGCCATATATGCAGCATATCAAATGTTAAGGGAGAATGTAGATTATGACCTTTGTGAGCTGTTATAGAACCAGCTGATTGAAAACTTGAACAAAATAAAAAAGGATTAAAAAAACACTTTTAAATATGGTACATTGGTTTTGTGCTTGTTTTTCTACTATATGATTGAAGTGCCTGGAGTAAAGGGTGTTCACTGGACTAAGGATGAGCTAGTTGCCATTCAGATCAGAGATCATCTTCGTAGCATTGGTGATTTCAAAGCTCAGAAAACTGCAATATGGGGTTACTTCAAGAATTTTCAAAGTATGATGCATTTAAGGGAAAGGATCCCTAAATCAATGATTGAGAAGTACAAAAATGAAATATGCTTCATGGTTGACACTGATCAATGTCTAATGGAAGCAGTGGAACCCAGAACTATTTGGATCATGTCCATGGGGTATGAAGTAGTTGAAAAAATCTTGAATATGTATGCCCAACATCTTCTAAGCAAGCCTAAAGACACAACGGTTGAAAGATTTGGAACATATGAGGAGTTGAGTTTTAAACTACATATTGAGCTTAGAGAACTTGAAACCAATAGGAAGGTAAGAAAAGAAGTTGAGAAGTTGGATGAAAACCTATACCTAACTAAGGAGGCTATGAGGAAATTCAGAGAAAGAACTGAAAAGGCTGAGAAAGAGGAACAAGATAAGAAACAAACAAGTGCTCCGGTGGAACCCTCTTCCACTTCAAGAACTACTAGGAGCTCTGCTGCTGCCCCTGTTCCTCCTAAGACTGCAAAATCGGAAGCAAAATCATCTGGAAAAGGAGAAAGAAGGAAGAAAACAAAAGCATCCCGAACTATGAAAGCACAAGAGAAGAATAAGAAGATACAAATTTTGACATTGAGATCAAAGAACTAAAAGCTACAGGCACAAAAGTGGCCAAGATATCCAAGGAGATGCCATCCGGAAGCAAAAGGGAAAACAAGAGGCAAAAGACAGAGGAATATGTAGAGAAGCCTACCCTTTCAGTAGATGACATCATTAAATTAGTTACTATGGATGGAAACTTGGCTCCAATGACAGAATTCTATGACGACTACAAAAGAATACTTGAGGAAGCAACGGTAAGATATTTGAATATCTATAACAAGGCTCTTATTGAGATATGTTCATTAATACCAAAAACCTTGAGAAAATTTTGGAACTGAGAAAAGACAATGCACTAAGAAAGGATCTTGAGATCTGAGAATAAATATTAATACTCTTATGCCCCCAAATTACTCCGAAGCAAATGAATTTGATATTCAAAGAAGCCAAGGATGAGTTCCGAAGTAAAAAGTGAATGAATAAGCTTATGCTAGGGGAGACAGGCAAGATTGTAGAGGAAACCAAAGAGATCCTTCAGTGTGCTTTGAAAAAGCACAACCTTCCTATTGTAGAGGAGGTAAATGTAGAGATTGAGTCCTTAGACATGGATGCTGAAGGATTAAAGCAAAAGAAGCCACAGATTGAAACTCTAGAGTTCTCTGTTTCGGAAGAGGAAGTGCAAAAGGAAGAAGAGGAAGTATTGATAGAAGAAGCAAATGTTGGCCATGATCCTCCAGATCCTTCTGCTACTTATGACTCCGGAAAGGACAAAGAGAAATAAAAAGAGAAAGAGAAAGAGGAGGCAAAGGGAAAAGAAGAACTAGCAGAAGGGGATGGTACTAATGCACCAAAGCAAAACAGTTCGGTTGCTGCCACTGACAAAGCACCAGGGAAGGAATCTAAAATAGTAAGTGTGGCAAGAGATGTGAATGCAGTGCAGAGTTTTCTCAGCAAGGAGATGCTAGAGTTAGATGAGCCAGAACTAATGCAAGACCAATCAATTAAGACACTCTCTCTCTAGATCAAATACTAAAGGTATCATCATTCACACAGGCCAAGGCAAGGGAGAAATTACTGAAGTCTCACATATAAGATAGTGAGATCATAAGCCTAGCATCTGGAACACTGGAGAAGATCATGCCCACATATCAAAAAAATACATCTGATTCTCCTTCTAGTAATTTCAAAAATCTTGTGCATTCTGTAAATACAAATTTTGAGTCCTTTGAGAAGTCAGCCGAAATAAAGGTTAGGAAAGAATTTTTGGATAAGAGGTTTAGTGAACTAAAAGGTCTTACAGATAATGATAGAAAAACACTCGACATTGGTATAAAGAGTATTGAAAACGCTCTTAAGGATGGTGGTGATGTATATAAGTTTTGTTTATCATGGCCCAAAATAGTAGAGGATATTGAGAAAATGATAAAGGAGCAGGAGAAAAAGTTGCTAGACCTATCTCAAAGTTTTGATCCTTTAACAGTATCTCCCGTGAGCCAAAAATGTCAAGCAATTAGCCTGACAAATGAAATAAAGAAACTTATCAAGGAAAAGAAGAATATTATGGAGATAATGGGTGAGCTCCGGGGACTGATTACCCATAAGTTGGAAATAATGTTTAATACTTTGTCAGAGGCCCAAAGTACTGCCCGGACAAGTGATCCCTCAAATCAAAGGAAAGCAGAAGCATATGCATTTCTGCTGAGTGGACACATTTCAATGTTGGATGATATAAAGAGAAGTTGGGCCACCGAATTTGTATAGTTAAAGAGTACTTTTGCAGATATCCTTAAGTATATGTAAATATAACATATGGATTGTTTTTACATATGCGGTCATATATACAGAGTTTTTGCATCATTAGTGATTGCAGGTCCCTTTGCCATTGATGTCAAAGGGGGAGTGAAAAGCAGTGAAAAATGAGGAATCCAGGAAAGGGGAAGCACCGGAAAGCAGTGTGAACAACATTATGGAGCACAAGCAAAAGAGGAGTTATTCAGACACTTAGTCATTTTTCACTAAGTGTTGCCATCAATGCCAAAGGGGGAGATTGTTGGCAAGAGACACTGCTAGGCATAATAAGTGTTGTCATTGATGGCAACTAAGTCTTTACTACACATCCGCATTGCATAATTTGCCCATACCAAAAATTAGATTGAAGTTTTGTCTAAGTCCAGAAAGTCAAGAACAGACTGTGTGACAGGGTTCAGTATCTTGGTCTGGATCTCTCCAATGGTAAATCATAGTTTTTTGTGGATCTGAGGGAGTCATAAGCATTGTCAGAATAATCTAAATCCAAAGTTTTGGCCTCCTGTGATGAAGGATTCAAAAGTTATTAGCTTCTGAGTATCAGGTCAACAATTTGACAGAGCAGACAGAAGAAGAACAGGGCGACCTTGTAAATAATCTTGGTTCCAGATGTATGGAAGTTGTTGATTGGGAAATTGGTGATGACCAGTGATAGTGGGTGACCTAATTGATGATTTGTGAGTGCAAGTTTTGGTCCGCGACTCAAGTTATGCATGGATCTAGCCGACAGAGCAGAGTATTCAATAAAGTTCTAAGTGTTCTTGAAGTCGACTGAAAATTGATTGAAGATTAGGATGCAGATATATATACCCAATGGATTAGAATGAATTGGGTGTGTGTTGCAAATATGGAGTAAATGCGAAAAAAGTAGAGATCTAAGATTCAGATGAAGCCAGAGCAGTAAAAAGGGCAGAGTGAAGATGAAATGTGTAAGATCATTATTTTGTGCTTAACCAGAACTGAATTCATGCATTAGTAGATGCTTTTCATGAGTTCAAAATCTCTATTATTTTCTTGTAATCATTTGTAGGTAGTGAGCCTCTATTTGAGCAGTGAGCTCTGGGCAGTCAGCCCGTATGCATGCGCATTCTCATTTGTAAAAATACTTTTAATAGGGTATTAATTTTTGTGGGTTAACACCCACTGTGGTTTTTTCCTTAACTGGGTTTCCACTCTAAAAATCTTGGTGTCAAATGTGTTATTGTGCTTCTTTTCTTACACTTATGATTGTTGTTTGCATGATTAAGTTATTGATTCATTGTTAAGAGGTAAAAGGAAGAATTAACTGCTGAAAGTATTAAAGTTTTAAGACAATTGATTCACCCCCCTTCAATTGTCAGTCTTATTTCCAACAAGGTTTCAGTTATTTTGACCTACTACAGTCCCTTTTTGACTCCATGCCCAATGGATACTTAAGGCCACTGGGCCATTTGTTTACCAAACAAACATCCCTGAGAGGTCGCCAAAATGTTGACCTATTTTTCCCCTTACCAGATTCAAATAACCTAGCTTGAAAATATTGATGAAGTCCCTTAAAGGCCTAATATCCTTTAGTTTTTAGTGTAAATCCTTGCAAAAATCTCAAAAAATTCCTAGGGAGAATCCTTGCAAAAAATCCAGAAATTTCTAAGTCCTTGCCTTTGTTTTTGGCCTTTTTTGGCCTTTGTTGATAAAACTTCAGGTTTGTGAACCTACCAGTTCGCCGACTGGCCGATTCACCAATAAGGTAGGAAAGCTCAAAATAATGACTAAGTAAAGCAATGCATGTTTCCCTTTGTCAGAAATTTTCATGTTTGCTGATTCGGCAATTTACCGACAATGGGCCAGGAGAGCTGGTTTCTTCAAAAAATGTCTAAGGCATAAGGAGCAAGAGCATGCCTTTATCGGTGATTTTTCAAGGGCGCAAACTTTTCACAAGTTCAAAAATTTTGAAGTTCGCCGATTCGGCAATTCCCCGTTAAAGGAGAGCAGAAGAAGACAAAGTTTGGGGAAAGTCTTGACAAAGGAAGCATTTGAAAGAAATCAGCTAAGTAAAGAAGAAGCAAATGTTTGCCTTTGTTGGAAAACTTATGGTTCGACGAACCTTAAGTTCGATGATCAGTAGGTTCATCGATTGGTGACTTTGCCAACAAAGGTAAAAGGCAAGGGAGAAAGGTTCACAAAAGGGTAAATGGGCCGATAAAAGGAAAATTTGGCTAAGGCATGTTGGTTTGAAGTTTCAAAGTTTTTCCGACAGAGATTTTGTCGATAAGGCAAAATAAGAGTGAAGAATCAACTAAGGTAAAATGGTTTGGCAAAGTGACATTTCGCCAACAAAGAAGACTTGGTTTAAAAGTTAGAGATTTTGCCGATAAGGCAAAATAGAAAACATAGAAATGGCTAAGGCAAAGAAAAGGAAAGCCTTATCGGGAAATCGGTAAAAGTGTAAACTTTTCCCAAGTTCGCTGATAAGGTGATTCGCCCATAGAGAAGAAGGTGGAAGCGGTCAAGTTCGGCAAAGAGGCGATTCGCCGACAAAGGTAAAAGCAAGACCAAAAGACAAAGTTCGTGAAAGAGAAATTTTGTTGATAAAGAGGCCAAAGACAAAGTTCAAGAAATGATGATTTTGCCAATAAGGCAAAAAGTAAGCTTGGTTCATAACAATGGCTTTTTACCGATAAGGCAGGAAAGGTAAAGCTAGTCCGAGGTTCAAAAATGTGCAAAATCACCGATAAGGCAAAAAGAGACAAGGCCAAAGGTTCAGAAAAGTGAAACTTTTCTGATAAAAGGAAACAAAGTCAAAGTTTGGCAAAATGGAATTTTGCCGATAAAAATATGGAGCCAAGCCAAGTTAGAAAAAATGACATTTTGCCGATAAGGGCAAAAGATGGTCAAGAAAATAGTTCAAAAAAATGGATTTTTGCCAATAAGGGCAAAAATAGGAGAAACAAACCATAGTTTAGAAAATTGAAAAGTTGTCGATTGAAGATGAAAATGTGCAGAAGGCAAAGACAATGGTTTGTAAAAGATAGATTTTCCCGATTCAAGCTAGAGTTTCAAGAAAAGTGAGAAATCGGTAAAAACAAAGTTTATAATATATTGTGGGCTTTAAATATTTAAATTTGACTATTTAAAGTGCCGTAAAAGCTCTGTAGAGGGGGATTTTGGCGAGAAAGTTTATTTGAATATCTTCATTAGTCATTAATGTAGAATCAGATCTGCTTAACTACTCTATTTCTAGATATTTTGCATTTATTAATTGTAGATGATGAATCACCTGCCACCATTCAAAGCAACAAATATAAAAGATAGAATGCTCATGTTATGACACACAAAGACATTATAATGTGAGTGTGTTAAGGCTCTATCTTATTGTAAATGCAATCACATTTAGGTTTAGTAAATCCAAACCTAAACATGCTTATGTTTTAACATGCATACATTATATTGACATGAAAGCAAAAAAGAAAAATAATCATTGGGAGCTACCTCATTTCATCTTATTTTCTTTCTTAAGAGAAAAACACAAGTGGAAGAAAACATGACCACATTTTGGGTTGAATAAAAGTCATCTCATCCTCCTCAATAATGCCTCAACATGTAAGAGGTAAGTTGTATTAAATTTTTAATAGTTATAGTTAATATTAAATTATGTTGACTTAAATTATATTTGTCAAATTTTCTTTTCAACCAATCCAAACCCTTATCCACCTAATCAAATGCATACAAAAATGAGGTAGAAAAACATGACCTACAAAATCCCCCTCAAATTCCTCTTGTAATTCCCATGTATCTTCCTAAAAAATATCAAAATATATTATGGAAATTTGAAAATAAAAAATAAAAGCTTAAGTGTTAATAGAAACATTAAAAGCTATAATTAAACAAAAATATTACCAGAGACAAATTGTGTGCATTGTTCATTGACCCAAAAAACTAATGCACCATTATAAACAAGTTTCAAAGGATTTTCAATCCACTAGTGTAATTATGAGTAGATAAACAACATTTTTTGGAATATGTGGCAGATGGTTTTTGACCATAATGTAATTACTATGAAGTTCCTCAATATTTCTTGAGGATACCTTATTGTGAGTTTGTCCTTAATGAGATCCCAAACTATTTTGATATTTATGACTTCTAGGGTAGAAGCAAAGACTCTACACAAGACTAACTAGTGAGACCGCTTGTTCAACCATCAATTTAGCATGTAACAATCCATTTAGTTGTGAAGGAGAATGTAAAGGTTTAGACACTACAATCTATTAGTTCATTCACATAGTCCCTAGTTGAGCATAGGTATCACCACACATATGTATTGCTTGTGGGGTTGCATGCATTCATGAGCCAAAGGAATTTTTGATGAGGCGTAGAGCACATATTATTTATACTGATGAGGTTGATACTAAGGTTGAGGGGCATGCTACAAAAACTAAGCAGTATGCTCTAAACATTGTGGAGTATGCCACATAGTATGAGTCACATCATCATTTTGTGTTGGAGAGTATAGTGATGATAGATTCCTTATTGGAGGTGACATTTGGTATTGAACCACAAGTAATTTTAAATAACATTATGCAATTTTGTATATTTCTTATTGAATTTTAGAATTAACTATATTAAAATCCACCATGAATGAAAATTAACAAAAAAAAATTGTGCATTTTATTATAACATTTGAGGGTCAAATAATCCATCCTACATCTCATGTTTCTTCATCTCATACTTATGCTACCGTGATAATTTGTAATAAATTAATAACTATATTATGTGTCAATTTATTTTTCATATAACCATTTTGATCTTAAAATGACAAGTTGATGTTGAATAGGTGGATATTGGATATTCAACATCTACATGTTGGTGATGGTAATCTTATATAATCTTTCATTACCATAGTCTTATATCATCTTTTATTGATATAGGTTTTAGTATTTTTAATCATGTGTGTAGGTTTCATTGTTCTGGTAAGATAACCTTGGTTTTATTTTCAATTGATGACTTCTTTAGAGACAACAATATCATCTTCTATGCCTTTTACACAATTATGAGTTGGTAATGTAAATGTCATTGCTTACACAGGGATAAAAGGAAAGACAAAATATGCATGATTTAGGAGAGAGAAAGATTTTAATAATTTTAAAAGTTTGTTGGCCCTTCACCAATCAGACTGGTGTCTACTCCATTGGTCAAAGTCATGAATTTTTGCAAAAAAGAAAAAGGTGCAGCAATAAAAGCATAATTGGAATCTCATGTGCATCATCATACAATGTGTATATCTCATCTCATGCAATGGACATTCTTAGTAATCCCAACAATAAAACAAAAACCCACATGAAACAAAAAATGAATTGCAATGAAGAGCATCACAAAGCATTGCAATGAATTAAAACATTGTCACATAGTTCTTTAACCTTTATTACATTCATAACAACAAATGTGGCAAGAGAGGATGAGTAACTAGGTTCAAACACCCTCCTGAATGATTACAAATTGCTCTAGAGACACCCATTACATTCATATGTTTTTAATCAACATTCCTATGCTTTACAATGTACACATTTCCCCTTGACAAACCAAACTGCATCATTTGATGCCATAGAACACTATTGAGGTGTTTTAGTCCAGAAATTGGCTCTATGACCAACCCTTATTCTTATAAACATGTATACATAGCCTTTCATTCATCTTGTTGTTTCGACATGGATTTGGAGTGTCAACAAGCTAATAGGTTGCTCATGCCTATTGTACACAAATCATGTCTTTGTGGGGTGCACTAGTACTTAGAGGAGTATGGGAGTCTTCATTTGCTTGGTCGTGTCCATTTGAGACCATTAATGGTGTCCTACATCATTCAGGGAGGTAGGTGGAGTGATTTGTTTGAATGACGTAGTTTCATGATTTTGCATGCCAAAATGGGAAGGAGGTAAAAAATACTCCAAAACTCCGAAAAGTATGTCGGCGAACAAAAGTCTGAAACTAGTGTATTTTGTAAGAGTTCAAGGAAATGGCATGCTCCAATGAAGGAATGAGAAACTTCAAAACTCTGAAATTTGAAGGGGGGAAATGGACCAAGGTTGAAATGGAAGATAGGAGATGGAAGGGAAGGCATTCCATGAAGAAAAAACTCCAAAAAAAGTATGTTGGCAGACAAAAGTCCGAAACTTTGACATTTTAGTGCATTTTGTAGGAGTTTAGCGAAATGGCATGCCAAAATGAAGGAAATGAGAAACTCTGAATTTGAACCATGCCCCAAAAATTGAACTAGAGACTCCCCACACTTAGAAATTTTGGATTTTAGACATGGCAAATGATATGGAAGGAGTAAAAGATCACCCCAACACATACCTTGACCAAGGTATAACCCATTGGAGATCTCTCAGATTGGCTATCAATGACAAGTAAGGAAAACCTTAAGACAACGAGGCACAAAACAAAGGATATTTGAAAAATTTTGAGGCACATGCCAACACATCCTAGGCCCAAATTAGTAATATATTATTTCACCATTTTCATTGCTTTAAGCTAATGAAAGTCACCTTTAGGAGATCCTTTGTTAAATCTCTAAAATTGGTACAAATGCAAATAAAACCATCAAGTTTTGCCGCAGGTACCTTCTTAGAGATCCAAGTAGAATAATTGATTGGTCTAATGAGTCTCACCTTGAGCATCTTTTCTAGTTCCTCTTTGACTTTTAAAGCAACCTTAGGATGCATCTTCATCTCTTTTGCTTAACATGTTTAGCATCATGATATTTTATTTTAGGGTTTAATTGCATAGTTTTTGAGTCAAACACATGACCCAAAAACTACGCAGTTAAACCCTGAAATAAATTATCATAATTTGACATGCTGCGAAAAATACCTCCTTATCAATGCTTAGCATCAATCTATATGACAATGTTATGCATCACTATATTAGAGATCCAAGTAGAATAATTGACTGGTCTAATGAGTCTCACCTTGAGCATCTTTTCTAGTTCCTCTTTGACTTTTAAAGCAACCTTAGGATGCATCTTCATCTCTTTTGCTTAACATGTTTAGCATCATGATATTTTATTTCAGGGTTTAACTGCATAGTTTTTGAGTCAAACACATGACCCAAAAACTATGTAGTTAAACCCTGAAATAAAATATCATAATTTGACATGCTGCGAAAAATACCTCCTACTTATCAATGTTTAGCATCAATCTATATGACAATGTTATGTATCACTATATTAAGGTCAATGAATAACATGTCCTAGTATGACCATGCAAAGATATCTCTATATACTCTAAGTACAATTATTAAATGCAAGATGTTATCTACCTAAGTAAGATTATACTAGGAACCATCTCTACCCACACATTTGTAATTGTGTAATTATATAATATACAAAATGACCCCCCAAACATTTCCACCTCTAATTCCCCCTTCCTTTCTTGCATTCCTCACAATCCCTTTTGCAAGATATCACTAGACTCTTGGACTTCATTCATTTAACACCTCCATTTCCTACCTTTGGTCTCGTATGCTTTTCCTACACCTTCGTATCTTACATTGCCTCCTTTTGCAAACTTTCCATGGACTTCAAGATATATTTCCTTTCACCCCATATCCCATCCTATTATCTAGTTCTACAACCAAACTCCACATTCCATTGTCATCCAAATCAATCATTTTCTTCCTTTGTGGAAACCTAATGGACTTTTGGATTTCCTTCTCACATTTCCACTTCCACTTCCCATATCTGGTTCCCACCTTCAGTTCAACAAGACTTCTCAAGGTTGCTAACTTCATCTAGTAACCTCCCCTTCCCATTTTTTGTCCCATGACAAATTCCTACATCACATTCAATTGTGTTTCGTTCCCCTACATAATTTCTCGCATTCTCTCCTCACTCACTCCCTCCATTTATAGAACTTCCCAAGCCTTTTAAATTTCTCCTCTTCACTCCAATGTTTGGTCCTATGTCTTGATCTACATTAAATTCATGCCCAAATAGGATCACTCATCTCAAAGGCACAATTCTAGTTACATTTCAGTCCTTGGCAATGAATGTGAAGTAACGCATGGAATAGTATGAATGAACCATGTTATATCAACTCCCATGTGTCCTTAATAGTGCATGTTAAGCAATACAAATGTGATTAATAAATCAAAAATATTGAAGATTCCTCGTCTGGCTTAAACAAATTCATGCTTCTTGCTTCCATATAATGCTACCATATGACGGTCTTCATTCTGCTCATTTTGCACGACTTGTTTTCATGGATTGCACATTATCTATTTCTGTACAATGACAATGACACTCTTGTAATGATTGCCTGATATATTGCCAATTTCGTTTCATGGATTGTAATCAAAATTTCATTTCTAATGTTCAAACTCTTTATATACAATGTAATACCAGGGTTGGCTATGGACTGTCTACCTGTCAGCCTTGTGAAAATAACCCATTCATATTTATGGATTGTAATCCAAATTTTGTTTCTATGTTAACAGGGTTGGCCATGGACTGTCTACCTGTCAGTCTTGTGAAAATAACCCATTCATTAGTCTTCTCATATTTGGCTTCTTGGCATACCCCTACCATCATTAAAGTTTAGAAGCCAAAAGTTTCAAAATATTTTTATTTTTTTGATCCTTCTGAAAATGGTAGTGTGATACATATGTAGGCATCGACCATGATTGGACTAACTAGCCATAGAATCAGTTAAAGCTCAATAATAGATATCCTTCCAATTGAGAAGCTAAGATGCAAAACAAATTAACCTCTTTTACAAAAAATTTTGTTTGTCATAAGCAATCATCAGGATCATAAAGTATATGCATAAGATTGTTTCCATCAAGCTTGCTCAATTTTGATTGGTCATATGTAATATCTTGACAATTTCTTTAATAGAGCAGAGAAATCAAAGCATACATAAACACACCTTTGGACATTTCTCTCATTCCAAATTTAGCTTAAATGAAATAAACGATAACAGTGATTGGAGCCAATGGTGCATCTACATTATCTAGCTCCCAAAAATCATAGGACTGAAATACAGTTTTCGAAGTTACATTATAAAGATTGGACCAGTATGAATGACTGGTATCATATGCACCTTGGGAAATAGGTGGATCCTACATAACCCCCTGACATGGCCCTTCTTACGTTTGCTTCAAATGTCTTTGGACTCTCTCTCAATACTGCTGCAGCCTCATGGTTAAGAGGATCCTCATGATTTGGTTGCTGCAAATAAATCACATTAATCATGGTAAGTACCATACTTGAAAATAATTAATATTTAAGATAACAAAAACATTTCTTATGCTAGAGAACGCAAAAGGCAAGGGATGTCTACAATATTCAATCATACAAACAGAGAAATCCAATCCAACATTATTGTGCCACATTACAGGGTTTAAATTATTTTATCTCAATGAAAGAAAAACTATTACTCAACAAGAACATAGGCATTACAAAGGATCCTATAATCAAAATCTTTGGAAGGTAGCGGTGCAACTTAATGTCAAACATTAACCAAAACAATTTTCAATAGCTCAACTTACCGTAAAAAGATGATACAACCCATAAATGACGGTGTTGATATTGAGAACAGGTTTCCAGTCTTCACGGAGAATATTAAGGCACACATTGCCTTCCAAGTCAATATTCGGGTGGTAAACCTGCAAATTTGAGCAAATTTGATGTAGTAAGAGCTAAACCCTGACATTCACATTAATGTTTCAAAACCTTCCACAAAAAACAAAAAAAATCATTACAAGTTTTTTAAGAAATATCTCCAAAACCCATACCTTTGTCTTGCATTTCACCTTTGGGGGCTCATGCGGGTAACTAGGAGGCACCTGAAAAGTGAACACGAAAGTGCCAGCTCTGCCACAGATTCGAGAACAAGAGAGAATTAAATAAATATAATTCTTGCAAAAGTAATTCAACTTAACTTCACTTATAGCATGTTCCAGGACATTAGAATAAACCTAAGGCTCAAACTTTGACTTACTGATAGTATCCTTCATCAGGTTGATGCTTGATTTCAAAGTTCATGAGATCGTTTTTTCCATTTGGAAAAGATATGGTGGTATTCTTAGAAAGGTTTAACTCACTGATATCTGCAAATTATGACATAACAGAAGTTAATCAGATTGGATCCCATTAATTAAGAACAAAAAGTGGATAGCGATCAACTCATAAGATATTAAAATCTTCCATTTTTGCAGATGCTTATTAACATATGCACTATCAACATTCATTCCCACTATTACAAAAAGCAAGTAAAATCAAATTTTATGACCAGAAAATATCTTCTTATATATAATGTCTTCTTTATTTCCACCCAAGGGCAAAGGGTTTTACTTTTCAAATAAAGAGTTTATTTTGCAGTGTTTCTTTAGTAGCAGGGTTGCCATTTAGACACTAGGCATGCCTACAAGATTTTGAACTTAGAGCATCACTGCAGGAAGCATCTGAACTAACCAGTATATTACAAAAGACATAATTCCACATGGCATATATTCAAGCCATTGAAAATAACTAATAAGAGAAGTGTAGGTTTTTATGAAGAGAAAGCATCTTGCTTTATGTACCAACCTTTTTGCAACCGTAGTTCAGCAGGACTCTGCTTTTTTATTGGTCCTCTTCCAATGGCAGCACTTCGTGCTTCTCTCTGCTTCTCCTTTTCCTTAAAAAGCTTAATCATTCTGCAACCAATAAATTTTGTTGAAGATATTTTCTAAATCCATAAAAAGAGACTGTTTCTTGAATTTTAGAAAAATGAAAAATAATAAGCTATAGCCACACATAGTAGGCTTAGTTAACTGATTCTTTAGCTCTATCAAGAAGGAAACACGATCACTAACTTAATACATATCATTTGTAAACACACCCCTAGGTGGTTGCAAATTGTATGTCAGGAGCAAAGAGTGCTATTCAAAAAAATTATCCCAGGTCTTATATAAATACTTTTGCACCTTTATCTACCAATCTTTGCTCCTGACATATAAGGTTGCAACCACTAGGGGTGTGTTTACAAATGATTATTCAAAAAATCATCCCACATCTTATAGATACTTTTGTATCTTTATCTAACATGGGTCATTGACAAACTTATCAATATTTGTTTGTTTAGGTTTGCTTCCAAAAACAACGTACCAAGTTACACATAACTTACCTCAAATGGAGCATAATTACTCTCTTTGTAGTATATCCTATCTTATCCCTATATCTAACAAGGGTCATTGGCAAAATTATCCAATACTTGCTTTTGGATTGCTTTAACTATTAGAACATGCTGCTCCACAGTACGCAGAACCTCCCAACAAATGCCACCTTTGAAGAGTATCTATTCAATCAAATGTCACCCAAGTTTTGCAGAGTCTCATCCTTGTGTCTAAGACAGCTCTTTGGAAAACTCATCTGGTATTTAGTTTTGGGTATGCACTTCAAAAATCACACAAAATTATGTAAAATTTACATTGAATAGATGCCTGGTTTAAGGGGCATATACTCCATCAAAATTAATCCAGGTCTTGCACCCAGTCTTCCCCTTAGCAACACAGGTCATCAGAAAACTCATCTAATGTTTGCTATTGTATATTTGCTTCAAATATACTGTACAATGTTATGCAGAACTTAAACTTTAGGCCTAAGGGATGTCTAATGGATCAAAAATTAACCAGGTCTCCCCCAGTCTTATTTCTTTATTAACAAAGGTCACTGACATCCAGGTTCAGGGGTTATCTATTTTGTCAAAATCGCCCAGGTCGTTCCCTTTATCAAACCATTCACAAACTTATCTAATATTTATTTTTAGGTATTCACTTCAGAAAATATAAAAACATGTTTTATGCAGAACTTCGGTCAACATAAGGGTTAAGTTTAAGGTACATCTATTCCATCAAAATTCACCTGAGTATTGCAATCAGACTCAGATTCCCTTTTATTTAACATGGGTAATTGGAATAGCTATGCAATATGCTTCAAAACACACTACACCATATCATGCATAATTTTAATTTACTAATGCCAAGTTTCAGAGGTATCTATATTTTAATTCCATCAAAATTCACCAGGGTCTGGACCATGGCTTTTAGATGTTTTCTTAAAAATGCATCCTACAATGTTATCCACATATCTATTACATCAAATTTCACATGGATTTTGCAACCAGTATTATCCTTTTATCTATGACGGCTCTGTTGCAAATATCAAACATAGATCACTGTATCGGTATCCATTCCATTTAAATCTGCATGGATTCTGCAACAATTATCATAGTCTTTTCTGACACCATCCTTTGGCACACTTGGGTAATATCTGTTTGCAATGTTAGTCTCAAAACATAATACAAATTATTATGCATAGTTTCCTCCAGCATAAATGCCAGGTTTAAGGGGTATCTATTCCATCAAAAATTCACTTGGGTATCATGATCAGGTTTAAGGGGTATCTATTCCATCAAAAATTCACTTGGGTATCATGACCAGGTTTAAGGGGTATCTATTCCATAAAAAATTCACTTGGGTATCATGGCCAGCGTCATCAGTTTATCTCACAAAACAAACCGATTGGAATACCTAAGAAAGCTTATGCATTGTTCGTCTTTGATGTATACTTCCTTTCACATAAATTCTAGATTTAAAGGGTGTAATTCACTCGAATATTTGCACCCAGTCCCAGCTTTTTATCTAACATGGGTCATCGGCAGAATTTTACAATCCTTTCCTTAGATGTTTAATTCAATCACTCAGTACGCCATATTATGCAAAATTATTTTTTTGGTTTTTTTATTCCATAAAAAATAACTGAAAAATTTGCTGGCAGTTTCACCCTTTTAACTTACAATAGGTCAACAAGGAACAATCAGGCACAGCCCATAATAAGAAATATAAAAGATTTTACTCAGCATGAGAAACAAAATCACATAATAACATGTAAGGCAGATTGCAATAGCTGCTGCGAAATACTGGGTAAGGGAGATTTATGACTAACAATAGACCAACAGTTCCTTTTTTCCCTTCCACTGAATCTAATATGACAAAGAATGCTATAACACCCACTGTGCCCTAAAATCCAAAGGGCTTGTAAACACACTGATTTAATTTCATTTTGGAATCAAATAAAAACAAAACGTAAATCTAATAAAGCAGAGCCCATACCTGATAGAATAACAGTGCAGAGAATTCAATGTTTTGTTGGGCAGAAAGAGCCAGCAAAATAAGTATAAAAAGGGCAGCCAAAGAGCAAATCCTCCGAAAGAATTTTTTTGAAAGATCAGACCGAATTCGGATAAAGGGAAAAGGTCGGAATCAAACAACACAATTCTCGCTTGTCTTCAAGGTAAAAGCACAGACCCTGTTATATATTCTTCTTAACATATCTTATGCTCTTCCTTTATGCCTTTTAAATAGTGGGTTAGCTTGAAGGGTCTTTGGTTACGTCGGTTGAAGGAGTTGGCATCTTTTCGTTTAAAATAAAATAAAATTGTATGAGGTTTGTTTTTTGTTGGTTTTTCATGCTGGTGTTTGTTGGCTTTGATGATTTTTTTTTTTAATTAATTTTAATTTAATTATGGTGTTGTAAGGGTGAAAATTGTTTTTTTTTTTAAAAAAAAAAAATTTGTTTGTTGGTTTTTAATTGAATGATTAGTGTGTAAAACAATATATTTGTGTAGAAATTGGTAAATAATTTAAACTTAGTTTGATTTTATTTATACTTTTTCTTAGGGTTTGGATTCAATCCTTAATTTATCCTTTTAACTTTTGTTTAGATTTGTGGATTGTGGAAGTGACCTAAATTAAAGAAATAAACCTAGCCATTTATTTTCAAATTTTAAATATGGGCCAAAATGTTTCCCTCTATTTGAACATTGTGTTGACTTAAAGTGCAAAACATTTGAATTGTATGCTAGGGTATTGTATTTAAGGACAAACCGTAATCCATTTGGAACATCTAGCCAACACTTTAGCACATCCAGCACCTAGCAAGAAATTTTTGTTATTTGCACCTAGCAAGAAATTTTTGTTATTTGTTGTATTATCTTTAGAACATTGATATTTGCATTAGGGCATACTGCATGACTATTTGTTGTTTTTGATATTTTACAAAGCCATTGAATCTCTATATGCTAGGAGTTTGACAAAAAGGAAAAATAATTTGAGTCATTTGAAAACTCCTTTATTTATATAAATATTTATTTATGCAAGTTCTAGAAGTCAAGGCAAACAAGTTTCATACTTAAAACACAAAAAAAATCTATATTTGTTCATATCCACACAAAAGGATTAGATCTACAATTTGTACAATTGATCTCATAGTTACATAGGGCAGTTTCACACTTGCAGAAATGGCCCTTACTATCAAACAATTTTTTTTATTAATTCTAATGCATTCAAATAGCATGCCCTAATTTTCTTATGCAAGGGTGAATCAATTAGAAATACCTCACATAGTCAAACTCAACATTAGTCTAAAAGCTAAGTACCATTATTTATTATATAATTTCAATGTATTTATTTAAGATAGTAATTTTTGTAGCTCTTATTCTTAAAATATTCATTTATCAATGAGCTAATTAATTAATTTAATCTAAGACATATGTGCACAAATGTGTTTTATTTCTTTTCATTATTTTTTTAAAGGTGATTTGACCTAATTGATAAAAAAGGATAATGTTGTAATGGTGAAATTTGTATGCCCATGTCCTTTCCCATTTAGTTTTATTTCTAATTTGAGGAGAGTGCTTTGATACATTTAATCTAATAAGTGGTTTGATTTAGTGTAAATTCAAGTCCTTTGCCCTATGCCATCTACCCATCCAATATATACATCTATATATAGTTATCCCCTATCTTACCCCTATGTTTACATATTCTCATATATTCACCTTATACATTACTTACACTTATCTTTGTACACTTTCCCATATACAACTTTTCCACCTTGATCCATCTAGTTTTTAGTCTTAAGTCAAGTCCATAGTCCCGACCCCCAGACTTGATCTTTTAAAATATTAAATTTTAAATTCAAATTTAGTTGACTCCCACAAAAAAAATTCCCTCCAAGGGTCGACTAAATATAAATTTGAATAATTTATTGTTATGTCCTTGTATTTAAAGGCATGCAATGCATTCATTTATTCATCCAAATTCTATAAGCTATATTCACATATCATTTGCATGTTTATACTTCAATTGATGCACTAAAAGGAGTCTATATTTACACAAGCAATCTTAGGAGCATATGCATGTCTAAAGAGTGTTGTTTTCAATTTTTTATTCACATTTATGTGGGTTGACCTAAGAGAACATGTCTCCTTGTGACATAAAGATAGCCTTACAATGTCTTTTTAAATACTGCTAGTCTTCATATATTAGGAAAGGAAGAAAATCCTAAGGTGAATTAGATGAGAAGAGAAGATAAATTTAATAGACTACCAAATTAAGTTTAGACACGGGTGTAAGAACATAAATTGCATACCCTGCAATTTTCTTTTACATGTTTTGTGCCTACTTTAGTGTTTTGCCTAGCTTGCCTATTTGGACCCCTTTTCTAGCCTATTTTCCCTCTCCCCCTAGCTTGTCCCACTTTCCATATGTTTTGACTCCTTTTTAGAACCCATTTCTTATCCCTATGTTTCTGTGGCGAGAAACAAGGCAAAGAGTAAAAGCCACCACAAGTCACCACAAATGGAGTGTGGAGCATAAGTCTAACATGGCAAATAGTACTAAAGGCGTTATGTAAGGGACACGTCCCTATTGCAGTGTATTGTATAAAGATATGTAATAGAATAGATATGATAAGGAGAAGTAAGTGAATTCTAGGAATATAATATACATAGCAGAGACTTAGACCTACCTTTTGTACCTATTATTGAATATGAATATATAAGGAGGTATAAGAGTTATAAACTAATGATTATGTGCCTATTGTGTGTGTAACTTGTAATATGTGATTAGATCTTACCGCAGTATGATGTTTCTTACCACAACTATCTATTTTTCTATCGTCGTGTCTTCTAGAATATAAACAGATTACATAAGAGTATTGTAGGCTTAGATCTTCAAATTGTGTCTTAATTTCTCTTGCTAACATTCGTTCCATTGTCGGACCTTGGTAAGAGCAGTGGAGAAGAGATGAGATAGAATAAAAGGAAGGAAAATGTGGAATAGAAAGATTATCTGGGAACTAGAGTAAAAAGAGACATAAAATTTCTTAAGATTTGTGGAAGAATCTCTTAGGTCCTACCCTTGTGAGAGGGGGGAAGACACTTAAGGGATGACAAATGGGAAGGGGGAAGGGATCTAAAAATATCTTTGAAAAGATGTAACCATTCATAGTAAGCCAACCATGAGATACATAAGGATTAATGTAACCCCATATCAAAAACACCCATGGCCAAAGGAGATAACAAGAGGTTAAGAGAAATTAGTGAAAACATAAAATTACCAATGGAGATGAATATGGAAGAAAAGAAGAATAAACAAACTCAATAACGACAAGAAAGATATCACAAAAGGATGGAAAAAGCAGAAGAAAAAGAAAAGGAATGTGCTGTGAGGGCTATGGTAGAAAAAGAAATATAGGAAGAAATTGAGCATGTCAATGAGGGTGTTGTTGAGTGCACCACAGTGGGTGTAGCCAAATTAATAAGGTCAGAAGTAAATCAAACTCCAAAGGAGATAAACTCACACCTTTATAAAGCTACTCAAATTTTGAACAATCTAGAGGGGAGAATTACTACATACAATACATCCAAGAAGATATGGGAAGAGGAATGTAGAAATATATTAACTCGACTAAGTAAAATATCATCTACACAACCTGACTGGTCTAACGTTTAGATCAAAATTGATAAGCAATGGGAACTAGTATTAAACCCCATGATAAATCCTTAGCTTTTAAATTTTGATGAAGAATATTTGGATCAAGTGGTGAATCATAGTGTGATGAGAATAAGGGAGAAGGAAGCATATGTGATATCTGACAACATGAATTCCATGAGTATAAGACAATTAAGGGAACTGACACCAATGAATAAATAAATGTCACTAAAAAATAAAAAGCTATCTCTAAAAATGAAAGGCACTATGAAGAAGTACGACCCCCAGACCAAGAGTCACCCTATGTGCCCTATAAGTCTAGAAGAATTTTAGTAGAGGATAAAAACAAAGAAGTAAACAAGCAAATAGAAAGAGAAGAGAAGATTTTAAGAGATTGCAAAGTAGTATTAAGAAAATAATACTTTGACATACAATTGAAAAGAGATAAAGGAAGAGAGAGTAAAGCCCTACCACAAAGGAACAATAAGAAACTCAAAAACCAAAAGAAAAATTCCACCACAAAGAAACAAATGAACAAACACAATTTAAAATAGATTCTGTATACGCCTAAAAATGACACGATTCATTCTAAATAAATATTCTTAATATTTATTTCCTTCTTATTTTCTTCTATCAATTAAATAAATATTCTAAGGTTATTTGATTGGTTCATTATCCCATAATTAAATAAAATCAATTTATTTAATTAAATTCCCTAAATTCTTCTAATGTCTCACATAATTAAATAATCCTACATTATTTAATTAATCCTAAATTCCTCTATCCTAAGTCCTAATTCCATAAATCCACCTCACCAATCCACCTCACCTCTTCCACCTCACCATGTTGCACATGTAATTAAATATTTTAAATATTTAATTAGCTAATATTCCCTCACCCACATGTCCTATTTATCCTCCAGTCAAAATTAGTTAACTCATCAATCAAATCAATTAACTAATTAGTCAATTGAGTTCACTGGTCAATCTATTCTATTGACTCCTCAATTAACCTAGTTAACTGATCAATCAATTCAGTTAACTCCCCAATCAATTCACTTAACTGATTGGTCTATTATGTTAACTCTTCAATCAATTTTGTTAACTCCCCTGTTACATGATGGAAGTGGGACACTTGTCCTCTTTTTATTCGTTGCACATTCCTCAACCATTCTCAACCATTGATCTTCATCCTCCCAAGTCTATAAATGGAACCTCATTCTTCCATTCTTAGCATCCAGGCTATTTATATTGTTACTCTGCAGGAATTTACCAGCGTGCCTTTGGCATCCCCTTTACCATTCATTAGCTTGAGATCACACAATTGCTTTGGAGCTCATCTTCATTGCACGTTTATCACCACAGCCATTTACTATCGACATCCTTGAACACAACAAAGGAATGCACTCTCTGAGGGCCTACTTCATACAAGCAAGGATGGTTTTAATAGGCAAACAATAGAAGTCTTGATCTAAGGAAGGTTTGCATTATTTTATTCATTGCTTCATTTCGTTTAATCTTCTTAGTTTCACTATTTTATTGAGTTATGGGTATTTGATATTGTTTATTGCATATTCATTATTGATCCTATTTTACCCTAACATTTTTGGCGCCCACCGTGATCTGACCCATTTTATTTGTGAGTGTTTGTTTTAGATATTTTTTTGTTGCAGATTCATGTGTGTTTCAGGTAAAACTTCGGGAATTGACTTTCACAAACAACCGACCAAGCTCACCGTTGAGTCCGGAAGGCCTCGAAGGTAAGAAAATAACATATAATTTGTTTAGTTTTCGTTACTTGAAATTTTTTGAATTTTTTTTTACTTTTCAGCCTATTTTTGCAAAAAAATAAAAAATATAAACAATCCAAAAAAAAAATTCTGTAAACATCATTTAGAATTAAATTTATTTTTCTGTTTTGTTTAAAAAAAAAAATCACAGTCCCACCAAAAAAAAAAAAAAAAACAATAGCAATTTTTTTTTAAGAAAAAACAGTCAAAATAAAAATAAATAAATAAACAAAAAAATAAAAATAAAAAATTTGTGGGCTTTGCCCATGCAAGCCCTCGGCCCTGCACCCCCGTGCCCTACCCTCGACCTACCCTCCCATCCCCAACCCCCTAAACCTACCTCCCTGTTCCCCCGACCCCTGTCCCCCGCTACCCATTCCCTGCCTCCCCTATCCCCTTCCCTCGGCCTCCCCTTTCCTGCCATTCCCCACTCCCTGTTGTTCCCCGCTCCCCGACCCTCCCAAAACCCTTCCTCATCACCTCCGTCGCTCCCCCCTGCTGCTCCTCCCTGCACCCGCTTCTCGCCACCCTGCGCCGCCCAGATCCCCCTCCGCCTCCCTCCTCCGCCCAAATCCTTGTGCGCCGCCCAGATCTCCTTTGTGCCGTACCTCCAGCCCTCCGCCCTGGCTCCACCACCCAGCCACTACCTCTGTTGCTCCTCCACCTTGCACCTGCACACACAACACAAGCAAATGAAAAAATAATTAAAAAAATAATAACAACCAAAAACAAAAAAAACAACAAAACATTTACATAAAAAAAAAATCCTAATGTGCATTTAGGTTTAACTATTACTTTTTCTTTTTTTAAATATTTTATTTTTTCTAAGGCACTCAGCCCCTGGTCACATGGAGGACCAGGTGTCTCTTTCAACTTTAACATTAAACTTACCTGCTAACATTAAACATTGTATGTGACCAAAAAATTGCCTTAACCACTAGTGGTTCTTTGATTGTCAGGTTTGCTCCTACTTGTCAAAATAGGCATTTTTTTTCTTTTGGGCATAACTTCTTACAGGAACATTAGATTTTCATAAATTTATAGTCGTTGGAAAGCTGATTCGCTCTACTTTTCAGTGGTATAGTATCTTTAGCATTTTTCATCAACTTCAATAGGTATAATCAGTCAAAGTTGACTTTATCTTGAAAACTTCAAATGATCATAACTTTGGCATTTTTTATCAAATTTTCATGATTTTTTTTAAAACAACATAGAATTTTGTGTAGATTCTAATTTTCATATCTATTTTTCTATCAAAAATCATATTTTCATGAAATTTTTAGATTATGTATTTTTCACCTAATCATTTGATTTACAAACTCCTTGATTCAATTTTTATTTTTGTGGACTACAGGTGGACATCAGGAGACTACTAATTCAGTTTGGTGTAAAAATGTCCACTGAAGACAATCATTTTTCACTAAGTGTTGAATAGGACTGATTTAGGCATTCTCATGCAACTTGCATACAATTCTCATCTAGTTCTAATTAGGAAGGAGTAACTCATTGTTCATGCAACTTGCATACAATTCTCATCTAGTCCTAATTAGGAAGGAGTAACCTATTGTTCATGCAACTTGCATACAATTTTCATCTAGTTCTAATTAGGAAGGAGTAACCCATTGTTCATGCAACTTGCATACAATTTTAATCTAACTCTAATTAGGAAAGTAAAAATGCATACATGCAAATTTCACGTAGTCCATAACTAGGAAGAGAGTAATTGAACCATTGCTATATTTGCATATTGCTATCTTCTTTAGTTAGATCATTGCTATCTTACAAAGGAAAGAATCATTGCTATCTCCTAATCACTTCAAAGTTAACAACTGTGTGTGTGCCCAAGTAGAATAATGCATATAGTTTTCTCATTTTAATTAGGATTGGATAAACCACTGTTTACTGTGTCTTCAGAATGACAATAGGCTTATGCTCTCCCCTTTACTGGGTGACTAGAGTGCCAGACTTGTTATTCCATTTGTTTAACCTTTAGAGGGGCCTGCCCTTGGATGCACACCTATCCAAGTGGGAATGACCCTGAGTGGAAATAGGCTAAAGCCAAGCCGTACAAATCCACTTAAAATAAATGTTCTTGAGGTGAAAACCTCCTGCAACAAGTGTTACTGTGTTACACCGACGGCCAACCTCCCACAAAACCCTCTAAGGTGTAACCCTTTGAGGCTGGGAGACTCCATAATGGAGAGTAGTGCCGCCGCATGTGTAACCACTCGAATGGTTGCCTTGACTATGAACCAATTGTGTAGTATACCAAAAACCCCTATTTGTTGATGCAAAGGGCGGAGCCCTTGAAGAGGCTTCGATTCATGTGATTCTTAGTAGAGGTAGCAGGGACAATCCTATGGTTCAGTGGGGGTACGAGCCTAAGGAAACCCGGATCTGGTATGCGTGAGAAGTGAGTGCCATGGAGGGGAGTCAGTGCTACCAGATCCTGGAGCTACACACTTTGAATTTGCACAGCTAGAGGATTCAACAAATACTGTCCTATCCAGCCTAGGGTGTACTTGTTTTTGAGTCAAAAAGTCTAAAAATACAAAAAAATAACAAAAGATAAAATCATGAAAACTTCTATGTGTTTGCTGTGTCTTTGCCATAATTGAAAATCAGAATTCTCAAAAACAACAAGTTTTCAAACCAATAAAAAAATAGAAAAATCTTGAAAAATGTTCCAAAATTTTGCAAAAAACCAGAATTGCACATTTGAAACGACCTACAGTGCATTTGCTACGACTTTCAGCACATTTGAAACCTTTTGCAGTGCATTCAAAACATTACCAGATTGGCACATTTGTCTCAACTTGTGGCGCATTTGCACTTTGTTACAACGCATTTACTGCTGCGTATCCAAACCAGTAAGCTTTTTCAGTCTTGTGTCAATGGCAAACCAATTAGAATATATTGGTCAAAAACTCCAATATCTGTAATTGCAAATAAACTTAGGTCCCTCGCCCCAAGATTGTATAGCAATTTCTCAACAAATCCAAGTCTTACAACAAGAAATGACAATCTTGCAAGTTGAACGTGCCAGTACTAGCTACGGCTCGCCCCAAAATTGTATATCCTTTTCCCATACTCATGACAAGGCAAGCACCACGCCAAGTTGGAACTCATATACCATTATGCCTACTAGTCCTCCTTCGCCATCTTCTAAGACACATATTCCAAAGCATACCGGTTCTACACCAACACTACCATCAAGTTCCCCAAGCTCTAAATCGACAACCAAGGAATCCTCGGATGATTTCTGGAAAAGAGTTTTTCCAAATTTATACAACCAGAGAAAAGCTAGGGAGAAAGCTAAATCCCCTCATTCATCTACCCATACACCTACGAAGGATGTGATCCAAGGGCTACTAGTAGAGAGTCAACCATGTCCCCCAATTCCAGTCCTTGACCTTACAAAAGATGCTTCCAATAACATGTCAAATCCTACAACCCCTTCATGTGATCCTCAATTCCTTGAGCTTATCACAGAGCCTTCTACCATGCACCAAAGTCAAGGTCCGTCACACCTTCATGTTGTTGCCCAAGAGCTTATCCAAGAGTCTTCTACCTCAACTTCAATTCAAACAACCCAAGAGTTATGTCAAGAGCACACTTTAGAGCATGTGGAAACATCAACCCCTTATCTAAACCAAGATCAAAGCATTCCCATCTGACCCCTGCATAACCTTTATCTTTTCAATGATCCTATACCTATACATGAGCAAGAGATCCAATTTCCAACCATGCATAACCTATATCTTTTCCATGATCAAGATACTACCTTTGATGAAGAAGCTATCCATGAGCAATTTGATCCTATGCATGAGCTAGAGATCCAATTTTGGCCCCTCCATAACCTGTGTCTTTTCTATGATCAAGATATTATCGCTGATGAAGAACCTATACAAGAGAACATTAATCCCATCATGCTAAATCCTATCTATGATCAAGATCCCATCTATGATGAAGAGCCTATCTATGATCAAGCAAACCATGATGATCCTCTTAGCCCACTTTATGCATTCCATGGTCCTGATCCTATAACCCCATCTAGTCCTACCCAAGATCCAACAACTTCCACTTCCCTTGATAAGACACTTGCCTCCCAAGCAAGCGTAGAAGATCAAACCAGTAATACTCCTCAGCCATCCGTTATCGACCATGCTCCAAATCCCCCACTGTATATTCTTGGTCTTACCGCCTTCATTCATGAGTGTTCCTCCTTAGAACACCAACAACCATTATCCTCTATCTCATCTTCTCCATCCAATAAGGAACTTGTGTCTAATGTTCCACCTACACATAATCCCGTTGTCCACCGCATACTCCAACATATGAACTATCAAGGTAAAGGCTTAGGCCTTCACGAACAAGGTATTTTGGAGCCCGTCCATGTCAATGTTCCTCCTCCTTCATATGGCCTTGGATACATACCCCAAGGTGAACAAACTCAAGATGTTGGTATTTCCTCCATGCCTCCTAAATCCACCACTTTCCATCGCAAAAACCATCGTATCCCCAAAACATATGTCGCCATCCCACCTCCCTTATCATACACATCCCAAAAGCATGTGACCATACACCTTCCACCATCCAATCTACCTCCGCTACTTCCAACTCCTAATATCCCTCCATACATTTTACCACCACTTCTTCCAACACCTTATCCTTCCATCTATGAATCTTCTAACAATCCCAATCATGACCAACAAATGCACATGTTGTCTAAACAAAGAACGTCCTCCAAATCCACTTCCACCATCCCACGAGAATTCAACAATAAAAATCTGGATGCCTCTACCTATAAAGTCAAAAATCCTAAGAGTCCTCATGACCTAGGATACAAAAGCCAAGAATCAAAGAAACATCTTTCTCCAGAGCTGCATGCACCCACACACTTATATGCCAAACTAAAAAAGGTGTGGGTCCGCATCCAACAAATAATTACCTCTGAAGCAGCACAAAAGCTGCCTACACCCAAGCCCATACCTCCACAGGTACTATCTAAAAGCAAAATGGTTTGGGTACCTAAGAAAAAAGCCCTCAAGATACATGAGGCATCCACCTCTCAAGAATCTCAACCTTCTACTTTCTCCCATTCCATCCATAAGTCTCAAATTCTTCCATCCCACATGACAAACAAAAATTAGGACAATACTCAGTATATGTGGATCCCTACATGCCTACGTCATTCATCCACAAGCAAAAGTCTCTGTTGCTTCCTACACTACTTTCCCATCACCAGCTTCAATGTTTACCACGGTATGTGCAACCATTGGTCATGATTCCCTTCCATTCCACAATATTTTCATATACCTCCTTCTCCCCTTCCTTCCACTATTATCCTACATATCTTCCTCATCCTATTCCTATGGTCCATGCTTTTGCATAAGCCTTCCCTCCATATTCTGCATCATAATCCACTATCTACCTACGCCATATCACTTTCATGCGATCCCCTACCAACATCTGTGAGAACACTTGACATTGTCCATGCGAAAGCATCCATCTAGTGGGACTATCACCTTTCATAGAACTAGATCCTTAAGTCTCTCCCTTCCATATCCGTGTTCTCCTACCCAAATGTTTCAAAAAAAAAAAAGGAAAAAAGTAAAGAAAAATCCCTTCATCCAATGGTGAAAACCTGGCAAACAGGCACCTTGGATAAGTACCATGATGAAAACCTGGCAAACTGGCGTCATGTGTAAGTTGATCTTCTATGTCACCTACACTTGGGGGCACCTTGTCTCATCAACATATCACTCCTTTCCTATTAGTTTTCTTCTGTACCATTTCCTATCTTATCCTTCTGGCCATTACATACCTATATTGTCCAGTCTATCTATCCTAATTTTCCATTCCTCTACTTTCTTTGGTCTCGGTAAAGATTGGGGGCACAATGTTGACAAATGTTTTAGGTGTCTCTTGACATACCTTATCCCTCCATGCCATGCCAATCCTTCATTATCCTCTCGTCCTCCTATCGTCGTAAACATGGTCATGACAAATCCTAAGTATTCTACCTACAATGGGGCATGTTATTCCTATGCAACATAGTCCTTAGAGATCACATTCTTCTTTCCTTCTACCTAACCATCTGTATCTACTATAACCCATCCATCTTCCTATCTGTGGTGTTTCCTTGTCATTAGTATCTAGCATTAAGGGTTCGCCTTCCTGTCCATCCCATATCTTGTCGTCTATCCTCTAGTAAATTCCCTAAATTCTTCTAATGTCTCACATAATTAAATAATCCTACATTATTTAATTAATCCTAAATTCCTCTATCCTAAGTCCTAATTCCATAAATCCACCTCACCTCTTCCACCTCACCATGTTACACATGTAATTAAATATTTTAAATATTTAATTAGCTAATATTCCCTCACCCACATATCCTATTTATCCTCCAGTCAAACTTAGTTAACTCATCAATCAAATCAGTTAACTAATTAGTCAATTGAGTTCACTAGTCAATCTATTCTGTTGACTCCTCAATCAACCTAGTTAATTGATCAATCAATTCAGTTAACTCCCCAATCAATTCACTTAACTGATTGGTCTATTATGTTAACTCTTTAATCAATTTTGTTAACTCCCCTATTACATGATGGAAGTGGGACACTTGTCCTCTTTTTATTCGTTGCACATTCCTCAACCATTCTCAACCATTGATTTGCTCATTTCGTCTCAACCGTTGATCTTCATCCTCCCAAGTCTATAAATGGAACCTCATTCTTCCATTCTTAGCATCTAGGCTATTTGTATTGTTACTCTGTAGGAATTTACTAGTGTGCCTTTGGCACCCCCTTTACCATTCATTAGCTTGAGATCACACAATTGCTTTGGAGCTCATCTTCATTGCACGTTTATCACCACAGCCATTTACTATCGACATCCTTGAACACAACAAAGGAGTGCACTCTCTAAGGGCCCTACTTCATACAAGCAAGGACGGTTTTAATAAGCAAACAATAGAAGTCTCGATCTAAGGAAGGTTTGCATTGTTTTATTCATTGCTTCATTTCATTTAATCTTCTTAGTTTCACTATTCTATTGAGTTATGGGTATTTGATATTGTTTATTGCATATTCATTGTTGATCCTATTTTACCCTAACAGATTCTCCCATCAAGTTACTAGTATTTGGAAAAGATACCTCTAAGGTTGCAGAGCATATATTCATTCTAGAATCAATTTGGCAAAGAAAGAACACAAACAAAGACCAAACTAAGTTATTTGACTTTGTGGGGGCTCTAAGAAATGATGCCTTAAATTAGTATAGGAAGAACTACCCAAAACATGAAAAGACATGGGTGAGTCAATTAGAGTACATGCAGAGACTCTACATACACAAGTCCAGTAGATGCAAGATTAGAGATAACAGATTAAGGCACAAATCAAGCAGCTAAGGGAAGTAATAAGATTGTATTTAGACCACCTGACTGGAATATTGGGGGAAGCAAAGAAAAATGCAAAGAAAATATAGATTCCTACTAGTCTTGTCGAGGCCAAGACCACACATATTAAAAATCAAAGGCACATTCATGTATTACAAGAAGCCAAAAGTCAATGGGACACCACCCTAGCGCAACTAAAAATTATCTATAAGAACATCCTCCTCAGTAACTAGCAATGCATGTATTGAGGACAAGACATATTTTTAAAAGGGGGGGATGATGTTGGTAGGAAACAGGGTAGAGAGTTAAAGCCACCACAAGTCACCACAAATGGAGTGCGGAGCATAAGGCTGACATGGTTGTGTTGATAACTGAGAGGGGGGGGGGTGAATTAGTTATCCTAATTATTTTCCTTTCTGAACTTTCTTATTAATTAATGCAGCATTGAATCAAACACAAAAACATTACCATGAAATAAGAAACACATGACGCAGTATTTTTGACGTGGAAACCCTGTTAAGGGAGAAAACCACGGGGTGATTAACCCAAAGATTATTCTCTGTTAGAAGAATAGGGAATTACAAAAATGGCACTTGCCAATTAGGGCTCACTGCCCGAGCACACTGCTCACAAAGAGGCCCACTGCCTACAAGGAGACACACTGTCTACAAAGTGATAAGAATCACAGTCTTGAACTGATTGGAAGCATCTACATATGCTGGAGTTCAGTTCCGGTTAGGCTCAGTACACTGATCTGCTGCACTTCATCTTTCCTCTGTTCTTTATTCTGCTATCCTTTCACATACCGGATCTTTCTTACTACTTCTGCTTTGTTCTGCACTTATTCGCATATATCATCACACAATCACACATTTCACAACTAAATCCATCCTCTATATATATCCGCACAAGTAATTTCATCACCTTTCTAGTCGGCATCCAGAACAGTCTAGTTTCTTACAAACTCTGTTCTGTCGGCTGAATCCTTGTTCACCAAGCAATGCGGATCAAGCATATACTTGTAGATATCATTAATCATGTCGGCCAAACATGATTCATGCCTTCACAACCTTTACCATCAACAGTAACACATCCGGAAAATAGTCTGATACTCTGTCAGTCAGTTCTTCCTCTGTTCTCACTGTCTCTCAGGAATCTGGTACTATACTATTCATATCTTTTTCTTTGTTCATCACCAGAGGCTAAATCCTTGGAATATACTACTCAAGGTAGTCCTCTTGACTTCCCCAAATCCGCACTGGACCAAGACACTTCCTCTGAGAGATTCGGACCAATCTGTCGGACCTTGCCACATGCTCTGTTCTTGTTCACCGGACCACAACAATCTTCATTCTGACTTCCAGTAGAGACACACCATGACTTGCGGATATGTGGGATGACCTTTGTTGCCATCAATGACAACAACCATGAATCCATATAGTGTCTCTTGCCAACAATCTCCCCCTTTGGCATTGATGGCAACACTTAGTGAAAAATGACTAAGTGTTTACACTATGCTCCCCCTTGGCTGATGCTCTATCTTTATATACAATTTCTGGAACTCCCCCTTAGTTGGATTCCTCATTTTTCACTGCTCCTCACTCCCCCTTTGACATCAATGGCAAAGGGTAGGGTCCGCACACCAAAATTTTCAAAAAATTTTCTATACATAGCCGCATATTTACATACTCACATATACTGAAGAATGTCTGCAAAGGATGTCTTCAATTGGATCAGTTCTGTAGCCCAACTTTGCTTCATTCTATCCAAAATTGAAATGTGACCACTCAACAAAAATGCAAAAGCTTCTGCCCTCTTGAGATCTGTCGGATCATTTGTTTGGGCGGTGGTCTGAGCATCAGTGATGGCCTCATGCATAGTTTCTAACTTAGGGATTATAATCCTTCTAAGTTCTCCCATCCGGTTAGTGATATTCTTCCTTTCCTTCTCAAGATTCTTTATTTCATTCAAGACTGCAATAGTCTGACATTCTTGATTTACTATGGAGGAAGAGAGAGGATCAAAACTTTGAGATAAACTTTGTAGCTTGTCCTGTTCCTCTTTTATTTTCTTATCAGTTTCTACTGTTGCCTTTGACCAGGATATACAAAATTTGTAAATGTCACCGCCATCCTTAAGAGCATTTTCTAAGCTCTTTATTCCAATACTCATATTTCTCCTATCGTTAGAGATTAATCCTAATACTTCTGAAAATCTTTTATCCAAAAATTCCTTCCGGACCTTTTCTTCAGCTGATTTTTCTAAAGAATCAAAATGTGTATCAACACTGCTGACTAAGGTTTTGAGATTACCGGAAGAGGAGGCTGTCGGATCTATCTGGATTGATGGCATAATCTTTACAAGCACTCCGGAAGCAGCCTCTATCAACTCACAGTCTTCCATATGAGACTTTAGGAGTTTTTCATTTGCCTTGGCATTTGCAAATGAAGCTATCTTCATTGTTTGTACCGGAGAGAGAGAGTCAAAGTCGAATGAGCCTTTTAGAAGCTCCGGTTCATCAATCTCTAAAGTTTCTTGGCTTAGAAACTTTTGGACAGTTTGTGCAGTGTCTCTTGCCGGAGATAGATGTTTCTTTTCTTCTGCAGTTTTGTCCTTAGGAGTCTTATCTCCTTCCACATTCTTACCACTTACAGTTGTGGTTTTCTCTGTTGGATTTTTCTCTTTCTCTATATCCTTGGTGCTGTCAACCTCTTTTTCTTTTTCTGCTGCTTCTTTCTCCTGTAATTTCTCTGCTTCTTGGGATCCAGAGACTGTAGGAGAAGCCGGAGAAGAGATGTTAGTCTGTTCAAGTGGCACTTCTTCCGGAGTAGATGATGCAGCTGTTTCTGCACCTAAGTTCTCTGTAATAGGAATGTTGAACCTTTTGAATGTATACCGGAGGATCTCTTCAGTGTCCTTGGCTACTTTGTCGGTTTCACCAAGCATAAGCTGATTCATCCTTGCTTTGCTTCTGAATTCATCCTTGCAGTCCTTGAATATCATGTTCATTGTTTTGTGATCAATTGAAGGATATAGCTGAATAGCTATCTGTTCCCTGATCTCAAGGTCTTTTGCCATGGCATTGTTCTTTCTTATCTCTAATTCCATTTCTAGGCTCTTTGGGATTTCAGAGATAATCTCAATAAAAGCTTTATTGTAGATGTTCAAGTACCTTATTATAGCTTCTTGCAGGATCTTTTGATCTGCCTCATTGTAGTCATCATAGAATTTAGCGACCGGTTGAAGGTTCCCATCCACAGTGACTGATTTGACTACACTGTCTAGAGACAAGGTGGGCTTTTCAGAAAGTTCTTCTGTTATTTCTTCCTTGTCTCGGCCAGAAGAGGATTTACCAGATTCTTTCTTTTTCTGTTTCTTTATTTCTTTCACTCCCTCATCTGACTCAGTTTCTTCTTCATCCTTTTGGCTTTGATAAGCTCTTGAGGCTTTTGTCTTGGATCTCTTACCGGATCCCTGGACTTCCGGTATTGAGCTTTTGGTTTTGATAGGAGTGGATCCTTTAGATGATCTGGTCCAGGTTGAGGATTCCACCGGAGCACTTTTCTTTCTTTTCTTTTCTGCCTCTTTCTTTTCTTCCTCAGATTTTCTTCTCTTTTCCCGGCTGGCATGAAGTGCCTCTTTTGAGATGCCTAGGCCTTGAGTAATATGCTCAACTTCTTTTCTTACCTTCCTCTTTATCTCCGGTTGCCTGAGTTCCACATGTATCTTTACACTTAGTTCCTCAAAGGTTCCAAACCTTTCTGCCTTTGGATCTTTGGGCTGACTTAGCATGTGTTGAACATGCAGCTCCACTATTTGTTCATCCACTTCATACCCCATGGGCATGATCCATACAGTTCTTGGTTCTACTGCCTCCATTAGACACTGATCTGTTTCTACCATGAAGCATACTGTGTCTTTGTACTTTTCAACAAGGGATTGGGGTATTCTTTCTCTTGCATGCATCATGCTTTGGAAGTTCTTGAAGTATCCCCATAGAGCTGTATTTCTTGCTTTAGCATCCCCAAGTCCATGCAAATAGTCTCTGATTTGGATGGCAACCGGTTTGTCATTCTGCCATATCCATCCACTAGATCCGGGAAGCTCATTCATGTAGTAAAAGAAGAGACAAAGGATCAGATTGCCATACTTGAAGGAGTTTTTCTTGTCCTTCTTAATCTTCTGCAGATTTTCAAAGAGTTGGTTCACAAGAAGCTCACACAAGTCATAGTCTGCATTCTCCTTTAACATTTGATAAGCTGTGTAGATTGTAGTTCCCGGTACTGAATTTTCCCTACTGGAGTGATAGATTTTGTAACCAATTATCATAGATGCAAATTTGACATCCGGTTCAGTGATGTCATCAACTGTCATAGCTCTCTTGTCAAACTTGGATCCGGTTGCATCACTAACTGTCTGATTTTTGACAGACTTGAGAACAGGTAATCCACCGGATGAGTGCAGACCGGTTACAGCCCTAATTGCATCTTTGGTGATCTTGAAGGGCTTGTTCAACCATAGGAAGTTGTCATGTACTCTACTTAGTACATACCGGACCCATTCATCTTCTTCAAAATAGGGGAAATGAATGTACTGTGCAAAGTGTTTGTCCCGGATGGCTTTGTACTGAGGTTTGATCTCAACGGAGTCATCTATCAATTGTTTGTGATAGATATCCATCAGTTTTGATTCTCCAAAGTCTTCAAGATTCACATGGATGTAAACCCTAATATCTTCCGTATGCAATACACCATGAGGAACACTAGAGAAGGCTCCTAGTGGATCTACCTCCAATGATTTGTAAGGATGTTTCTTGAATGTGGGGCGAGGTCTATCAGAGATCTTAACTATATTCGGAGTAGCCATTCTTCAAAGATTTGTAGTGAGATAATGAAAACGGAGAATACCTTATGCGCCTTCGGTTTGCACGGAGTGGTTGGATTGATTTCTTTATGCAATGACTTCGGCAGGAGATCTTTCGTGTGCTTGATGAATCTTGTTGCAGAGCTCCACTTTTCGCTTCTTCTTGAGTGCAGAATGAGCAAATGATTTTTGAGAAATCCCTTATATTGCTCTGCAAACCCTAATATCTGTTTGCAATAAATGCTTCACCTATATTATTCCGGTTTGCCTTGTCCGGATAGCTTGGAGTATCCCGGATCAGTCCTGATCTATGAACATCATGCGGATCTTTCAATCATGAATAAATCGAGATGACACATTACAAGAACATCCCAAACATTCTGTCCAGTCCGCAGAGTAAGATAATGTACTTCTGGATCTCTCTGGACCCTTTTGTAGTCCTCTGTCATTCCGGAGCATCTCCCGGAACAGGTCTTTGCTTGATCGATCACAACTTCTTTATATCTTCATGCGGACCTCTGAAATCTTGTCTGGATCATCTCAGGACTGGTATCTTCAAACCCTTTACTCCGCATCTTGTGCCACATCCGGCACCACTTGATTAGCTGGGGGAACAGGATTTTCTTTGAGTCTCCCCCTGAGCCAGAGCTCACTTTTAATTTCTGGAAGAAATATCAGCACCAGAGTCTGGTGCGGATCCAACCTCTACATTCTCTAAACTTTTCTTCACCCAAATCTTGCTCATCTAATTCCTAACTTCATCCGCATTCATCTTTTGTTTACCCTTGTCTTGATTCTGATTATACACCGGGCCTCTTTTGTCCTGATTCTTGCTTCTGCAGACTTTAGCATTATGACCGGACCTATTACAGATTTGGCAAATAACATTTCTTTGCATATTTGACTGATAACCTCTTGATCTGCATTGATTAGCCATATGACCTACTCTATTGCATGTAAAGCATCTACCTTTGAATGATTTGTTTACTTGCATATTTCTGCATTCATGGGATTTGTGTCCATACCTTTTGCAGTTAAAGCACTGTCCGGAGAAGGATGAATTAATCTGATTCATTCTCTTTCTGCACTGATTAGCTTTGTGACCAAAGTGGTTGCAGCTGTGGCAGTATCCATTGAAAGATGGATATCTTTGAGCATTGAGCTGTCTTACCGGAGGTCTTCTAGGCCTATTCCTTGGATTTTCTGATCCAAAATTCTTTTGACCGGATCCGGAGCTTTCTCCTTTCTCATATCCCAAACCATACTTGTCATCTGTCCTCTTTTGACTTCCAAGAAGTACTTCAAGTTGGGCAGAACTTATCTTGAATTTTTCTTTATATTCATTTGCTGTTTGAAGATCTCTTTTGAGAGAGGCAATTTGATCCTCAAGTTTTTCTTCATTATCTTTGGCATCTTCAAGATCAGATTCAAGATGTCTGATAATCCTGTCCATCTGGTGGCATTCTTCTGATTTTTCTTTAAGAGATTGTCTTAGATTGTCTTCAACTTTTCTTTTTTCTTCAATCTCTTGAGTAAACTTTATAGTTCCTGATTCCATTTCATGTCTTAACATAATGACTTCTTTTGATAACTTTTCACATAACTTGGTTTGCTCAGTCAATTCTTCATTTGTATTGCTTTCTTCACTTTGTCTTGCCAATTGTTGAAGCAGCTCCTTTCTCTTTTTCATAGAGAGACTTAATTTGTCCTTTAATTCTCTCATGAATTCATCAGCCTGTTTGAGTCTTTCCTTTAATTCATTGACTTCAGAATTTGACTGTTCAAGATCCTCAAGGGCAGTCTTGAGTTGCTCCCTTAAACCATATGCATCCATTTGAACTCCTAGATCTTCCTCAAGCTGTTAGGCTCTATTAGGAGGAACCTTGCTCTGATACCAATTGTTGATAACTGAGAGGGGGGGGGTGAATCAGTTATCCTAATTATTTTCCTTTTTGAACTTTCTTATTAATTAATGCAGCATTGAATCAAACACAAAAACATTACCATGAAATAAGAAACACATGACACAGTATTTTTGACGTGGAAACCCTGTTAAGGGAGAAAACCACGGGGTGATTAACCCAAAGATTATTCTCTGTTAGAAGAATAGGGAATTACAAAAATGGCACTTGCCAATTAGGGCTCACTGCCCGAGCACACTACTCACAAAGAGGCCCACTACCTACAAGGAGACACACTGTCTACAAAGTGATAAGAATCACAGTCTTGAACTGATTGGAAGCATCTACATATGCTGGAGTTCAGTTCCAGTTAGGCTCAGTACACTGATCTGCTGCACTTCATCTTTCCTCTGTTCTTTATTCTGCTATCCTTTCACATACCGGATCTTTCTTACTACTTCTGCTCTGTTCTGCACTTATTCACATATATCATCACACAATCACACATTTCACAATTAAATCCATCCTCTATATATATCCACACAAGTAATTTCATCACCTTTCTAGTCGGCATCCGGAACAGTCTAGTTTCTTACAAACTCTGTTCTGTCAGCTGAATCCTTGTTCACCAAGCAATGCGGATCAAGCATATACTTGTAGATATCATTAATCATGTCGGCCAAACATGATTCATGCCTTCACAACCTTTACCATCAACAGTAACACATCCAGAAAATAGTCTGATACTCTGTCAGTCAGTTCTTCCTCTGTTCTCACTGTCTCTCAGGAATCCGGTACTCAACTATTCATATCTTTTTCTTTGTTCATCACCGGAGGCTAAATCCTTGGAATATACTACTCAAGGTAGTCCTCTTGACTTCCCCAAATCTGCACTGGACCAAGACACTTCCTCTGAGAGATCCGGACCAATCTGTCGGACCTTGCCACATGCTCTGTTCTTGTTCACCGGACCACAACAATCTTCATTCTGACTCCTGGTAGAGACACACCATGACTTGCAGATATGTGGGATGACCTTTGTTGCCATCAATGACAACAACCATGAATCCATATAGTGTCTCTTGCCAACAGGTTGATAGTACTAAAGGTGTTTTGTAAGGGACATGTCCCTATTATAATGTATTGTATAAACATATGTAATAGAATAGATATGATAAGGAGAAGTATGTGAATGTTAGGAATATAATATATAGAGCAGAATTAGACTTGCCTTTTGTACCTATTATTGAATATGAATATATAAGGAGATATAAGGGTTATAAACTAATGATTATGTATCTATTGATGTGTGTGACTTGTAAGATGTGATTATCCTACTGCAACTATCTATCTTTCTATCACTGTGTCTTCTGGGGTATAAACATATTACATAAGAGTATCACAGGCTTAGATATCTAGACTGTGTCTTAATTTCTCTTGCCAACAATTCCCCTTTCCCCTTTTCATGTTCCCTCACCCCTTCTTATAAGCTTCCTTCACAATTAAGCTTACCATATGTCCATTTCTAAGGTGATTGCTCCAAAAATTAAATGCTTATCTCCTCCTAGAACTAACCCATTTTTACCTTGTTTCTTCTACAACTTTCACACATGATACCTATTTTAGGTGAAATTTGCTTCATTGATCTTAGTGTGACATGTATCTTCTTGTGTAGTTTTTCCTCCTTGGGATATGGGTAACCTACACCCCTACCCCTCATGGGGGTACATTTGTCCTACCCATTTTTAGTTCCAAAAATTAATTATGGCCTTATCCTTGGCTAATCAAGATTAATTAAAATGATTCCTACCCAAATAATAAATTAGGCCCCCAAAAATCTATAACCCCACTAAACTCATTAAGACATCCACACATAATATTGTTATCTCACCCATTACATTTTGGAGTTCTTTACCAATTTGGAGATTTAGAGCACTTGTCCATCTATAGGAGCATTTTTCATCAAGATTTGGGTTTAATGAAGCACCGGTTTAAAGCCATGTAGTAGCTTTGTTTAGTGTTATTCCTTCCTCCATCCCTCACATTGCCATTCTTCTTCCCCTTGTCAAATTTCCTTGCTAATTCCCACTATTCGTCCCTGATTTGTTATTTTATCTCTCCTAATTCATCCCTTTTGAATCTCATTCCAAATTTGTTTCTTGGTGATTCCATCTTGTTGTCCATTTCCTTCTCCCCATCAAGCCCCAGTTCTTCTCATTGCACCTCCTAATTTGTAAGCACTCTAGGATTTTGATTTACATTTTAATTAAAAAATACATTTTTAGATTTAATTTCAATTAGTTGTGCCATTATATCAATAAAATTCAAATATATATTTGAATTACCCATAAGGGGCTTACCAAAGTGGCTTCCTCTTTGACCTAACCACCTTGTAGGGTTTATATTAGGAATATTTGTCTTATAGGTGATTTGTAGAAGAATCAGAGAGTAGGTAGAACTATGAAAGAAATTGATCAACACAACGATAGAGATTCTTAGAAAATTTGAGGTCATTTGGAGATAAGTCATGAATACCCACCAAGTCATTGTACTAATGCCCCTATCCCCCATACTAACACATTTGTCCCCATTGCAACTTTAATCATACAACCATCAAATTTTCTAGGCACTATTTTGACAACCTATTATATCTATTCATCTTTTCACTTTTTATTTTTCATTGGATCTAGGGTTTCAAAACTAAGCTTTTCTCTCTTTCTTACATGTATTCCCTTTGTTATTTTATACTAGTGTTTTGACTATCTTTTCCTCATCATTCTCTATTTCCTCCATCTAAAAGCACTCAAACTCAGTGGATCTAATATCAACAACCCTGTACCTATTAGATCTAAATATTTTAACTAATTCTAAGCCAAGTAACCATATCGGCACATGTTCCTTAAGATAATTGTGCCCCTTGAGCCATAGGGGCCCATTTGTCTTGGGAGCATATTTGACCCAACCCAAATTGCCTCAATACTCCTGTAGTATCTTTAAAACATCATTTACAACATTTCTTCTCACTACTTGAGCATAGTCCACGTTCATTTGTACCCTCTTATTAGCTATTTTCTATCTCTTTCCATAGTGTTTCATATTTCATGTTTCCTTAGGTCTTATCTAGTTTTCATTCCCAACTTCGTGTGATAAATTATTGTTGGAATAGTTGGAGATAGTATTTCATAGGCATTGTTTTATCACACACCTCATAAAGAAAGATTTAAAATAGAAAAAAAACAAAAGCAATTATATTATAATTTTATTTTTTTTCATTTTGGTAAACTTATTAGATCTTACTAGTTCTCTCTTTTGTTTTTCTATCTCGTGTCCCCTTGTCATTATTCCCATAGAACTAGACCCTATCCTTCTAATCCTATTCCTTGGTGTGTTAATCCAACCATGGGTAGTTCTTCCTCTCTTTCCACTAATGAGACTATGTTTTTCCTTCCAGCTATAGATAACTTTAACCAAGAGGCACAACTTGATTTTTTGCAATGAATGAAGATTGCATCACAACTTCAAGATGTCAAAAATGCCATAAATATGGAGGTTGTCCCTACTCCCTCTAATCTCCTTAACTATTTATGCAAACTTATTCTAAATAATCATGTAGGGATAGAGGTCATGCAAAATATTAGCCACATTGTGCATGCTAATGTTCCATGTCCAATATTGTTTGTCCCATGGAGGATATTTCATCTACCATTCCTCCTAGTGCTTCCATTCCTAAGTGTTCTCCATTGTCCATCCCTACTACATTTATTCCTCCTACTCTTATTTGCAACCTATCCTCCACTCTACTATCCAAGCCTTTACCTTTCCATCTATACATATCCCCAATTTCCCCACTTTTCTTCCTTTCATGTTTCCACATTCGACCCCACCCATCTCTCATCGAACTCATATTCCATCTTATACTAATGTTTTTATGACTACCCCTACCTCTGCACATTACAACATTGTTTTTCATTCTTCTCATCCACATGCAACTCATTAGTCTTATCCACATCCTTCTCATTCTATGACCACACCATTTTCCCCATCTTTTCCCCCATTTTCTCAAACCTCTTCTTATCTACGTCCACCACCTCCACCTTCTCAAGCATCAACTAGTTCCATTATGCCTCATTTATTGTACTCTATACAACAAATGCAACGAAAACTAGATGTCTTACCTAGCAATTCAAGGGAAGTAACTATTGACCTTCATCATAACCCTTTATCATATGAAATTCTAGAACACCCCTTTCCTCCTAATTTTAAGTCTCTACACCTTCCACTTTCTGATGGCAAAGGAGACCCTAATGTCCACATTCTCACCTTTTACTCTTGTCTTGATTATATTTATGAGGATCACATCTTATTTAAATGTTTCCCTCACTAGCTTAAATAACATCCCCTTGAATGGTTTTACTCTTTATTACATGCTTCCATGAGAACAATTGAAATGATAACTGAGGCATTTATCAATCATTTTCAAATTCAAATTTCTCTTGAGGTGAACTTCATTGATCCTATCCATTGCAAGAAAGGATCCTAAGATAAAGTTAGTGACTTTATCCTTAGATTCTAATTATTTCTTTCAAAGATGCATAGGAACTTACTTGACATAGAAATTCAAAGGGTTTTATGGACAATATCATCCCATCTATCTTAGAAAAGATAATGTTCCAAAAGTACAACACTTTTGCAAACTTATGTACAACACTTAGAGATTATGAAACTAACATGGATAAGGTTAGACAGACCCCTACAACACAAGAAACAACAATAGTAAATTCACAAATCCTTCATAGAATCCATTCACCACCAACAACAACAACACAAAAGAGGTAGTCAATGTTGGAATAGGTGTGTTGTACACCTTGCATAACATTGATATATTTTATTTATGTAAAATAAATATTTATTTTTGGTGCATCTTAATTGATGTGTTTAGCCACATTAGATATTTGTTTGGGTGCCACTTGTAAATGTTGTATATAACATTGGGTTAGTTATTTTACGAGTGGGTCACATAGAATAATTAATTGGGAAATTATTTAATATTGGGCATAAAGTGAAAACTTAGTTGCAAATATTAAATGAGGGGTCAATGGTTTTGTGTATCCATGGTTTTGGAACACATGGTTTTCTCCATACTACATCTTGTATTTGTGTGAGCTTGATTATATAAAATCAAGCACATGGTTAGTAGTTGGGGTTGGCTAGTTTGTTGTTGGTTTTGGCTGTAGGTTGTGTGAGAGGTTGTCATTGTAATGATTTTCTCTTGCAAGTGCATTTTGTGAAGCATGGCATGGGATGTGTGGTTACATGCTTGGGTACATGGAGGATGAATTGGAGGAGCTTGATGTTTCAGAGGTGTTCATGGAGACTCATGAGAATGTATTATAATATCTTATTGTTGAATAATACATTTGAGTGTGGATGCTTTTGGAGGTTGGGGTTTTCCCTCTTGAGGGTTTTCCTAGGTATATCTTATGTTATCTTGTGGTTTGTCTACTTAATCTTTGCATTATGGTAAATCTGTTACTTGCATGCATCATTTTCTGCCTTTGGGTTATGTGGAATTGGTATGATCAACCTGATAATTCCAAACAGTCAACATAGTATCCACAAAAACTCCATTGTCCATGACCACTTTTCCTCTCTTACCAACACCTAATGCTATTTCTCTTCAACCTAGTCCTCCTCAACAATTCATTAGACTATAAAATTCATATTAGATGATTATGACCCAATATCTCTTAGAAACCCTCTTACAACTTACCCTTATTCAACATCTAGGTACTTCTCTTCCTCTCCCTAGGAACTACAACGCTAATGCATTTTGTCAATATCATAGAGTCCTTGGACATGCCATTGAAAGATGTATGGGTTTGAAGAATAAGATCTAAGATTTTATGTACAATAATCACATTCAATTAAATCTTATAAGTGATAATTGGAACCCTTCTATAGTCCCTCCTAACCAAAACCTTCAAATCTTTGCAAATTCCTTTTCACATCATTTGAATAACATTGTCCCCATAGATAACCTTCCTTCCTCCAATAAAGACATAGACACAACATCAGACACCTCAAAGGACATGTCATGTTGATTTAAGGATATGATTGACATGATAGCTAAAAAACCAAGTGAAGGGAAATCTATGTCCTCTAGTTCTTCTATGAGCACTCCCACGATCACATTTACTAATGATGAAATACCATATAACAATTACCATGGACCCTTCATTGATGGTGTTGTTAATGAAAAATTTGTGAAGGAAATATAATTGATCCTATATGCTCCTTCAATATCATCACTAAAGAATACCTTTATAGTATTATGACTCATCACGAATCATATTTAGACTCAAGCATAGCCTTAAATGTTACAATGGGATATATGTGTAAAAATTATAGGAAACAATATTTTAGTTATTGAGATTGGTCCCAAGGCTATATAGGTCCTTCTACATGTCAAACCTATTTTTGATTGCCTCCATATTCTCCTATGAGGACCACGACTACAAGTATACAAAGTTTTTTAATTAGTTGTACACCAATGCCTTAAGTTTTTTACGGAGACAAAATAATTACAATACCTCAATACAAATTTAAATTGATTTGTACAGAGGCTAAATTCATTATAGATCATTTCATTCATAAGACAAGGAGTACACTGCACTAATTAGATGAGTATAATGTTCAATGATTATGCATTTTACATAGAACAAAAACATAGATAACCCCAACTATAGACATGTTAAGCTTTTGAACCTAAATATAATAACACCTAGATGGTTGGCCAATACATTACAATAGATCATACACCTAGGATCCACACTTCTACTTTTTCATATCAACCTCCTTTCTCCCCCATTGTCTATTCTTCTATGAATCACCTTTCCTCTTCACATCACCCCTCTTCTTCTTCTTCTATTAATCCTCCTTTACATCATCCTTGTACCACTTTCATTCTCCCATAGCACATTCTTAATGAGATAATCCTCGACCCATGATTAACTTATTGCCTCCTTACTAATCACCCTTACCATCAACTTCTTCAAAAAACCACATGGTGTTCTTAACCACCTTCTTCTCCTCTGCCATCCCTTCCTCCTTTCATATTACCATATCTTCTCCCTATTCCACTTACATCTTCTTCTAGACCTCTTTCTAAACCACCTATTATGATCACTCATACACCCCTATCTCATTCCTCACCTCCTACTCATCCACTTAGAGCCAATGGGCATTTCCTTATAAACCCCAATGTAGTTTGGTAGAGATTTTATCTCCTTCACATTGAATTTACATAGTCCCTATTCTTCTTCCCATCATCAGGTTCTCTATTGTATACTCATCCTTCTCCATCATGTAAACCTCCTTATTCTTCATCATACTCTCCTAATTGTCTTACTTAGGTTAATTCTCCTAATTTATAACACTCCCCTTCATCATCCCTGCATAGTTCCACTATTGCTCATTCACCATTTTCTTGCTAATATGGCCTTCCTTTTATTCCACCTCATGACATGATTATTGATGATACTCTTATCCCATGTCTTGAGACTCTTATAGTCGATTCCCCTCTATTACCTTCACACCATGTTCCTTCTCCTAATACATCCTTGTATACTATCTCCATCATCACTTCAAATTTCTCCACCTCCACCCCATATTATGTTTGATTTCATTGCTAACATACATTCTCTCACATCCATGTTCACCCCATCAATCAATGTAGATGCCATTGTTGATACCTATTTTTCAAATAATGATTTGATGTTTGATGAGCCTTCACTTGATGAAGTTTAGATGATCATGTAATGTCCTCTTTCTAAATATTTCAATTTGGGATCTCAATAGCCCATTCCACTATTTCTCATGGGGTAAGATAAATAGTTAGGGAAACAATTTTATTTAATATTCAATTTTTGGACCCAATTTAATTTATATTTTTAAAGTCGATTAATTGGGCCTATTAAATATTAAAATATTATTATTGAATGGCAACCCAAAATGGGGTGTGGGATTCCCTATGAAGCATTTTATAGCTCCCAAGATCTTGTGGACACCTAATTATAGTTGGTTCTATGATAGTTTCATAATTGGATCTAGATGACAACTTGTAAGAGGGGAGTTATGAACTATTCAGCTAGGAATCTAGTGATAGTTACAATAGGATTTTGAATGAGCATCTTTGAAGGGAAAATATTGAAAATAACATTATTTTATTTTTTCCAAGGAGAGGGGTGTTGAAATTTGGGCACCCAAGTTGGGCCTTCAACATCAATTTATTGGCATGAAGTTTCTCATTTTTGGTATCTCATTTTATCATACCAAAACTCTGTCAAAATTACTTGAGCACTTGTGTTCATTCATTCATATGAGGAAGAAACCCCTTCGATGATGAAATTAGAGGACAAAACCCATTTGGTTTCTTGAGGGAAATCTCATATAGAGTTTGTACTTTGTACATCAAAGTTTATATTTTCAGCATAGTTTTTTATATTTTTATTTGTAGATTTATGAAGAAGGAGCTACAACAAGTAGAGAATGTTTTTAGATTTTCATCTTCATATGTAATGTTGTACATTTTCTATTAATTCCATCATTTTCTACCCATTTGGTGAATAAAATCAACTACATGCATTTTGGAGAAGTCTTATTTCATATATGCAAATTTAGATGGATTTTTGGGCATAGTTGTGAAAACAACAATAATATAAATTTCAATATCAAATATAAATTTGTGTGGAAGTTATTGTAGAGGCTTCAATATATATATTGTGTTGAAATTTTTTGATATTATTTTATATTTAATATATTTACAAAATATATTGCTTGGGGACATTACAGACCATGTTACTATTTTCCTGTAAATACGCTTCTTTTATGCCTTCTTTTTGTGTGTGATATTTGTATGTTTTGTTTCTTACTACCTTCACAAGTTTTGTCTCTTTATTTTATTTTTTACTCCATCAAAACTTGGGGATAATGAAAAGTGATGGGAATTTACTATCCCTTTTCATTTTTATCCAAGCCAAACCTTATTTTGTCTTCTCTATTTTTCTTGGATATATTTTCCTTATCTTTTGTTTCTTTCCCATTTTTCCTATGCAACTTGGGCATAATAGATAGTTCTAGGTCTCCATAGTGACATCCTTATTTTATGCACTAGGAGATCAAATCTTAGACTAAGTCTCTCTCCCTATAAATACATGTCTTTCATATCTTCCATTTACATTATCTTTCTTGATTCTATCACACCTATTTCTCTTATCCACTATATAGATTTCCATGATTATTTCTTTGACTTAGCCATTAGATCTTCCATGTTTAGCCCTCCACACTTTCTATTATACCCACCACTCTCACATCTCTTAACATCCACATCTATTTGATATTTCCCTTCTATTTTTCCTAATACTGAAAACTCATTAGTGACTTCTAGAACCATATAGTGGATTGCATGTTTACCCTCTTTCCTCATCTAGCATAGGAGTGATACTACACATGATGATGTTCATACTCTTAGGTGGAGGCTTTGTCCAAAGCTACAATGGTGACATTAAACTTAACATAAGACAATAACTACCTGGTCTAATCCTTGGTGATGATTCCTTGCATCCTACTAGTTGCATGAGGTTAGGCTATGGAGATGACTCCAAATAAAAAAAATAAAAGAAACTAAAAAATATGCAATCCTAAAGAGACAAACTAAGCAATACAAAGCAACTCAAAGGCAAATTTTCTCAAAAGTAAATAAATCACTCAGCTAGCTCAGGATGTTCTTGCTTATTCTTCTCCCTTTCTACTATTGATTTACTTATATAATTCATTCTAGTTTGAGAATTTGAGAGAGGGCACCTTTCATCCTCTTCTTCTAGTATGCATGACTAAGATTGGACTACTTACACATTTAAGATTCCTTAACTTCCATCCCTCCATCTCTCAACTCCTCTTTTACAATTGATTCACCTCCCTTAAAGTTGTTGATCTTAATGGACTGATCCTTGGACAAATCATGATAAAAACCCTTACTAATTTTTGCTCTATTCACACAACACTACTCGATTCTCACTTACCATTGCTTTCATCCCACTACTATTCCTACAATTCCTTTGCCATATCCATTACTCATAACAAAGTATAATAAAAAAAGAAGGATTATATGAAATTCTTGGGATGTCTGGTAGATAAACATAGGTTTGTGTCATGATACCTATTAGCTTACTAAAGTGATCATTACTCATGTGTCTTCAATCTTCTTATTTTTGAACTTTGCTTCATGATGCTCTCATTTCTTCCCTTTTTCCCTCTTCCATGTTTTTACCAATAACTTAATTTCACTTTCTTACTCAATATTTTTGTCCTTTCTAAGTTTTGCCTCTATCACATTTTCTATTGATTGTTGCTTTGATCTCACATTTTTCTCTCCTTGTATTATTGGTCTCCACTTGTTTTATCTAATTTGCACTCATTTTTGAGAATGATGATATGCTTTATCCTATGACAAGTGAAGGATGATGATCCATACATTATTTACTACTATATACTATTAGTAATGACTCCTCCCACATAGAACAAAGATATAAGTCAGGTTTTCTTTTATTTTTAGACTTGTTTCATGATCGTTCAGTGGCTCTATGTTTCTCATTAGATTAATGATTGCATTTATACTCCTTGCTTCTTTATTTATTAATATTAACTTTCTTTCATAGCAATAAATTATTCTCTAGACAATTCTTTTCTCATAGTGGTATCCTTACACAACTCATCCTCCCTCTTCTAGGTTATCCTTTCTTCTTGAATGATGCACATCTCAACTCAATCCATGTTTCATGCTCCTTCTACCATGCTCCTACTCTTGGGAAGACATGACTTTGGTCCCCTTTTTCCCTCACATATCCCTATCACTTGTGAGACATCTCATTTCTCTTCATGATCCTTGTGTTCCTCTTTAGGGCATCTTTGTATCCTTCCCCCTTTGGACTCTTTGTAGTTACCTTAGGGGAATGACCTAAGTGTTCCTTGGTTCCAAACACCAACTTAATCATTTTTGTTCTTTCATCTTGGAGACACGACCTTAGTATTCGTTCTTTTCTCTTGGTTACTTGGGGGCATGCCCTTATTGTTCCTTTATGACCTATCCTTCACTTAGCTTTGGGGGCTTGACCTTAGTATCTCACACCATTTAATCTATTTCTTTATTCCCAAAATCATTGGCATTTTCCTTCTTCCATAAATTGACTAGCTCTTCTCTTCTTCTATCACCATTAAATTTAATGGAGGCATATATTCTATATAACTCATTCATGCTTCTATTTTCTTGATCTCAATCCATGACCTTAAGGATTTATTGCCTTATTAGTTTTAGGCCTAGCTGGGCCTCTTATCGAATTAGGTGGTTACCTTACAACCATTGATGACAACATCACCATTATCCATTTCCACATTGGGGTGGAAGCTACATATAGCCAAAGTGGCAATTTCCAAATATAATTTTTTTACCATTCTACCTTTTTTTATTATTGTCATTAATACCATTACCATTGGCTTGGCTTGGTTCTATCCTCAGGTGGCTACCTTACAACCCTTATCATCTTGACCATTGACCAGTTTATAGTATCTAGTTTCCATTATCCAATTTCTAATTTCTATTTTACCTTTGCCAATGTACTTCTTTTGCAAGTCACTTCCATTATCTTTCCTTTTTTCCCTTTCTTCTTAGTTTCTTCTATGGAGTGAATATTAAAATACCTTTCCCCAACTAGTTAGATCAAAGGTTTCATGATCTATGACATATATTCTGTAATCTAGTCTTAGACAGATTTGTGTTTGAGTTGCATTTCATTTCCTATAAATGTTTTCCCTTTTCTTATTATTCTAGTTTTTTTTTTGTTTGTGTATAGTGACTACTTTCTTTGGATTCATTTGTGGGACTATGTATGATTGTGAGATTGAAGAACAAAGACATATCTCAAGACCTGTATCTCTCCTTTGGTAAATGTATCCTTGATATTTCATGATTATCTATGCACTTTATTAAACTCTTAATTTAGAAATCTTATTTCCCATAGAGTGACATAATCTCGCTAAAGTAGGGACAAAATTTGAGAACATAAATTGCATACCCTACAATTTATTTTTATTTTTATTGTGCCTACCTTGGTGTTTTTCTTGGCTTGCCTATTTAGACCCCTTTTCTATCATATTTTCCCTCTTCCCCTAGTTTGTCTCCCTTTCTAGGACCTATTCCTTATTCCTACAATCCCCTTTCCCCTTTTCATGTGTGCTCACCCCTTCTAATTAGATTCTTTCACAATTAAGCTACCTATGTGTCCATTTTTAAGGTGATTGCTCCAAAAATTAAATGCTTACTTATGCAAGATCTTGCATGTGAACCCATTTATCTTCTCATGCATGATATTCCTCCTTAAGATATGGGTCACCTATGCCCCTATCCCTCATGAGGGTGCTTTTTTCCTTCCCCTTTTTGGTTCCAAAAATTAAATATGGCCTTATACTTGTCCAATTGAGATTGATTCAAATGATTCCCACCTAAAATAATTACATTTGGACACCAAAAATTTATAAAAGGAGCCCTCCTATACACATTAGGACATACATACATCATATTGTTATCTCACTCATTATATTTTGGAGTTTTTCGTTTGCCATTTTGGAGATTTGTTGCACTTGTCCATCTATTGGAGCATTTTTAATCAAGCTTTAGGGTTTAATGAAGATCATTTTGAAGCCATGGAGTAGCTTTGTGTGGTACTATTTTTTCATCCATCCCTTTCATTTCCATTCTTCCTTCCATCATCCAATTTCCTTGCCAATTCACACTATTCTTCCCTAATTTGTTATTTTCCCTCTCACTTCATCCCTCTTCAATCCCATACCAAAATTGTTTCTTGGTGATCCCATCTTCTTTTCCATTTTTTCTCCCCATCAAGTCCTAGTTCTTCTCATTTCACCTCCTAATTGATAAGAACTCCAGGGTTTTGATTTTCATTTCAATTAACAAGTATATTTTTAGATTTGATTTCAATTATTATAGTATTATGTGGATCTATGTTTGAACTACCCACAAGGGGGTTGACTAAGGCAACTTACCCTTCAACCTAACCACCTTGTAGGATTTTAATTAGGAATATCTAGCTTGTAGGTGATTTACAAAAGAATAAGAGTAGATTGAGTAGGCAATACTGAAATAAATTGATTATCACATAGAGATAGATGTTCTAAAAAAATTAGGTCACTAGTGATCATGTGTAATGAAACAACTTGCACAATAAGAGAATATAATAGGAAATATACTACAAATACTTGATAATAATATGCCACTTCAAGGGGGCAACCTCCTAAACAATTTAAAGCGGGATGCCTCCAATAGTCTTCAGTAAGAACACAATACTCAATATGATGATAATAACTAACCTCTACGTCCTATATATACCATAATTATGCCTTGGATGTCACCTAAGCCAAATTAACTACCTATATAAGATAATATTAATAATTATATAACTTAATTAAGAGATTATATAGCCACAAGAAAACTACGCATAACCTTGTGCACCTATAATATTAAGGGTGTAGATTGACCCCTCTCTTCACACATGTGATGTCCTCGATGTTGATCAATTATGGATGCTTCTACATAAAATCTTCATCTTCCCATGTGGTAACTTCTATTAGTAAATAGTTCTATTTAATTGGGTACTTTGTGATGTCCTAGTCCTTGGCTTCTTCATTGATGTGTTACAAATTAACTCAAGCTCCAAGATGGGTATTCCTTTGCATCGAGATCAGGTAATAGTCTATGTTAAAATTTTACATTTATCCACATACAGATCTTCATTCTATTTTGTGCCCTTGCCTTTCCTTCCTTTAGACTAGAGGGTACCTCTTGCTGGTGTCAAATGTGTTCTTCCATTTCTCTAACCTTTTGGTGTACCTTCGATGAAGAGGTGAAGGGTGGTGGATGATACCTTAGAATTATTTGAATAGATTGATTAGGATATCCTTTAGGAAGTAATCCTTTTCAAATTTCTCCAAGTAGAGATAATGCCAAGTGCAATTTATGTATTGTAAATGTAAAGTGAAATAATTTCACTATGATTCTATCTTTGAATATGTAGTAATTTCAAGGTTGAAATATTTAGAAAAGATATGCTTTTACTTATTTGTGATTATGCAAAAGATATGTATAAAAAAATTTGCATTCATGTTTACCTTGTTTATTTACTAAATTGTAAATTCTTGAGTTTATTCAAGTAATATAAGAAGGCATGTTACATATGGTATCAGAGTGAATAGGTTTAATACATGGACCTATGAGCTCACTGCATAATTTTTTTCATCAAACATCATTAATTCTAATGTTTGAATGTTATTTTGCCAGAATGGTAAGAATAAGACAAACCCTAAGGAAGTCGGTAATTGGAAATGAACTTTATTTAAAAGCTAAGGGATCGAGCCTCAAAAGTGAAACTTCTAGACAATATTAGTTACATTGAAGGTGTATGGTTAGCTGACTCTGAGACCTTCATTGATGCTATTAAGCATATCAAGCAAGAGACGATGTAGAGGGACAAAGAAACTAAAGCCATAGTACCTATTCCTAAAGTTGAACCAGTTGAAAATTTGGTACATAGGGATTTACCATTTGGATGTGGTCCTAGTGACCTTGTCATTAGTCAGGAAGTTATGGATGAGTACCTGCGAGTACATCCACTTTCCAAGTCTAGTTTGGTAGTCTTCAAGAATGAGGATGAACCTGAGGAGATTCCCCTTTCTGACAGTGACCAGAAGTCATGAGATGACAAAATTTGTAATAAATGAAGATACTATCTAATCCGTAGATAATTTAATACGATTTTGGAATTTTGGCAAAAATCTCTCTTTTCTGTTTAAGAGTGTATGAATGGAAATTGATTTATGTTTATGAATGAATGCAATTATATAAAAACTAATTAACTTCTTAACATCAAAACTTTAGGAGAAGTAGGATTTCAATATGGTTCAAACTAAAACCAATCTTGGGGGTAGTCAGGGGGTAGGACAACCTTCTAGAAACTTTGATGCAAAATTGGACTAGATTATTGTAATGCTTAATGAAACAAGGGTGAGGATTGGTAACCTAGAGCAAGAGGTTAGAGTAGACCTAAGCAAGAAGCACCCCATGAAGGTGAGGATGAAAACCATCATGAACATACCACCTAGAGTGAGCGTGGGGAAAATATTTCAGAGTCTAGACTAGATGAGGAAAAGAGGAACCATTTGGTCATCAAATTGTCTAGGGACATGAAGAAAGTCACACCCCCTAAATTTGATGGAACTATGAGTGGAGATGCCGTGGAGGCATGTCTCACAGAAATGGAAAAATATTTTGAAATCAGGAACTATTCAGAAATAACTAAGGTGGTATGGGGAGCATATCAATTATTTGGAGAAGCAACCACTTTTTTGGATGAATAAAAAGATGGAATTGGGATTGAGCTCTTTGAGTCTAACATGGGATAAGTTTGTAGCAATCTTCAAGCAAAGATGGTTATCACACCTATATTTTGATCCGAAACTCATGGATTTATAGAACTTGAGATAAGGTGACTCATCCATAAATGAGTATTGGGAGAAGTTTACTCATCTCCTTAAGTATTTTCCTGAATACTAGAAGGACGAAATGTTTCGTATACGAAAGTTCATCATGGGGTTAAATGCCCAATTAGGAGGTGAGGTAGACGTTCATGGTCCCACTACTATGGACCAACTCTATGAAAAATCCATTAAGAAAGAACAAAAGATGAAGTCCATATCTACTTATCAGGAAAACAACCGCAAGAAGTACAACTAGTCACAATCTTCCCAAACATTCAAGAAAAAGAGTGACAAGTAGAATTTCAAAAAGAAGGGTGATAAGGGATTTTGAAACAATCACAATGAGTCCAGAGGTGACAAGAAAAATGGCAACAATGATCTAAGAAGAATGGAGACAATATAGGAAAGCCTTTTGAAAGGCGAGGACCTCCTGGGGGTGTTTTTCATGTGGAGGTGACCATTATGCTAATCAGTGTCCTAAAAAGACACAAAGAATGCAACTGAGAGGAAATCCCTTACCATCACAACAGGTGTCTTTCTAGCAGAGAATCCATGTAGCACTGGATAATTGATAGACATAGTACCAGATTACCCCAATTGAAACTCTAGGTACTTTGTTTGGTGTTTTGATTTCAGTTTTAATAGACACTGGTGCTACTGAATGCTTTATTTGACCAAAAGTATTAGATAAGATATGTAGAAAAGCTAGTTATATGGAAAAATCATGGTCAATAGAGTATGCTAACCAGACAAGAGCCCATGTAGAGCAGTGTTTGTTTGAATCTAAGGTTGAACTTCCAAGTTTTTTGACTAAAGTAAACCTATATGTAGCCCCCTTAGGATCTTATGATGTCATCCTTGGAATAAATTGGTTATGGAGGTATAGGGCTAAGGTAAACTATTTTACTAAAATGGTAGAATGTTTAGACGACCTTAGAAACAAAGTTTTTCTACAAGGTATTCCTAAAGAGGTCAAGATAAGGCAAATATCTGCATTACAATTGAAGAGAGCCAAGTGAAAAAGGTGTCTACTCTTTGCAGTCAAAATGGAGAAACTGGATGATTACAAAGAGTCCATCTTTCAAGATGATTTAATGTATTATCAATCTCAGAAACTCCAAGGACTGTAAGAAGATGAATCTATAGATCAAGAAAGATCAGATATAGAGAAGTACCCTTTTCTACGGGATTTTGAGGATGTATTTCCAATTGAATTACCTGGATTACCCCCTAAGAGAGCTTTTGACTTTTCCATAGATTTAATTCTAGGATCAAAACCTGTATCTAAAGCTCCTTATTGAATGAATACAATAGAGTTGATGGAGTTAAAGGATAAATTACAGGAGTTGTTAGTAAAAGGATTGATAAGACCCAGTGTTTCACCTTGGGGAGCAACAATGATCTTCGTTAAAAATAAGGATGGCACACTACGCTTGTGTATAGACTATCATATGCTTACTAAAGAAATAATAAAGAATAAGTATTTATTACACATATTGATTATCTTGTTTAGTGTGAAAAGAGAGAATGATTAGCATGTGCAAACTAGGTCAAGCCCCTCTTTTCATGCACTAATATTCAAAATAAGAATCAAGCTCAATCACTATGAGAGTGTTAAGCTACATATATCTTATTCTTTTGCTAGTATACATGAAAGGGTGTCTTAACTAGAATTTTTGCAAACCCTAACTAGCTAATGATAAGCCAAACCCTAGTTATAAGATATGCATGAATAGATAGATTTTTGGAGTAGAAACCCGCATAATGAATACAAAAATGTAGATGAGAGGTAACAGTGACTGTGCACCTGAATTCTAGAGGTCTGTAAGACTAGGGCGCCCACCCTGAAGTCTTGCAAGTTTTCCATCTTTAGAATTATCTATACTAGATATTTGTATCTCTATGAAAGGTTCTAGATCCTTGATTTGAGGCCCTATAAGACTTGGATGGCCTCTCTAAAGTCCTGTAGGTATTTTGAAGATGATTCTATAACTTCTATGACCATTGTGACTATAATGCCTACTTCTCCTTCACTTCTTTCCATCGAATCTTCTCGAATCTAACCCGCACAAACAAAAGGAGGAAGATAGTTGTGGCTATATAAGAGTTTGCCTCAGTCAAACCCTGTCTTTGGTATTTCTACCTCAATGATAGCCAATGTCAAAGTATCCAGATGTGTGTGCTTATATACCAAATGTGTAAGCATAAGAAAATGCAAGATCCTAAATGACTCAAGCATTAAGGATTAGATCCAAAAATGTTTCAATCAAGGAAACAACAACTTCACCTCAAGGAGATGACATCAATGAATACTTGTAGAACAAAAAGGTGAGGAAGCCATATCCGTAGAGGATTCCAAAACTCAAGTTGGAGGCTTCAATCCTTCTCTTGATCGTACAAAAGGCTTCACAAACCTTAGGAAGAGCAAGATAGACTCAATATCTTGATTCTTAATCTTCATAACATATCTCCAAGATAGTAAAGATCCAATTCTTCAATGAGCTTCAACACTTTGCAGACCTTCAATAACACTTGTAGCAAAATTTTGGTGTAGTAAGCTTGCATGTGAGTTGTGTGTGATAAAATGATTTTGAATTATCTTTAAATGCCTAACCTTAGAAATGAAATAAATCGAAATAAAATGTCGACATCGTGTGAAAATGAAAATTTGAATTTAGAATCTCGAAACACACAACATAAGACGACATCAGAATAAAATTTGGAATCCTAAGATTTAGGGCAGGACTAGGGCATAAGCGCCAAAGTCCAACCCCCAAATTTTACTCCAAATCAAGCTTAAGGGTGCCCTAAATGCCTGAAATCCATCATCTCTTTCCAGGTTTTGTCATTAATTACTCTGAAATGCAACATTTCCTTGATAAGGTAAACATCAATCAGGGTTTAGATAGGTCCTATAATGAAAGGGGTTGAGGGGCACTAAAAGGAAGGAGCTAAACTTAGTGAAATTATGCTAACCAAGCATGACCACAATTTACAACATAACATTTAGCCCCCACTTTAGTGGCCATGTGACACTACGTGCATATGCAACTAAAGGAAAGTAAATATAGTAATCACAAAAGGATACCCAAAAGGATATTATAGAGGAAGTCAAATGTTGCCAAACAAGAAGTAGAAGCTCCCAATTTGCAATCCTATACGATCACAAAGGTTAGGAACTACAACCCGCAAAGAAATATATGTTAGACAAACAATCAAATCATCTTGCAAATAAAAAATGAATAAGTTAGTCATAAATACTAAAGAGATGAGTGATGAGACATGATTAGGGTGGAAATCATGGGAGATATATACCCCCCTTGTTTCTACTTGCTTAGTCTGAAAAAGAGAAACAAGGTGGTAATCTTCGACACACCAATTTTAGGGAAACTTGTTGAAAGAATTCTCTGGTAAGATTACTTTTGCATATAATGCTAAGACACAAAGCATTAGGTTTGATGAAGGGTGGAACCAAGATTCCAACACAACAAATGACATAGAAATACGAGTTCGACAGCTAAAGATAGAGGTGATCAAACACTATTATTTACTTTTTGCTCCTAGATAATGCAAAATAATTCTCATTGTATACTATAAGTAAAGGGAGTTTTCACTTTTCACCATTCATTGTCACTTTCACTTTCAGAGAAGAAGAGGAGAAGGAGAGAGAGCTATGATGCTGAGCTGACACCCGTATCAAGCCCTGAGCCTAGATGCAGTACGGTCCCGAGTAGCAAAAATACGAGTTGAGCATGAGGTAGGACTCTGAACATCTCTTCTTTCATCAGTTCTTTCCTATTTTTGTATTATTTTCTTGTTTTGAATGTCATTTAAAACTCTCTGGACAAGGGGTTTGTCTAGGGCACCCAAGTCTAGCTAAGGCACCCAAGTCCTCCATGGGCACCCAAGTCCACCTGGGACACCTAGGTCCTCTTGGGGTGCCTAGGTCTTCCTGGGGCGCCTAGGTCTGGAGAGGATATGGGCCCAGGGGATAGGGAAAAGTTAGATTGATAGAGATGAATACTTGATTTGTGATGAACATAGACTGATTTGAAATTGATTGTTTGATGTACAGGATGTCCCTGATATACAGGAGCACATTGGTGGCCAACTTATGACGTACTGTGGAGCCACATAGATATGCTATTCGATGCAGGCCTCCTATAGGATGTAGGCCTATGGTGGGTGTTCACTAAGCCCACAATGAGATTCCATAGTAGCATATTGATGGTCATGATGGAGAGATGGGATGCAGATACATCTACCTTCCATCTACCTATAAGAGAGATGATGATTACACTCAAGGACATGTATCACATCCTGTGACTTCTAGTTTGAGGGTATGCAGTGCAACTCGTAGAGCAGTGCTTCGAGGAGTACACTCGCATGAGTCACATTTATTGTCTAGGTCATGTGATGACATTGCTTGGATGAGGACATAGCACACTTTGATGGTTAGAGCAGGGATGTGAGGACATACCCCTACTTCATCACATCATGATCGCTACTATCACGTTAGTAGTTACACCAGATGGATAAGGCACTCACCTTCATGGGGGCCTCATTCACACTATCTGAGTGATGGAGGAGAAGACAGTCTATGCATTGGGGTAGAGTATGCTTGCACACCTATACTGAGACTTGAGTCGTTATGTTCACTATGAGGCATAGAGTTTGATGATATGCACCCTACTACATGTATGGATCTTCGACCATATTAGATGCACACAACCAGTGGGGTTTCCCATTAAGCTGACATGGACACATCCATGGACACATGCCTATCCACTTACTAGATGTTGGAGATATGGTAATTTGCTATATTAGAGAGTAGTGTTCGATAAGCTGCGGCCTGACGATATCATATGGAGAGCATATCACAGCCACATGCCATGGATGGGGAAGCAGAGAAAGTTAGTGCAGATGCAGAGGGATCAAATACTAGCCGGTCATCAAGACCACATCGTCATCACCTTTTACTTTGGTATAGTTATGTGATAGTTCAGATGCATGCAGGGTGTCCCTAGCATGTGTCCAAGCTATGTACACTCAGCGCTCAATGCGACTAGGGATAATGATGCCCCATGGCCGATGATCATTGAGGTAGTCAACAGTGATGATGATGGTATAGGGAATATAGAGCCAGCATCAAAGGTAGATGACGTCGGTTGTACCTGAGCATACATGCCTGGTGGGAGATGGCTCGACCTGCTCCAGTTTTCCCTACCGGTCATCCTACATGCAATTCACGACCATGGATAGGTCACGGGGATGAGTCAGGAGATGAGGATGACTTCAGTCACTTTTCTTGATATTATGATGATGATGAGGAGGAGGAGGATACACCATCACACTTCATCTTCAAGGAGAGGCCACGACGAGGGCACCAGGAGGTTGATGACGACGAGGAGACCAAGGAGAGACCTAGGTCGAGAGCTCGTGGTCTAGGTCCTACTGCCAGTAGGAGATCAATTTGGCTTGAGCAAGGGGAGGTGAGTACCATTATGCCCCTAGCTATAGAGGCGATTACAGATGTTGCTATAGCAACAATAATGTGAGATCCTGATTGGCAGGATGGCGATCCTGGTGAGAATGTTGTTATGTTTCTTTGATGATTATTTACTTATGATAATGTCATATATATATATTTGATGATGAGATACTGATATTATATTTATTTTTCTTTCGATAGTTGGTACCTGGGCATGGTGCAACTTTGTGAGTCATGTCATAGTGGGTATGGTTCTTGCCGATGCAATAGGGCAGTGAGTGTAGACAAGATACTCACCACAACAATTAGCAGGGTGACATGCAGAGATATTCATGCCCTTCATGAGATATAGGGTAGCTATAGAAGCTACTTTAGATCAGGCAATCTAGAGGGCAGAGCATGCAGAGGTAGACCTCTGGGCACAACGAGATCAGGCTACGGCACAACCTCCGTCTGAGATGGCCTATGTCGTGACTCATATTTTGCATACCGAGTTAGATCAAGTGAGAGATGAGAGAGATAGAGCACAATCAGAAAGAGAGAGCATAGTCAGAGAGAGACAGACTTCAACAACTATATATAGATTCTCAGAGGGAGATGCGAGAGCTTAGAGGGGAGCTTAGGGGTCTATGGTTGCGGAGTGCCTCTAGGAGTCATTCACGGTCTGCGACCTCACATGGGTAGCCTTTTGTCACTCGTACACCACTAGGTCCTGATGGATCTGGTAATTGTGGTTTGTCTATATGATATGTGTCTCATGTATTGTATTACAACATCCCATTTTGATGTACGAGATATTCATTTTGATTTGTATATTCAAACTGATGCCTATATATGATGTTTTTCTATTAATGCTATGGTGTTATTTGATGTACAAAATGTGATTTATGTAAATGCAACAAGTGATAATTTTGATAATCATGTGAAAGTGAGTTTAATGCTATTGTGATTTAGGCTAATCAATATTTGCAAACTATTTAGTAAATACAACAATGATTAAAAATTTTGCACATGAGTAAAGAATGATATTATGTCAAATTAATGCAATTGTGCTCTTAACAAAACATGGTTTAATTAGATGCAACAATGATAATTATTTTTAATAAAGATCTCATGCTATCTTGTTAAATGAATTAAGACAAAATATACTATCTTGTCAAGATTGAAACAATTAGTAACTAATTGTTTTATAAAGTAATATCTAACATACGATCTTAAGCATGAATTTTTTGTAAATGCATAGCATAAATATGCTCTTTGAGAGGCGTACCTTGTTCATTGACTAATTTATACACTCTTGATCCATAAGCTTTAGTGATAAAATATGGTCCTAGCCAATTAGGGCTGAACTTCTCTTTTTTGCTAGGAGGTGCATTTACATTACGTTGATTTTCATAGAGTACCAAGTCTCCAACTTTGAATGAATGATGGATTACACGTTCATTGTACAATCTTTGGATGCTTTTCTGATGATCTTTAATATGGTTGAGAGTATTGATTCACTGTTCATCAAGTATCTCCAGTTGTTGTAATCTCTTCTCTTTCCATGTTATCTTCAATAATGTCCCTTAGGGAAACTCATAATGAAGAAATTTCTAACTCTAAGAGCATTATCACATCGACACCATATACAAGGTTGTACGGTGTAGTACCAATAGTATATGAATACTTGTCCTATAGGCCCAAAACACATAGGAGAGTTGAGTGTGCCAATCTTTTTGATATTTATTAACAATTTTCCTTAGAATTTGTCCTATAATCTTATTTGAAGCTTATGCTTGGCCATTTGATTATGGATAATATGGCATAGAGAAGCGATGTTGAATGTGGTATTTTTCAAGGAATTTCTTCAATCCTTATTCTTAAATGGTGTACCATTGTCAGAAACCAAGGAGGAAGGAATACCAAATCATGAGATTATACTATCTTGAATGAAGTGACAGATTACCTCAGCGGTTGTGGATTATAGTAGAATAGCTCCAACCCACTTTGTAAAGTAATTGGTGGTGGTAATGATGAAAGTGTGTCCTTGAGATGAAGGAGGAGATATCTTTCCAATTAGATCCAAGCTCCATATAGAAAATGGCCAAGGTGAAACTTGGGCTCAAATTTCCTGGGTGGGAGCTCGAATTAAATTACTATGTTGTTGACATTGCAAGCACTTCTTGATGAATGTGAAGGAATCTTGTTCCATACTTTGCCAGTAGAACCCCATACACAATAATTTTTGTACCAAGGATTTTCCTCCAAAGTGCCCTCCATAGGCACTGAAGTGAGCCTCTTCTAGAGCAATCAAAATTTTAGATTTATTAAGACAATGAAGAAGAACTCCATTATAGCTTCTTCAATACAACACATCAAACAAGATGATATAGCATGTTGTGAGTTTGCATATGTGAACTCTTGTGTTTTTAGATACTGAATTAGGAAAGGTATCATCATGCAAATATTGAAATATATGGAAGTACCATTCGTCAAAATTTTTGTTACAACATAAGTCGGTATCCAAGGGTGTGGCCTCAACTACTATTGGTGATTTGAGATTGTGAATGATGAATTGATATTATTCAAGTGAATCATCGCGGGATATAAGCGAAGCTACACTTTCCATTGCATCTACATGTCGATTATTTTTCCTTGGAATTGTGTCGATTGTAAAAGATGAAAAATGTTTTAATAATGACAAGGCAAGATCAGGATACTGAGATAGTTTATCTTTCTTTGCTTGATAAGATCTAGTGACCTGTCTTATGATTAATTGTGAATCACCATAAATAGTGATGCGTTTAATATTTAGAGACAAAGCTGCATGAAGTCCTGCGATGAGAGCTTCATACTCAACAATGTTGTTTGTGCATGAGAAGTTTAGATGGTAAGAAAGAGGAATCACCTTACTTGAAGGAGGTGCTAGTATTATTCCAGCACTTGAGCTGGTTCTACATATTAAACCATCAAAATATAATTCCCATTTATCATCTTTATCTAAAATTAAAATTTGGTCATCAGGAAATTCTTCATTATTTTGAATAGAGAAAGGTGAAGGTGCTTCAACTAAATGATCGATTAATGCTTGTCCTTTTATCACTATTAGAGAGTTAAAATTGAGATCAAATTCCATTAAAAACATCACCTATTTAGCTAGGCAACCTGAGAGATCCGTTTTAGTGAAGAGATGCTTTAAGGGATCAAATTTTACCATGACATGAATTTTAGCATTTAGGAGATAATGTCTTAACTTTTGTGTTGCAAAGACAAGAGCTAAGCACTTTTTCTCAATGATAGTATATCGCACTTCATAATCGAGCAAAGTTCAACTTATATAATATACAACATGTTATTTTCCTTCGTCATCATGTTGTGCTAATAATGCCACGAGAGCACTAGTAGAAGCTAATGTATAAAGGATAAAGGGCTTTTCTGTAATTTCTGGCTATAAAACAAGAGGATTAGATAAGTAGTTTTTTAAATCTTTGAAGGATTTTTGACAATCAGAATTCCATTGGAATTTTAATTCTTTTTTGTAGTTGAGTGAAAGGATGAGTCCTATCTATGAGTTGTGATACAAATCGACAGATGGCCTGTATCTTCCCTTGTAAACTATGAAGTCAAGATATATTTTGAGGAGATGGCATATTAATAATTGCATCAATTTTTTGTGTATACTTCAATGCCTCAATGTGAAACTATAAATCCCAATAGTTTACCAATGTCTATGCCAAAGACGCATTTACGGGGACTTAAGCGCATGTTGTATTTCCGTATTTTCTCAAAGATTTCATGGAGGATTGTGACATGATCCTAGCGATGAATAGACTTTGAAAGAATGTCGTTAACATAATCCTCTAAGATGTTATGCATGTAATCATGAAAAATAAGTGTCACGACATGTTGGTAAGTTGCCCCGACATTCTTTAATCCAAACAACATGACCACCCAACAAAATGTTCCCCACGGGGTGATAAAAGTTGTCTTATATTGATCTTGAGGGTTGATAAAGATTTGGTTATAACCCGAAAAACCATCCATGAAGGAAAGTAATTCATGGCTAGCTATTGAATCAACAATCAAATCAATGTTTGGAAGAGGAAAACCATCTTTCAAAGAAGCAAGATTCAAATCCCTAAAGTTAGTGCAAATTTGAACACGATTGTCAGGTTTAGCAACAACCACAATATTTAAAATCCAAGGTGAATAGTCAATAGGGCGGATAAAACCAACTTGCAAAAGCTTTTCTATCTCAACTTTGACTAATAATGCGACCTTAGGATTCATCTTACAACTTTTTTGTTTAATCGACTTAGCATCAAGTTGTAACATGATATTATGTGTTACAATTTTAGGATCAATGCTATGCATGTCTGAATAGTTCCAAGCAAATAATTTGGGAAAATCATGCAAAAGCTTTGTCATTTCTTCTTTTTCTTCTTTCTTTAAATAATATCCTATAGGGATAACTTTTTCAGGGTTATCCTTCTCCATCAAGACATCAACAATCTTTCCATTAAGTAAAGTGTTGTGGTCTAGGAGGCTAGGTGATTGTGATGAGTTCATGGATTCTTCATTAGGTTCTAGACTAGAATTTATTGAGCAAGTGGTTTTCCCAAAGTATGCATCATCATTTAAATAATAGGGAAACCCAAAATTATGATGATAATGGGGCAAATTGTCATAAGCTCCCATAAATTCAATTAATGCTTCATTTGTAGAAAACTTATCCAACTGAATATCTCCTGATGGACAATCTATGTATATCATCTCAAGATATATCAGTTTTAGTGTTGATATAGTGTTAACATTAAGATTAGGATGTTTATAAGATTTAGTGGGCTTCAAAGAGTGGTATCCAATATCGACTATGTAATTAATTATTTCAGTAACTTGTAAAGGTACTCTAATTCCTTGTTGGTTTACACCACAACCATTACGGACATAGTCACAGTTTTTAGAAAGGGTTTTAAATCATTGACTATAAAGGGATGCCATATCTTTAGAAGATGGTGGAGCCTCATAGATCTCATACTCTGTAGTGTAAGTAAGAGTGTTATCCTCATTGTTGACTAAAGAAGCTTGAGGTTCTTTAGGTGTTTCCACAGATGGTTTAGATGATATCGACACAACTTTTGATGTTTCAACATTATTAAGTTTATATTCTCCTATGAAGGTAGGAGTAAAATCTAATGAACCCCAATTGTCACTAGGGAATGCATTCGATGAAGGTTGATAATCTTGCACAACATTATCTATGGAAAGATGTGTTGATGAATCAACTTTTAAATTGTTTAGAATCTTATGATTGATAACTTGTTTTTGCATTTCAATATGTAAAGAACTTTCCAACTCTAGATTGGCTTTGATGGTTTGAAGTTTATTTGCATAAATAAACTTTATTGATCGATGAAGGGTAGATGGAACTGCTCCCATAGTATGAATCCACGGTCTTCCAAGAATCATATTATATGAAAGTGCACCGGGCATGACATGAAAACGGGTAGATAATGTCATGGGTCCATCCTTTATAGGTAAAGTTATAGTACCCAAGGATTGTCTACCAACATTATCAAAGCCATGAATGTTAAGCTTATCTGGTTTAATCAAATTTGTATCAATGTTGATTTTATGTAGCAAATTAACACCACAAACATTAAGAGTCGATCCATTGTCAACCATAACTCATTTTATCAAATTTTTATTTATAGTGATAAAGATTATAAGAGGATCATATTGTTTTTGAACTTCTATTGATGATAACTCATGTTGTTGAAACATAATATATGTTTTTGTCACATGCATACAATCTAATAAAGATGCTACATCATTAGGCTTAACAATTGGTGGTACAATCACCTTTTGTAAAGCTTCCTAGAGCATTATGTGGTATGTAGGTGATGATTGTATGAGTTCCCAAAGAGATATCTCAGCGGTAGTAGTGCGAAGATGCTTAAAAGATCATAATCTTGACCAACTTTATGCATTAAACGAGGTGGTTGAGGAAGCATAGGTTGAGAAGTTGGTAAAGATATTAGAATGGTTGATTTATGTTTACTTTGTTTATTATTCCATGTATTGTATGTATGAGCAACCACATTGTGGTTGAAATGTTGTGATCCATCTTGATATGGTTGATTTTGACTTGTTATTTGTTTAGCTTTGTTATAGATGCAATCAAGTGGTTGAGAAGAAGTCAAAAAACCTCTTACAATGAGCACCATTTTCATCTGTGTTTTAGGCACATCAGAACATAGGTTGACCACTATATTCAGTTTCACAGGTTCTTCTTGAGATTTAGGAACATAAATTGCATTTACTAATCTTTGGAATAATGACGGTTTAGGAGTCATAGTGGAATATTCAATAGAAATAAAGTCATCCAAGGCTTCATCTAACATATTGAAGTCATCACAACTAAATGACTCATAATATTCATTAAAGTCTTGTAAAAAGAAATCTGACATTTCCACATAATCTAATTAATGCAAGACTTAAATGTGAAATAAGATATCATATACTTTGCAAGAATGAAATAAGATATCACTATGCAAGTAACAAAATTTCAATTTTACGCTCTTTCAATAAAAAGATAGATATATCAATCAAAATGCAATGCATGTACTTTTCATGAAAGAGGGTTTGCAATCTCAATCTGATGTAGAACAACAAATACAATCAGATCTAATGTTAAAGGATACAAATTCTTTAAACCACCAAAATGTTTAGTGTGAAGAGAGAGAATGATTAGCATGTGCAAACTAGGTCAAGCCCCTCTTTTTGTGCACTAACATTCAGGATAAGAATCAAGCTTAATCACTATGAGAGTTTTAAGCTATAGATATCTTATTCTTTTGTTGCTATACACGAAAGGGTGTCTCAACTAGAGTTTTTGCAAACCCTAACTAGCAAATGATAAGCCAAACCCTAGTTATAAGATATGCATGAACAAATAGATTTTGGGAGTAGAAACCCATAGACTGAATACAAAAATGTAGATGAGAGGTAACAATGAATGTGCACTTGAATTCTAGAGGTCTGAAAGACTAGGGCGCCCGCCTCAAAGTCTTGTAAGTTTTCTGTCTGTAGAACTGTCTGTACCGGATATTTGTATATATGTGAAAGGTTCTAGATCCCCAATTTTAGGCCCTGTAAGACATGGGTGCCTGTCCAGGAGTCCTGTAGGTATTCTAAAGATGAATCTGTAACTTTTGTGACAATTGTGACTATAATGCCTACTTCTCCTTCGCTTCTTTCTGTCGGATCTTCTTGAATCTAACTTTCACAAACAAAAGGAGGAGGATGGTTGTGGCTATATAGGAGTTTGCTTTAGTGAAACCTTGACTTTGGTATTTCTACCTCAATGATAGTTTCTAAAAGCCTTTTCAACAAATCTATTTGAGTATTTCTATAGACATTATATGGGATTACATTTGTTGAGGCATTATGCCAATAGTTACATGCTTTCACTACATTTTCTCATTTTGTATGCATTTTGGATAGGGGTTCTGAATCTCCTTATGCCTCATGTCATCTGTTTATGCTATGTTCCTTTATGTGTTAAAACATGTCAACATAGCTATTTGTTTTTTAGTTTGCAAAATAATAAACCTTGTTGATGGCTGAAATCGATCACTATCATTCATGGAAGATTCCAATCTGAAGTAACCCCTGCTACTCATCCTATGTACCCAAATCATCCTCTTGTGTTTCTCCATGGCAGATGGTAAGTACCAATGTTTATACTTTAATCTTTCTTGCATCACCCTATCTGCCAGCTTCTTGAAACTTCAATAGAGAGAAACCCCCTGTGATAATTTGTATTCATATGTATTTTGTTATCCATGGGTAAAATTGTAGTTCAAAGGTAATTGAATCCTTCTATTGTTATCCTTGCAATAGAGAGTCTTTTTCTTAGAAACTAAGTCTCTTCCAATATCTTAGGATCGTATCTTTTTGGAAATTAATCTATTTAGATTTCTTTTCTTCTTATAGTAAGTTGATCCCGAATGCTTCCGATATTTACCTTTTGGGCTTGCAAAACTTAGTTAATTATATCTATTCTGAGTAGCAATAGAATAACTATTCAAGCTGACTCCTATTAGGATCCACAAGAATTGAAAACCTGGCAGACGTCATCATGGACAAGTGACAATGGTGTTTTGTTTGAAGAATACGTTGAGAAAGGCCTTCCCGCTTCTATTAATGTCACAAAGAGAGTTTGAATCGACACTACTCCTTTCACTCTCTGGAATATTTTTTTTCCTTGGGCTTCAAGATGTTATCTTTATAATATTTAACTCTTCTTTTTTAACCTTCATCATCGATTTCTTCATACCCTTCCGATTGGTCCATTTGATATATATTTCAATCGACTTAAGCTATCTAAGCGATTTTTTTTTAGCTTCTATTGTTCCTTTTAACTCTCTCTGGCGCTAAGTGGGAACCACTTTTAAATTAATTCCTTACTATAATTAATATCCAGTAAACTTGATGATTGTGGGAAATCTTCATTGCATCATACCCAATGGGACTTACGCCTTACCTTGGAATTATATTATTCCTTTTACCTGTTATCGACTCTTGTATCAAGACTAAATCTTTCTCTATCCATGAATGCAGTAGTCTGAGATTGATGTTATCTGAAATCCTCTCTTTGGTAACAATCTTATACTCTAATAGGTCTTACTGTGCCGATGATCAAAGAGAATGATAGTTTTCTTTTTCTGCACGGTCAATTATTGAAAAGTTTATCTTCATACATGTTTTAATTGTTCGATCTACAAGCGTCGACCTTTTGTGATCTCATTCTCTTAAATGCATACTTATCCTTCAATATTGTTGCTTATTTCCTCATTGTCGACATTATCACTAAAGGGACAATTGAGTGCTTTGATTGCCTTTTCATTCTTGCAAATTATCCTAGTAAGAATTGGCCTTGTTTTTCATTTGATGACAACTTTTACTTTCAAAACTGAAACCCCATATAGATGGATTTTCATTATCAATTACGAATCTTTGCTTGGCTTAGCTTCATCTAAAAAATGACATAGTGGAAATAGATGGAAATTAATGTAAATCATAAAAACTTAAAATTCTAATTCAAGATTTTTATCAAAATTAGAAATAAAATGATTTATCTTATCGTTTCATGCAAGGATCTTCTTGTTTAAAATTGAATTAAGAATATAATAGAAATAATCACTTTCTATATTAACCACGTATATTTCTTAATCTTAGATAGAAAATGAAATGATTTTAGTTTCAGATAACAATGGTAGAAACTATTGAATGAAGAAGTATTAACTTTTTTTCTCATTATAGCTTTTTATTTAACCAAGGTAGTATGTGTGGCTAGTAGTATAATGTTAGGGTTATTCAAAGAAAAATGTTAGTTCGAACTTTATGAATTGAGTTGAGTACTTGATAGTTGATTTGGGCATAAGTGGTTGTAAGCTTCCAAGAGATAATGTATACCTTACGACATAATCCATGATGTGCTCCAATACTAGTTTAAACTAATCTCCTACTCTTTGAAATTCTAGAAAGTTATAGATCCATCTAGTGTGAAGAACCATTGGAGTAGAAGGATGGTGTTATATGTTGTTATCTATTAGATATTTAGACAGATATGTTACATGTAGAAAATTTGACATGATGTTAGATATTTGGAAAAGATTTAAATTCTTGATTTCACTACAATGTGTAAGTGAATATTATGTCGAGTCAATGATTAATACTTAGGTTTTGTAGTGTATATAGAGTTAGTCTATGAATTTAGCTTACGATTGCAATACATCTAACGATCTTTGATTTATTTTGGGTTAGTAATTATGTAAAAATGTATTAAGAAACCTTCCTAGGTAGGAAAACAAATCTTTTAGTCAAACAAATTTCATTTTGTATATCTATTAGTTTAGTATTGTAGGAGGTTTGGTAAAGATAATATTAGAATGGTGGGATATAGGATTTAGTAGTTGATTAAAAGATATTGATCAATTTATCATAAAAGCATCCGTAGTAATCTAGGTTACTCTCTTTTCTACTCATGTGATGAATAAGATTATGGTAGTAACGTTCATTAGCTATAGAAAATTATAATTTGTACTCTAGAATTGATGATCTTCTAAGATGATTTATTAAGTTGTTAGGTCTTGTACATAAATAAAATGGAGTAAAGTGGAATAAATGTTTAGATTAAGAATGATATCCTTGTAGCTAATTATGGTGGGTTTAACAAGTCAAAGGTTCAAAGCAAATTTGCTCAATTTGGTGAAGTGCTAACATTGATGATTATGGAATTGTTATTGTGTCTATTTAGTTTATGAATTACATTGATAGAAATTATGTATCTTGGAACATTATTGTTTTCAATTGAATAGTTTTACATGTTTTGGAAGCCAATTTAAGTGCTTGTTTATCTCTATGATTTTTGAATCTCTAGTATGTATGGATATTGTGATGGTGATACGGTTAGAGCCTAATAACGAATGACGTAAACTTAGGAACCTTTATTAATGTGAACTAGATCTTGAGGCAACTTGTGGGATTTATGTGTGAATGATTTGGATTGGTTTAATTTAATCTTGTAGAAAAGAAGACTAAATTACATCTTAGAAGAAGTTATGTAGACTTTTAAGGAAGATAGATAACTATCATATTGTTTGTTAAGACTTGTTTTCCAAAATGATGTACTTATTGTAATGGCTTGCATTCTTCTATCAATATGTTTTGGTTATGAGAATGCATCATTGGATGTTGTATATGTTGTCTCCCATATAAGTTCTTGAGATTATAAAGCTTCTATTGCATATGTTAACACAACTTATAAATTGTATGATACCATCTTGTGGTTGCAAGTTCAAGTCCTGAACTACGAAGTCTCTGCACTACGCATATGTAGGCAAGGCCATCATGGATGAGCCTATGAGGCATTAGGTCAGCCCCTTAGGGCCTTTAGTATCGTCACCTTGTGCATTTACATGTTTATTTATTGACCATATGAAACTAATGTTTATATTTAGTTGTGCAGATTCAAAACTGTTACCTATGCAGAGTATTGGAGCTAAGAAAGAATTTCCTCACCTTGCAAATGGATGATCATGTGGTGTTTATTGTAATTGTGAATAATTGTATAAGAAATGTTTAAATCTTATTTTATTTTCATTATAATGAATGATACAAAATTTATGTCTATGTATAATTGTATCCAAAGTTGGTTGCACTAATCACATATGAGTTTTAGATTTTTGTGTTATGGTCTTTTATATTTTGAAACTAAAATTAACATTTGGCATTAAAGTATGATAATAATCTATGTTTTGAGGTTCATGCTCTAATGTTGCAAGTTGGGCATGACAGATAGCCAATGTCAAAGTATGTAGATGTGTGTGCTTATGAACCAAATGTGTAAGAATAAACAAATGCAAGATCCTAAATGACTAAAGAATCAAGGATTAGATCCACAAATATTTCACTCAAGGAAACAAAAAATTCACCTCAAGGAGATGACATCAATGAAGACTTGTAGAACAAGAAGGTGAGGCTGCCATATCCATAGAGGATTCCAAAACTCAAGTTGGAGGCTTCAATCCTTCTCTTGATCATACAAAAGGCTTCACAAACCCTAGTAAGAGAAAGATAGACTCAAGATCTTGATTTCTAATCTTCATAACATATCTCCAAGATAGTAAAGATCTTCAATGAGCTTCAACACTTTGCAAACTGTCAATAGCACTTGTAGCAGAATTTTGACGTAGTAAGCTTGCAAGTCGGTTGTATGTGATAAAATGATTTTAAATTCTCTTTAAATACCTAACCTTAGAAATGAAATTGATCAAAAAAGAATGCTGACATGGCATGAAAACAAAAATTTGAATTCAGAATCTCGAAACACATGACATAAGCCGACATCAAAATAAAATTTGGAATCCTGATATTTAGGGCAAGACTAGGATGCGGGCGCCCAAGTCCAGCTCCTAAATTTTACTCCAAATCAAGATTAAGGGTACCCTAAATGTTTGGAATCCATCATCTCTTTCTAGGTTTTGTCATTAATTACTCCAAAATGTGACATTTCCTTGATAAGGTAAACGCCAATCAGGGTTTAGATAGGTCCAATAATGAAAGGGTTTGAGGGACACTAAAAGGTAGAAACTGAACTTAGTGAAACTGTGCTAACCCAAGCAGAAGCATAATTTACGACATAACAAATCTCTTTGATTAAATGCGTGGGGCAACTGTGTTCTCAAATATTGGTCTACGATTTGGATACTATTAGTTAAGGATGAAAGATGAAGACATCCATAAAACAACCTTTAGAACAAGATATGGACATTATGAATTCATAGTTCTACCTTCTGGATTGACGAATGCACCTATAAAATTCATTAATTTAATGAACAATGTATTCATAGTCTATCTGGATAAGTTTGTTCTTATGTTTCTAGATGACATTTTGATTTATCCAAGAAGGAGGAAGAACATCTCCAACATTTGCATATCGTTCTTCAGCATCTGAGAGAGCATAAACTATATGGTAAGCTCTCAAAGTGTACTTTATTCCAAAAAGAAGTACAATACCTAGGTCATGTAATCTCAGCAAAGGGAATTGCAATAGATCTAACAAAGATCAAAGCCATTCTAGAGTGGCCTGCACTGAAAAATATGCATGAAGTTCATAGTTTCATGGGTTTAGCAAGATATTATAGAAAGTTTGTAGCTAATTTTTTAAGGATTGCCTATCCCATTAATTCTCTGCAAAGGAAAGGCAAAAGATTTGATTGGTTAGGAAATTTCTAGGAGGCATTTGATCAATTGAAAGAGAAGTTAACTATGACACCAATTCTAAAAGTACTTGATCCAGAAGGTCATTTTGTGGTCATCACCGATGCCTCAAGAGAAGGATTAGGTAGTGTACTTATGCAAGAAGGGTGAGTTATCACTTATGAATAGAAAAATGAAGATATATGAGTAGAATTATTCTCTTCATGATCTTGAGTTAGCAGCAGTTGTGCATGCACTGCAAATGTGGTGGCATTATTTGCTTGGGAAATCCTTTGAGTTAAGGACAGACCATCAAGGTCTTAAGTATTTGTTTACTCAACCACATCTTAATGCTCGTCAGAGGAGATGATTAAAGATGATATTTGACTATGAATTTGAGATCAATTACATTAAATACAAGGAAAACTGAGTAGGAGATGCCCTAAGTCAAAGGATACATATCTCCTCAATGATCTCTATTCATTTTGATTTCAAAAATTAGGTGTTGCAAAAGTCCAAGGGAGATGAATACGATGAGTAGGTTAAGCAAGCTCTCTCAGATAATCCTCAAGATTTGAGGTATGATGGATTCTACTTTGAACCAGATGGACTACTAAGATTCAAGGGAAGAATGTACGTTATGAACTCTGAAGAGTTAAGGAATATCGTGTGGAAAGTTCATTCTACATCACATTCAGGACATCCTGGAGTAATAAAAATTCTAGCCGATGTGAAACCACTATATTTATAGAAAGGAATGAAAAGGGATGTTGCAAGGTTTGTAGCAGGATTTTTAGAATGCTAGAGGGTGAAAGTAGAACATCATCACCTGGTAGAACTCCTATATTCTCATGAGATTCTAGAGTGGAAGTGACAGATCATCAATATGGATTTTGTACAAGTTCTTCCAATGTCTAGAAATAGGCATAATGTTATTCTGGTAGTGGTAGATAGACTCACCAAGGTAGCTCATTTCATACCTAGGAATTTGACAAATGGAACACCAATCATAGCCCATAAATTTGTGCAAGAAGTGTTTAGGCTGCATAGTGTTCCTGAGAAGAACATCTTAGATAGGGATGCACACATGACATCTAGGTTTTGGCAAACCTTATTCTCCTCACTCAGAACTCAATTGAACATAAGCTCATATTATCATCCTGAGACAGACGGTCAAATAGAAAGAGTAAACCAGGTTTTGGAAGATCTATTGAGAATGTATTGTATGGATCAGCAATACAAGTGAGAGGACTATCTTCTGCTTGTAGAATTTGGTTATAATAATTCGTATCATTCTGCTATCAAGATGGCTTCATTTGAGGCATTGTATGGAATAAAGTGCTGAACTTCTATAAGCTGGGATAAGCTATAAGATAGGATTAGCATTGGTCTAGAAATACTATCAGAAATGGAAGAACAAATCAAGATGATCAAGAAAAGATTAGCAGAGGCAAATGATAGACAGAAAAGCTATGCTAATGCTAAGAACATACCAAGATATTTCTCAATAGGAGAAAAGTTCTATTAAGAGTCAAGCCTCATAAGAGTTCAATTATGTTTGGAAAGTCATCCAAACTAGCTCGTAGATATATGGGTCCCTTTGAAGTTCTCGAGGAAGTCTTACAGGATTGCTCTACCACTAGCTCTTGCCATGATGCATAATGTTTATCATGTTTCATATTTGAAGAAGTATATTATGGGAAATAATCATATTCTTGATTGGAATTCTCTACAAGTGAAGGACCTAGGAGTGTTCATGATTGAGCCTATCAAAGTGCTCAAAGTACACAAGCTCAACTTGTGTAACAAATAATTTACTTAGTGCAAGGTCCGGTGGGACCAATATGCAGAGGATAATGCTACCTAGGAAAATTATCATGATTTTCAATAGAGATTTCCTCATTTATTTTATGCTTTTCAAATTTGAAAATAAAAACTTTATATTTAATTTTGGATAATTGGATCATCGGGGATGATGAATCTTATGGGGGGAGATACATCACACCCCAAATTTTGACTATGCTTTACTTTTTACTTGCATGTAATTAGTGGATATATTTGCATGGATTAATGATTTGACATTTAGAGAAAATGTCAGGATAAATCAATGATTTCATGAGTTATAATTAAATGCATATAATTTTAACATGTGATTATATATTATTGAGATTATCTATTTATGATGTATAAGGATTTACTAATGATACACTAATCCCAGTTTGGTGACTGTAATTTGTATTTAGGAAATAGGTTTCTGCCTTCTGAGAAAGAGAGAGAGAGCATCATCAAAGAGAAGTGAATAGATGTTCAAAAAAGAATAGTTGGTTGCCATTTGAGTCTTGTGCTCGTACAATTTAGTGAACTCTCATTGAATTGGGTAAGTGGTACTTGATCCATTTAGTCTAAGTTGGTTTCGATTGGACAGCCATTGATTTGTCGACAAGATCCATTAAGCTTAAGTTTGTTATAAAACCAAGTAGGGATGGTAGATCATCGACAAGATGTAGTCAATAGTCATTATTTTATTTATTTGAAGTGAATATAGTATATATTCAAGATTATATTTGATATTGGTATCCTATTAGATTATTTAAGTTCAACTATTGTGTTATATTCGTGAGATAGAAAGGGAGAGAATATCTCGACCTCCTTCTTGTACCTTGTTGGGTGTTAGTAATAACATGGATAAACATTATATACACCAATTTTTATGTATATATATATATATATTAGTGTTTAGGGGGGAAAATGAGGCTGTGATTTGGTTTGTTTGTATGGGGGTTTTAGTTTGAATCCTCCCTTCCACTAAACATTCCAAGGGCTTTTCAACCAAGTGCTTCTCCTATCGAGAGGAGAGTCACCTATTAGGTTGGGTTGCCACTTGGTTTTGCTAGGAAATTCAAAAGTTATCACACAATGTCTCTAATTTATGATCTTATGCTCTTAAAACCCTAACTTAAGCAAAATAGTAAGTAAATCTACAAATCACGACTTATGCTACTAGAATTAGACAAAGGGTAGAGAACCTTAACTCACTATTTTTCACAGTCTGAAAAATGAAAATGTCGAGGACAATGGTGATGGCACCCAAGTCCAATGTGCTTCTTTTTTTGTGGAATCTTGATCTCCTTCCAACACTGATCTTTGTTGTATCTTCAGTTTCTAGAAACTCAGATGCGAAGGACAATGTTGATGGTGCCCTCGTCTAAGAACCTTGATTATCACTATCCAGTTTGTTTCTGTAGCCTCAGATGTGGAGGATAATGTTGATGGCGCGCTAGTCCAAGAAGGCTCCTCCTTTAGGATCTGGAATCTCCATAGTGTCCTCCTACTCCCTGCAACTCCACTTCTTCCACTTTTTCAACTTGTAACCTACAATCACAAGGAGTGTGGGAGGGGGTTGTGGTGTTTAGAGGCTTGCCTCGGTCAAGCCTCGAAGAGACATTCAAGTCTTTCGAACACCGTTGTCAGAGAGAGTGTGTATCCTTGTGGGATAGAGGCAAAAAACCAAATGATAATGATGATAAAACACAATAGATGTCACCTTGATGATGAAGCTCTCATGGAAGGAAGATGCTCTTTAATGCCATGAGGAGAAGATGTAAATCCAACCTACAAAAATAAACACAATAACAATGCTATGGTCTGCAACATAATGATATCATAAAAATCTCAAGTATGCACAAAGTTCACAATCATCTTCTCTAGTTTCTAAGTGATAACCTACACATGCTTATATATGCAACTACTAAGATTCTCGCCAAGAATTTCATAATTAAAACTTATGATGTCGGCCTGAGACCCAAATAACGGCCACAAACCTGACATTTGAATTTAGAGCAGACCCAAAATAGGGCTGGACTAGGGGCACTAGCACCCATGTCCACCCCCTTATCTTTGTTCTAGGATCATCAAAATAGTCCCCCTCACGTCCCATTTATCACAAGGCCCAAAGGTTTTCTCATTGGGAGTCTGATTTATCATGCAAGATGCTCTAAATGCAATCTAAAGACCTGGGAGCTAAACCTTAATAGGAAAAAATCCCCAAGGGTGCATTTTTCCAACATAACATTTAGCCCCCACTTTAATGTATGTATAAATGCAAGGCCAATACATGCATTAAAGTAAGGTCAAAAAACACAACAAACATGCCAAGCACGGAGAAGACACGCCAAGCACATTGAAGACAATAACAAGCATGCAAAACACGAATAAGACAGTTACAGTCACACAAAACATGAAGAATACAACATTGAAGACACGCATAGCACAAAGAATACAATGAATGCAGTGATTATTTTATTTTTGATTTTTTGATATGAAATGCAGTTCATGCAAGTACGAGGAATGTAAACAAACAAATCCCAAAAGAGTGTAGAGGAGCTCATCTCCATCGGTCTTGCACCTTTTGAGAATAGACACGCCAAACAAAATCCCAAGGTGTAGAGGAGCTCATCACCACCGGTCTTGCACCTTGAGAGAAAACACACCAAACAAATCCCAAAGTGTAGAGGAGCTCATCGCCATCGGTCTTGCACTTTGAGAACAAACACGCCATACACACACATGGAAGACACAGAGAAAACATGGTAAACAAGCGATGGAGTGAAACTATTGATAGGTTCATCACCATATTAGGCACATTATAGGAACACACCGATGATTGGGCTTCACCACAACAATTGCTGAAAACATGCTTAAGGATTGAGTTAGTCACAGAACCGCTCCTCGCCTCGCGATAAGGAATTTTGAAAATGACAGTATAATACAATCTCTTTGAGAAATACACCATCCTTGCCTCACGATGAGGGCTTAAGATAGAAAAGGGATGCGATATCCCCACCTCGTGATGAGGGCTTCAGATAGAAAAGGGATGCGATATCCCTGCCTCGCGATGAGGGCTTAAAAGATTGTGATTGATTTTGAGATTGTTCAAACATGCTTTACTATCATCTAAAGAAGACAAATTACCTTATATATTCCCCCACCTGAAGGTGGTTGATATCATGTATCGATATCAAGCACGTTAAGGTAGGAAGAAAACACACAAGGGAACGTGAGCTCTCGCAAAGCCCATGCCCCCCAAAGGTGACATGTACTTTACGATCGCCGAATGTTCCCACAAACACAATTTCCTACAAGAAAGGTGTTAGTGCCCAAATAATCATGATAAACAACAATGCATATGATCATCTACATGAAAGAGCCATGCAAGGCAAAAAACAAAGTGCACGGAGCAGCAATATTGTTAGAGTATTGTTAGCAAGATAAGATAACATCGACATTAACATCAAGATAGATAAATCACACAGAGTGATTCCACTAGCCAAGCATTGGATAATATGTAACAACCCCATTGTCATGTATGGATTAGGTCCATTTTTTGATTACTCATGAAAGGGACACTAGGTCCGCATTATTATATGTTTTTTGTCATTTGCCAGCTAGGTGGAAACACTAGAGAAAGGTAAACAATAAATTAGAGAGGAGAACAAGTGCCTTAGGGATAGTCACGTAGGAGGGTGCCCCCAAGTCACCAACCACAATGCTATGTTTGTAAGACACAACACACAACAATGAAATCAGAGGAGAGACAATATAGAAGAATGATGATACAAATAGAAGAAGGTCACAAAAGAGGTGGTCTCCTAGTATCCTTAACCTTACAAGAGAATCAAGGGTCATCCTAGGAGGCCTAACAACACATAACACATGACGGGGGAAACACATCACAAGAGATAAAGGGTTAAAGATACTTACCTGATAGTACTATCATACTAAATTTTAGAACTTGCAAACCTCTTGGAGAGGTACTCAATCAAGTTTTGTGAGAAGCTTGAGTGGTTCTTATTAGGTTGTTGCTTGCTATCAGAGAGTCCATGTGGTACTTTCTCAACACTTGTTTATGTGAAATCTTTTGTTGCTTGTGAGGAGGAGAACCACTACTATTTCCAACTAATGATAATCGTCTTGCTCGTTTCCAATTTTTGTTCTCTTGTTCTATTGGTTCTGTATATCATAACGATAAGGACTATCTTGTACTGTTTCAACCTTTTCTATTGTCATAATCTCTTGCTTCAATTTTTCCATTTGTCTTTTTGGTATATTTCGATTCTCTCCCAATCCCTGAAGGGATAACAAAGGAGGAACTTCAGAGTAGATACCTTTTCCTCGTGGACGAGGTGATACTTGAGTATTTTCCTTATCCACTTCAATTGTAGCAATTATCTCATCATAATCTAAATAGTTCTCTTCTATCTCTAATGTGTTTTGCTCCATCAAATTGTTATCGATCTGCTTAGGGAAGGGATTAGTAAAGATTTGTAAATTCTAATTCAACAGAGCAACTAACTTATTCCCATTATCATTCACACCAGATACCTGTATAACATTCGAGTTGATGAGGTCTTATATTTCATGTTTAAGATGCATACATGGTTCAGTATCATGTCCTTGTGTCTGATGATAGTGACAAAAGGCATTAGCATCAAAATAAGGTCCTTGCATTCTGTTAGGATCCATTGGTTTAATCGGGGGAAGCTTCAAGTGATTATTACTCAGAGCTTGATTCATGATAGAATGATAGGACTCAGATATCGGAGTGAACTTTCTTTGTTGATATGGTGCCTTCTTCGGATTAGTGATAGCATACACTTGAGAAAAGTTATTCAAATTTGGTCCATTAATCTTGATGAAACTCTTATTAATGTTCCTCTTAAAGTTGTGTTGTGATGATCCACCCTCAGATTGACCAACTTCAGCCAATGAGTTTTGATTTTCATACTGACTGGAAGAATGTTGGTAGTCACGAAGCGTAGTACATATGTGTTGAAAAGAATTATATTTCATCAAGAGGATCTTATCATGGATATTAGGCTGCAAATTTGTTATAAATATCTTCTAAACATCGTCATCTTTCACCTGATATTGAATTTGTGCATAAAGTCCTTGGTACCAACTAATAAACTTAGTCAACTTCTCTTTCAGACCTTGCTTGCAATGAACCAAATCAATCAGAGAGACTTGGGGTCTGATGTTTTCTTGAAAATGTTGTAGGAATTGATCAATTAACTACGAAAAAGAATGTATTGAATTCAGAGGTAAAGAACAAAACCATTCCAAAGTAGTATCTTTGAGAGATCGTGGGAAAACCTTTTCTAACAAGTCCTCTTCAAAGTAAAAATCATTACACATAGCTGTGAACGCTGCCACTTGAGTATTAGGATCACCTTTTCCACCATATTTTTCAAAGCGAGGAGCTTCAAACTTATCAAGCATAGTAGTTCTCAAGATTGCATAGCATAAGGGATTACAAGCATGGTAAGTCGGTATATTAGGTTGTGAAGTATTTGACAAGATTGTCAATTTTTGTTGTAAAGAGGTCATGCCTTGAAAAAGTTGATTTAGGATGCCATCATTAGGGGATGCAGTTTGTGGTGAGGAATTGGAACCAAAGTGTGGAGGATATTGAGCATGGGTAGTGACAAGTGGAGGTTGTGAGTAATTGGGTGGTGGTTGAACATAGCGATAGGTGGAAAATGGTTTAGAATAAGCAGATTGAAGGGGTGGTTGAGAGTGACATGAAGACACCCTAGGGGCAAGGTTTTGATAGTTGAATCTGACAACTCTGTAATTTTGTAAATTAGTGCCATTAGATACTCCAATACTAGTGGTACCATTACTACAAGCATTTGCATTAGTTGTCAAAATATTTGATGTAAATGTAGATATTCTCGAGGTCGGTATAGGTACTGATACTTGTGTATGAGATGGTGACAATGTGTTATTTATCACTTTTGCATATTCAGTCACTGGCATAATATTGGTTTGTACAATATGTACTAAACCACAAACCACATTAACACCATATTGTCCTTCTTTTATCAGTTATCTTATGTTATGAATTGTAGGAATAGCTTCTTCAGCTATCCTCTCATTTTGCATAAATGCTTGAAAATCAGCTAACTCCTTATCCAGTTTATCTATTTGTTCATTAGATATATGTCCTACCACCTCAATAGTATCATCAACATCATGAAATTTTTTCTCTTTTATTGTATTTGTGATAGGTATAGTGTCTTGCAACATTTGTGTCTCTCCTTTTGTAAAGAAGATGTTCAGTGGATTTTCAGAGGTAGGAATACTGATTTCTTTAAAAGCACTAGATCCCATGAGTCTTATGCTTGTTATTAAAGGGATATTTATATTAGGGTACAGAATTATAATACTCATGCAATGGAATGCACAAACTAATAGAATAAACCCTAGGAGCAAGATAAGTTTTAGGGCAAAAATGCTTCATTTTTCAACTTTTCTTAATGCAAATGAATGAAAGAAGAGGTGTTGTAAGAATTTTTAAGAGGGAAAGCACATGATATGCCTAAAAAAAGTCCACTAATGCAAAAATATATTTCACAACACACTTTTGAAGCAACTCTAGAAGGTCAATAAGTCAAAACCTAGTGAAAATATGCCAAAATATGTGATTTTTCACCAAATCTCAATGCAAAAGAGTAGGGAAAAGGGTGTTGTAAGGAAAATGATGATGGAAATAAAATTATAATAGTAATAAAAGCCACCTAATTCCAAAAAATCTGTTACAACATGCCTATAGTGCCACTCTAGATCAAACCCTAGTGCAAAGATATCAAAAATATGCAAATTTTCCCAAAATTTTAATGCAAAAGCCCAAAAGAAAGGGTGTTGTAAGGAAATTGAAAAGGGTAATCAGATAATAACCCTAATAATAGTCAATTAGTGCAATAAAATACCTTACAACATGCTCAGAGTGCAAGTCTAACAAGACGATAAGGCCAAATCTAGTGAAAAAATGCAAGTTTTCAAACCCTAGACATGAAATTTTACAAGTGGGCCACTATGATGAAAAACTACAATTAGAAATCAGACCTAATGAGTGTTTTGACAAGGTAGTAAAATCTTAAACAAGATTTTGACTACAACCCTAGCTCATGCAAAACTAGGTTTTCATGAAAAATGCACAATTTCAAGCAATTTATAACAAATCAAGCATGCAAATGCTATGCAAATGAATTGTAAATAATAAATTTCTGTATTTTGTATCAAATATAATGAAAATAACAGAAATTAATTTAAATTAGATGCCTATTAATTCAAATTTTACAAAAATGCAAGTCTAATATGCTATTTTTTTTAAAAATTTTCAAACTTTTTCAATTTTTTGTACTTTTTCGAATGCAATAGAATGAATGAATGTAAATCTATGAAAAAACACTCAACAAGGTGCCAAAAATTTCAAAAACACGGGTTCACCAAAATTTTTAGGGGGTAAAATGAGGATGTGATTTGGTTTGTTTGTATGTGGGTTTTAGTTTGAATCCTCCTTTCCACTAAACATTCCAAGGGCTTTTCAACCGAGTGCTTCTTCTATCGAGAGGAGAGTCACCTATCAGGTTGGGTTGCCACTTGGTTTTTCTACAAAATTTAGTAGTTATCACACAATGTCTCTAATTTATGCTCTTATGCTCTTAAAACGCTAACTTAAGCAAAATAGTAAGTAAATCTACAAATTACGACTAATGCTACTAGAATTAGACAAAGGGTAGAGAACCTTAACTCAGTGTTTTTTGTAGTCCAAAAAATGGAAATGTTGGGGACAATGGTGATGGCGCCCAAGTACAATGTGCTTCTTTTTCTGTGGAATCCTAATCTCCTTCTGACACTGATCTCTGTTGTATCTTCAGTTTCTAGCAACTCAGATGTGGAGGACAATATTGATGGCACCCTAGTCCACTGAGGGATCTTCTGGTAGATGTCAAAAGCTCTGCAAACCCTAATTATCATTGTCTAGTCTGTTTCTATAGCCTCAAATGTGGAGGACAATGTTGATGGTGCCCTAGTCCAAGAAGGCTCCTCCTTCAAGATCTGGAATCTCCACAGTGTCCTCCCACTTCCTGTAACTGCACTTCTCCCACTTTCGTAACCTGTAACCTACAATCACAAGGAGTGTGGGAGCGGGTTGTGGTGTTTAGAGGCTTGCCTCAGTCAAGCCCTGGAGAGACATTCAAGTCTTCCTAACACCGTTGTTAGAGAGAGAGTGTGTATCCTTGTGGAATAGAGGCAAAAATCCAAATGATAATGATGATAAACCACAATAGATGTCACCTTGATGATGAAGCTCTCATGGAAGGAAGATGCTCTTCAATGCCATGAGGAGAAGATGTAAATCCAACCTGCAAAAACAAACACAATAACAATGCTATGGTCTGCAACACAATGATATCACAAAAATCTCAAGTATGCACAAAGTTCACAATCATCTTCTCTAGTTTCTAAATGATAACCTACACATGCTTATATATACAACTACTAAGATTCCCGCCAAGAATTTTGTAATTAAAACTTATGATGTCAGCCTAAGACCCAAATAACGGTCACAAACCTAACATTTGAATTTAGAGCAGACCCAAAATAGGGCTAGAGTAGGGCGCTAGCGCCCATGTCCACCCCCTTATCTTTGTTCTGGGATCATCAAAATAGTCCCCCTTAGGTCCCATTTATCACAAGGCCCAAGGGTTTTCTCATTGGGAGTCTGAATTATCATGCAAGATGCTCTAAATGCAATCTAAAGACCTGGGAGATAAACCTTAATAGGAAAAAGCCCCCAAGGGTGCATTTTTTTGACATAACAATTAGTAAGAATTATTGGTCAAACCTTTTAATTTGTTATAATTGAATTTCTTTAAGAAGGGAAGTAGTTACTAATTCAATGTAATTACTTCATAGTGAATTGTGCTTGATTCCTTACTCCACGTTAATATGGAGAGAGTGGAGGAGTTGTTAGTAGGGAATCAGAGTGGTTCTTCTGACCCATCACTCCACAACCCATTACATGCTCCTTCTGAGAATTTATAGGCTAAGGAGAAGACGAGATTCCTACGGGTAGAGGGAGACAAGCCTTGAAGATAGAACCTATGGGAGGGGGATTATTGTACAAAATTTTCCATGGGAAAAACACAGAGAGAACATTAGTTAAGATGATATGTTTAACGTGCAGCCTCTGTCTAGAATGGTGACTCCATTCACGAGGCATTTCAGTGCAATAGGAAGATATCAAACATTGTTATTAACATAGATTATAGGGATACTTAGGGAGTCTTGAATGTCATCATTATAATACTTTGTTACCATAGAAAGGAAGATTACCAGAGATAGTATGTGCCATACAAGAATAAAGAAGGTGAGTTTTATATTTATTAAATACCAATATCATTTCATTTTGGGAACACTTATAGAGATAAGGTGAAACTGATGACATAAAGATATTTTCTTGGTTCTAAATTTATAGAAAGATAGTTTTGTATATCTTAACACAACCATTTGACGTTAGTAAAGCTTAACATATGTTAAATGGAGGTTAATTGTATTAACTCAAGACTATGTTTTGGGCGCTCAAGATAATTTAAATGAAGTGTATACACAGTTATTTGTTTCGCTTAAAACCAAAGGATATAATAGTAATTTAAACCTATGTAGAGAAAGAGCCATTCAGGTTTTGAAATGTAGTATGTATCTCTGCTCTACAGAGAAGCCCATACGACTGAGAAAAGCCATAAAGATGAGATCTTAGTTAAATGATTGAAAACATAGTGAGTCTTTGCAGATAGTATGGTCTTGTTTGAAAGAAGGCCAAAAGAATTTGTCATCATGGCACATGTGTAGACCAAAGGCTTATTATTATTGTGTATGGCTGAAAGACTTTGTTTTGTGTAAGGCCAATATACTTAATTTTATTAATGTTAAAGTATAAGGCTAAATAGCCTTTTTTTTGCAAAACCATTTTATGCATACTAATTGATGGTTAAATATATTTCCTGTATTGTGTATTTATTATAGTGCTATGTGCACAAAAGATATAGTTATTCCAACGCTCAACATCATTATTTTAACCAAATCTGACTACAGAAGGTTGGGAGATTTGAAACTTATACATTCATGATAGTTGTACTTATGTTTTGATAAAAGTTCTTATGGCTTATATACAAAGGATATTATATATGAGTTCATACCTATTGTAAATTGGAAGTTAGAAGACTTAAGATGACCAAAGGTCATAAGTATTTAATTATCTTTTGTGACTTAAACCTAAAAGGGTTGAAAGATTTAACTTAGTCAAATGACTAGTTATAAAAATAAAAGTGTACATTAAGATATTATATGAATGAGGGTATACTTCATATACTATGATTATTCATGCTATGTGAAAGGTGAATTTGAACAATGCCAAGTAGTCAAGGGAAGACTAGAGGTATTTGTTCCCATGTTTTGTTATATATATGTTATTAACTTTGGAAAACAAGGGTATTGGTATTTCCATACATTTGGTTAGAGAAGTTAATCTATAGAATCATAACCTAAAGCATTTAGAAAACTTATAACCCTTATGACAAATATGATGTTGCTTTACATATTGGTCAATAGTGAATGATCAAGAAAACCACAGGGTTAGACAGAAAGAGTCTAAGTAGTACTTTAACAAATTTAAGTGATTCTCTAATAGATTCATTGCACAAAGGATGTTTGATATTATAGTCAGTGAGTAGAATGACAGGAGTTCATAGACCCTAGAAATCATAAGTATGTAAAGAGAGACTCTCTGAAAGGTTAGATTTACCTAAAACTAAACATTATATGGATATCCTAGAATAAGGATTTGTTCTAAGTTAGATTGACTAGAATTGAATATGGTACAAACAAATTTATGTCTAGAGATATTAAGTGAAGAAAGTCAAATTGTAGGATGAGATAATCTCCAAGTCAAGTCAGAGGTGCATGAACACACAACTATATTTATTGCAAACCTCTATTTATATAGAAACTTTGTCCAAAGTGATGCATTTGTCTCTGCATGCATTAGTCGATTCACAGTTTCTAGATGGGTGACCAGTCAGAATGATCATACTTAGCTAGAAGATTGTCTAGAGTTGTATGGTTGATTGAGTTACATAAGACACAACACTAGGACTCATATGGCAAACACCTATTGGTTCCTTATATCTATTCTCTTCATGAAGGGTAGGGCCACTTCCAAGAAGGATGGTGTGTGGGAGACCACCAGTTTGTAATTGGAGGTAAAGCACTTAGATGATGCTCTCCCTCTGTAGTAGATGACTCGTTGAGCTTGTGAAGATAGATATCAATATTCTAGATGCAGTGTATTTCATGCCATGACTTATGATAGTCAAATTTATGATGTAAAACTATTCTTTATGCCAAGTGCAATTTATGTATTGTAAATGTAAAGTGAAATGATTTCACTATGATTCTAACTTTAAATATGTAGTAAATTAAAGGTTGAAAATTTCAAAAAAGATGTGTTTTTACTCATTTGTGATTATGCAAAAGATATGTATATGTATATGTATATATATATATATATATATATATATATTTTCATTCATGTTTACCTTGTTTATTTACTAAATTGTAAATTCTTAAGTTTATTCGAGTAATATGAGAAGGCATGTTACATTTTTCATTTATTACTTGTGATCTTATTATGGAATTCATTTTGGACCTATGGTTGTTCATCTTATTATGTTAAGTTAGGGCTCATTGATTACATTAGATAACATGTGTGATATTATTCATTATTTATATTACATATGCACATAGGTATATATGAACCCTAGAATACATATATAGAATATAAAAACATTCACATATAATGAAAAATAAAAAACATATATAGAATCAACTAAACATAACATCATGTGATATCAACTAGTCAAATGTATATAACCATATCATAAAAAAATGTCATGCTAGAAGTGTCAAATATTCAATACACATACAATGTCCAATTATATAAACATGAGCATATATGCAAATGAGGTTATCTCTTGAGGGGAATTTCTCCTAATGAACTTACATGTCACTCCTCCACTATAATGAGTCCTTTACTGAGAGTTAGATTGAGATCAGGATCTCTGTCAAAGAACTAAACTCATGCTGGCATGAAGGCTCCCAACCTCCTTGTATAATGTTTCAATCTTTATTTGCTAGTCGTAGATAATGGTCTATGCATTGTCTATTTGATGTGTCAAATATGCATCAAAATCATCATTTGAGAATGTCAACATGGCGCTCTAAGCCTCAATATGTGCAACTCCTATTCTAGCATATCCCACTCTTAATGAATGACATCTAGGTCTAGTTGTCCAGATTCTCTATTGCCCTTATATAATTGTATCATGCCTTGCAACTAACCTACCCATTCCCTATTTTGGTGGCATGCACTTTATAAATGTGGCCCTATATTCCATGATGTAAGATCATTTGGGTCCATGTGAAATATTGCATCAACCAAAAATATTTATTGGTTTGTTTTAGTTTTTTTCTTCCTCTTGGTGTGTCTTGTGGCTTCTTGACAACTTTCTTCTCAAAGGATGCTACAAAAAGTTTCTTGGTTAGAAAAGGATTTCAGATTAGAAACCTAAATACAAGCTTTCTTCATGTTGTTTTATATCTAATCTTAGTGCTACAGGTTAGTTTCAAGTTTTTATAAATTTTTGTATCAAGTGTGTTAGGATCCATGTATCTTTCTACTACAAGACCTATGTATTTTTGTTGTAAAAATTGTAGAGTTTCTACTATAGGGACTATTTATTTTTATGTCAAACTTGTGTTTGCTACCAATGGAGGAATGTGTGTGTACTATTTTTCAATGTTTAATACCTAGGGAAAATTATGATTCTTGAGGTTCCTTAAGATTAGTTTTAATGTCTTTCAAAGTTGCTCCAAAAAATAATTTAGAACTATGTATTAATTTGCTACTATAGGAGGACTATATAACTTGAAGCTCTTATCTCTTAGCGAAAAGAATTATTATAAAGGGGTTGGTTTTGTTGTAGATTTCAATTTTAAGAGGCTTTCTATTCATTACTTTTAATTCTGTCTAAGTTGGGTGAGGTTTCTAAATGGTCCTTAGTGGCAATATTTATTTTTGGGCATGAATTGTTCATTCTCCTTGGGAACATTATTATAAATGGTATTATTTTCTATTGAAAAGAAGTGAAGCATTGAAGATTTTAGAGAGAAAAATTTTAGAGAGGTTCCCATGGGTTGAGGGATTATTTAAGAGACTCCGTCCATAGGAAAAAATAAGAATATTTATCTCTATTAAGTAGAGAATGTAGAGAGGTAGCAACCTCTAGGAAAGAATGTTTAAAACAACTATAGTTTGATGAGGGGATTGTAATGAGGAAAGCTATGATAAGAGCCTATTTGTATAAGAGGGTGAGGTAGTAGGTTGTAGGAAGTATAAAATTTTTATATAGTAGAAAATTATTTTTGTTTACAAGTTGTAAGTAGTTGTAGGAAAATCAATAAAAGTATTATATTTTTTATTTTTCAAGCTTCCATGTTGCATATATGAGTTTTTGAGTGTGTAGGATACAAGGTTTGGTTTCCCTTATGTGGGTTCCCATGCCTAACTACATCATAGTGGTATTAGATCTGGCATGTTGCTAGGATGTGTGAGAAGAGAAAGATTGAGGTTTGAGGATTAGAAGATTGATCATTTGTGTTTGAGAAGAGCTCTAATATTTTGTTGTAGGTGGGAAAAATTCTTATAATTAGAGATCTAGTATTGGAGATTATGATTTATGAGGTTTTAATTTGTATTTCTATCCTCCAATAGAGGTAGTGTTGAGTATAAGATGTGTTGACATCCTCCACTATATGGAAAGTGGGTGGAGGGTGTTTTGGTTATGCATCTTCTAATTTCTTTGTTGGGTAGAGGATACTTCTTGGTTTTGGTAAATATGGAAGCATGCAATTTATTCATATTGTGAGCCAAGATTGTGTGAGTTTTTTGGTTATTTTATGGGTTGTGGGTTACATGTGTGTGTGTGTAGAAAATGTCTTCAAGAAAGAGGACTAGAGTGGCCTTGGGAAAGGCCTGAGATTTTATTTCAGAAGGAGTTGAGAAAGAATTCAAATGGAAATGGATTTTGAGGAATCAAGAGAAATCCAATAAAGATTGGATGTAATGGAGGTTGTGCAAAATAGAGTTGTTGTAGATATGAGCAGTTGTGATAAAGAATGTCATGAAGATGACATGTTGAAGGATAGGAATATGAGGAGAAAATAAGAGAAGATGAGAGAAGTTGAATCCCATAATTTTTTTAAGGCTACTTTGTTCGCAAGAAAAGAAGAGGATAGAAAATGCATGCATGAGGTGGAAGAAAAGATCCTCATGCAATAAGATGAGGAAGAAGAAGAAATGAGATGCAATAGTAACATGTCTTTTTCAAGGCATCGAGGAAATGGAGAAAGAAATAGTTGATAGTGGAGATGAGAATAAAGTTGTAATAGTAGTTTTTCCTTTAGAGGAAATATTGGTGAGTAAGAAGAAAAGAAGTGTAGAAGAAGAAAACATGAAGGTGTTGAGAGTTGTAGAGAAGAAAAGAACTAAAAAATATTAGCATGCAAGGTGAGGAGTTTGTAGATAAAGAGGTGGTGAATACTATGGAAAATTTGATTTTTACAATACTATTGATTTGTGTGCAGGTTGTTGTCATGTGAAATTGTACCTTGTTTGAAGCTAGTTCAAACACTTCAATGACACAATAGGACTGATCTCAAGGTGTGGGACCTTGCAAATGAGATCAAACCTTGAGGGAAGGCTGGTTCCTCTTTCTGAGATTAAGGCTCAAAGAAATAGACTAAAATCTAGTGCTAATTCTTTGTAAGGGGAAAGGGGTAAGAAGGATTGCTGAAATGAAAGAAGGTGATGCACCGGATTGAGGGATGTTCAGCTACAACTGACTCAACACAGTAATAACCTCAAAACTAAAAAGAACTCACATAAATTCATATCAATTCATATAGAGGTTAGGGAAGAGAGGTGAAGGTATGAAAGGGACCATTTTACCCACAATATATAACTCACATCAATCAAATAGACACAGTGAAAGAATAATGAAAGAGGCAAAATATCAGTTTATATTGATTACATAGGCCACATAGCCATTACAAAGGAGAGAATAATACAGAGAAATAAACATAGAATAGTCAATTACATCCATAGTTGAATAGGCAATCGGAGACATGAGAGGCTCAACAGAAGAGCACAGTCCATCAGATCTAATTGGTTCATATAATTGCACTACAAATGCCTAGTTACAAAATTTCTCCAACCTGCAATAGCCCAGTGTAACAGCTAACATAAATACATTGCTTTCTAATGTATTTATAACAATTTTGAGCACTCTACAATAGTGGCATTAGACCTAGTCAATTGACCTAGGACATGCCCATGTTTCATTAATTCTCTGACCTAGAACATCTGCTGCAAAACCTACGAATTGGGACAAAATCGTGCCTCTAACAGGCTTGCGTCTTGTAAAAGAAGATCACTTGTAGGAAACTGTTGTTAGGTTTTCACCCTGTTGATGAACCACGAGAAAACTAAACCTTCACCTTGTTCTTCATTTTTCTGACTTGCCGATCTTGCCCTTCCTTAGCCACTTCTTGCTTTATCTTTAGTTCTCAAACTGGGCTTGTTTTTTACCTTGTCAAAAAAAGTAAATTTTGCTGAACCATTTTCTTCACCAGAAAAAACTTCCTCCTTAGAACCTTACCACTTTATTGGCAAATCAGTCATTTGCTGAACCATTTCACTTGCTTGCTCTCTTCACCTTTATTGGTGATTTCCCCCTTTGTGGAAATTGGCCACCTTTCTTTGTGATGGTTCGACGAACCAAAGGTTCACCGATTGACAAGTTCATTGATTGACAACTTTGCTAACATCACAAAGAAAGGTGGCCAAGTTCCACAAAGGGAAAAATAACTGATAAAGGCGAAGAGAGCAAACAAGTGAAATGGTTCAGCAAATGACCAATTTGCTGATAAAGTGGTAATGGTTCTGAGGAGGAAGTTTTTACTGATGATTTCAGCAAACTTACTTTTTTCGACAAGGCAAAAAGCAAGCCTAGTTTGAGAAATAAAGATAAAGAAAGAAGTGGCTAAGGAAGGGCAAGATTGACAGGTAGACAAAATGGAGAACAAGGTGAAGGCTTAGCTTTCTTGTGATTTTCTGACAGGGCAAAAACCCGACAACACAGGTGTTTTAGTGGGAAGTAAAGGATGGAGAAGAAACTTTTGGTAGAGGAGGTTGGTTAATGGTGGATTAAATTCCATGAGAGAGGAGAAGGTTTTGGTGGAGGTGGATAGTTGGTGGTGGGTAAAACTCACAAGAGGAGGAAGAAGATGGAGATGCACTTGGTGAAGGAGGACGAGATTTATTCTAGCTAAATGCTATAAGAGGTGAAGGAAGAAACATATTAATGTACCTATTATAGAGATGGAGTTTGTTGTAGATAGTTCATTATTTGAAACATGGTAGTTCTACTACTTAACTTCATTTTGTGAGTCCATGCTCACAAACTTTTTCTTACCCAACATTTCTAATATAGGAGCATTCAAGTCCATGTGCAATCCCACATCAACCAAAACTATTTATTGGTTTCTTTTAGTTTTTTATTCATCTTTGTGTGTCTTGTGGCCTCTTGACAACTTTCTTCTCAAAGGTTGCTATAAAAAGTTTGTTGGTTGGAAAAGGATTTCAGACTGGAAACCTAACTACAAGCCTTCTTCATGTTGTTTTAGACCTAATCTTGTTGCTACAAGTTAGTTTCATGTGTTTATAAATTTTTCCATCAAAGTGCAATAGGAATTGTGTATCTTTGTGCTATAGGATGTGTATTTTTGGTGCAAGAATTGCACAGTTTCTACTACAAGGACTATTTATTTTTTTATCTAGAACTTTTGTTTACTACCAATGGAGGACTATGTGTGTGCTATTTTTCAATGTTAAATACCTAGGGAAACTTATGATTCTTGAGGTTTCTTAAGACCAATTTTAATGTTTTTCAAAGCTACTTTAGAAAATTGCTTCAAAAACTACTTCAAGGTTGTGTATTAATCTGCTACTATAGGAGGACTATATAACTTGAAGTGCTTATCTCTTGGTGACAAAAATTATTAGAAAGGGGTCAATTTTTTTGTAGCTTTCAATTTCAAGAGGTTTTCTATTCATGCCTTTTAATTCCATCTAAGTTGGGTGATGTTTCTAAATGGTCCTTGGTGGCAACTATTCATTTTTGGGCATGGTCCTGTCCATTCTCCTTGGGTTGGCGATGGGATCTGCAAAGTCCCTTGGAAACATTATTATGAATGGTATTATTTTCTATTAAAAATAAGTTCTCCATTGAAGATTTTAGAGAGAACTTTAGAGAGGTTCCCATGGGTAGAGGGGATTATTGAAGAGACTCCCTTCGTAAGAAAAATTTGAGAAGATTCATCTCTATTGAGTAGAGAATGCAAAGGCAAAAACCTCTAGGAAAAATGTAAAACCCCTGTAGTTTGATGAGGGGATTGTAATGTGGAAAGCATATGATGAGATCCTAATTGTGTAAGAGGGTGAGGTAGCACGCTGTAGGAAGTATAAAGTTCTTTTGTAGCAAGAAATTGTTTTTGTTTGCAAGTTATAAGAAGTTGTAGGAAAATCAATAAAAGTATTACATTTTTATTTTTCAAGCTTCCATGTTGCATATATGGGTTTGTGATTGTGTAGGCTATAGGGTTTTTCTACCCTTAAGTGGGTTCCCATCCTTGACTATATCATGCCATCATAAACTGACTAACATGGCAAAAAATGATGTGATTCATCTAGCATGTGTATGATCACATACTATCTAATCAATTGGATTGAATAATACACCATTTATTAGGTGCTCAATGGTGAGAGATGAGTGAAACCTAGTTTCTATACTCCCTACAAGATTACACCTTTCATTATAAAAATTTGACAATATCAAATGCAAGATCATGACTAGAAAACCTAGGTCACTAGCCTACCAATTTGTATTGGTTAGTACCTATTACAAGCGATAATATCTAATGTGCTATAAGGATTGACCCCTCCTACAACAAGTGTGACCATTGGAGGATCAAGATGATAAAAGAAGTGTGACCCCTCTCAATTCCAACATGCACCATAGTCCTAAAAAATCCTTGCATCATCTCTGTCAACTTGACCTAGATGGGGGGTTTACATCATCATTTATATCAATCTAATATGTGTCAGCTACTATCTCTCCCCACTAGAATGGGAATCTTTGATGTCATTTTTATAATGTACAAGCTTGAGGGGTATAACTTGATGAATCCTAAACTATTAAAACATGCTCAAAATGAAATAACTCCATCATTGTACATTACATCTACTAAACAGTAATCAAGATTTTCTAATATGACCCAAGTGAACTTGATCTTGTACATCCATACATAGATACCTATATGGATTCCATGTGATATATATGAGGCCTAGTCTCTCAGATATATGTTACCATCTCTAAATGGTCCTCTCCTCCCTCCACTAACTAATTCCTAGGGTGTTTGATCAAAACACTAGTGCTATATAGGGAGTTGTTGGATTGAATGATAATTCTAGGGGAAATGACACTTTAAGGTTCTTAGATACCCAACACTATAATAATGAGTCCCTTGGAGAGTAATGGATCCTTTATCCATGAAATTATGTAAACCGTCATATAACCATGCTAAGAGGTAGAAACCCAAAGAAAAATATATACACTACTCCTCTACATGTTTACACAGATGAATCAATCCATATGTGATGGCATAGCCTTATTGAAGAGGATGAATAGACCAAAAATCAATAAAATCCATTTGTGATCCTTAGATGCATTCCTCACCATAATGTTCGTAAAGGTCACACCACCATGGTGATACCTCACCTAACCTATGTACCATTAGTATAACTCTTAGTCCTATAATGTGGTTCTCTATGTCTCCACTATAATGTCACTTAAAAAGCACATTTTTTAAAGACCCATATAGTTTTCTCTTTTTAATAGATTATTCACAAAATAAACATTCTTCCTTGAGTGATTTTTAATATAATCACATTTTATAGGACTCAAACATTCTTCTCTCTTACAAAGTAACCAATGATGGTATCTTAGGAATACATCTCATAAGGATCAATAAAATATATTTTAATCACATCAAATCAGTCCAACTAATTTGAGTTTAGAGAATGATTGAATGTTACATAGAATAGGGATTTTTCAATATCTTTTGCCATATTACTAAACTAGAAAGAGCCTTCATACTCCTCTTTCTTCAACATTTTGGAAATTCTTGGTAGGGGACTAGAACTAACCATCAATGGCCCTTACCCACCCCAACCATAAGGTGAAGTGGTGGAATAATTTTAATAACCTTGATATACTACTAACAAGTTTGATATAATTTAACTTGATACATATTAGTCTATCAAATTAGATAATTAATTCACTATATACAAAATTGGAATAGTAGGCAATGATGACATGTTCTACCTCATAAAAAGCAAAATACTTATAAGCACATTTTGATTTCAACTATATTATATCATTAATTAACCAATATAGCAATCTGAACAAGTTTGTCACAAACCATCATAATAATTATCAATATTCCTTCTCTATCACCACATTTCATTTACTATCTTTGCCATAGAGAACATATGGAACTAACATCTTAATCTAGAGACATATCTAATCCTTGTCTATCACAGACAAATCCATTTACCACCTTGGTAATTTTTATACCATGAGTTACTTGAGTCAATAAATTGTGATTATAAATTACAACTTCCTAGATAGATTTACACTAGTTCCTAGGGACACCAGTTTGCATATAATTTAATGATTAATAGATTTAATATAATTATTCATATTTTAGCTCTTAGGGTTAATCCTTATGGATCTTTTATTTCACAATAAAACTTCAACATCAAGGAGTTTAGTTCAAGACAATATATAACCTTTCATGTCTTAGTTATACAAGCCATTAAAAGCAATACATGACTAGTAATTAACTATTAAATTCTATACACTGCAATTACTACAATAGAAAATCTTTAGTATATCATTCCCAAACTAGTTTTTATAATATAGCTAAATAACTATAACTAATGTCATATATTCAAAAACTATTCATAGTATCCTAAGCTAAAATTATTTATTCACAACTTGAACCTATGACTTATATGCTTGGAAAGTGATACTCAAATGATATACAATTCACAGTCATATTTATACTAGATTCAATATAATATATACAAAACAAGGTTAAAAGAAAAATCTTCCAAGCACACAATTTTAACTAAACCATCATTATTGTTATGTCTTTATTTCCTTCTAAGTTCTTACTTTGTTTCCAACAATCCACCCTCCTATAGTGCTAACAATAACACTTAATATCAACTTATTATCCATGCAATATATGTGCATCACATATGATTATTCTAGTCTAACCATGACTATCAAATATGTATATTATTTCAGTCTCCATTGGACTATTGAGTATTTTCATAATATTCACTCCAATCTATAATAGATAGTATTAAGGAGGTGATGAAATAATAGTGTGTCCCACTTTTTGGCCTAAGTGGGATACTCAAAATCATCATTTTTTAGCATTTTTCAATTTGTGTCAGTTATAGGGAACAAATGATCAAGAATTTAAGTGTTAGTGTGAATTGGGTACATTATCTAACTAGTTCTATTCCTTGCTAGTTCTTCATTTAGGTCCTTTTCATGCTAGGTTAAGTTTACTTAGGAAATTTCACACATTATCTCACATTAGTTGTGTTTTTAGTCTTTGGGTGGTATATCCTATATATAATCACCTATAGTCATTTGTAATCACTCATTGTGAATATTTTGCATCTCTTGTTGAATAGAATATAGTTTATTATGTTCATCTCTAGATTTTTGTTCTTGCTTTCCTTTGGTCATTTTGATTCTAGGTGGCTTCAAAACCAAATCTAACTGTTGATAACTGAGAGGGGGGGTGAATCAGTTATCCTAATTATTTCTTCTTCTGAACTTTCTTATTAATCAATGCAGCATTGAATCAAACAAACAAACATTACCATGAAATGAAAAACACATGACACAATATTTTTGACGTGGAAACCCTGTTAAGGGAGAAAACCACGGGGTGATTAACCAAAGATTATTCTCTATTAGAAGAATAAGGAATTACAAAATGGCACTTGCCAATTAGGGCTCACTGCCCGAGCACACTGCTCACAAAGAGGCACACTGCCTACAAGGAGACACACTGTCTACAAAAGAATGTTATACAATACTTGAACTGATTGGAAGCATCTACATATGCTGAAGTTCAGTTCCGGTTAGGCTCAGTACACTGATCTGCTGCACTTCATTTTTCTCTTCTCTTTATTCTGCTTTCCTTTCACATACCGAATCTCTCTGGCTGTTTCTGCTCTGCTCTACACTTTTTCGCATTCCACACAACACAACAACACTTTTCACAACTGAATCCATCCTCTATATATATCCGCACTAGTGATTTCATTATCTTTCTAGTCGGCAACCGGAATAGTCTATCTTCTCACAAACTCTGTTCTGTCGGCTAGATCCTTGCATACCAAGTAATGCGGATCAAGCATATACTTGTAGATATCATTAATCATGTCAGCCAAACATGATTCATGCCTTCACAACCTTTACCATCAATAGTAACACATCCAGAAAATAGTCTGATGTTCTGTCAGTTAGTTCTTCCTCTGTTCTCATTGTCACTCAGGAATCTGGTACTCAACTATTCATAACTTTTTCCTTGTCCATCACTGGAGGCTATATCCTTGGAATATACCACTCAAGGTAGTCCTCTTGACTTCCCCAAATCCGCACTGCACCAAAGCACTTCCTCTGAGAGATCCAGACCAATCTGTTGGACCTTGCCACATGCTCTGTTCTTGTTCACCGGACCACAACAGTCTTCATTCTGGCTTCCGGTAGAGACACACCATGACTTGCGGATATGTGGGATGACCTTTGTTGCCATCAATGACAACAACCATGATTCCATATAGTGTTTCTTGCCAACAATCTCCCCCTTTGGCATTGATGGCAACACTTAGTGAAAAATGACTAAGTGTTTACACTATGCTCCCCCTTGGCTGATGCTCTATCTTTATATACAATTTTTGGAACTCCCCCTTGGTTGGATTCCTCATTTTTCACTGCTCCTCACTCCCCCTTTGACATCAATGGCAAAGGGTAGGGTCCGCATACAAAAATTTTAAAAATTTACTATACTTAGCCGCAAATTACATACTCACATAAACTGAAGAATGTCTGCAAAGGATGTCTTCAATTGGATCAGTTCTGTAGCCCAACTTTCCTTCATTCTATCCAAAATTGAAATGTGACCACTCAACAAAAATGCAAATGCATCTGCCCTTTTTAGATCTTTCAGATCACTTGTCTGGGCTGTGATTTGAGCTTCTGCTATGGCCTCATGCATGACCTCTAGCTTAGGGACAATTAACCCCCTGAGCTCACTCAACCTGCTTATTCTATTTTTCCTTTCCTTCTCCAATTTCTTGATTTCACTCAAGACTGCAATAGTCTGACATTCTTGATTTGTTATAGAGGAAGAAAGAGGATCAAAACTTTGAGACAAGCTTAGTAGTGTGTCCTCTTGCTCTTTTATTTTCTTCTCAATGTCCACTGTTACCTTGGACCAGGAGATACAAAATTTGTATATTTCACCGCCATCCTTAAGAGCATTTTCTAAGCTCTTTATCCCGATGTTCATGTTTCTCCTATCATTAATGATCAAACCCTGAACCTCGGAGAACCTTTTATCCAAAAACTCCTTCCGGACCTTTTCTTCAGCTGATTTTTCTAGAGATTCAAAATGTGTACTAACACTGCTGACTAAGGTTTTGAGATTACCGGAAGAGGAGGCTGTGGGATCCTTCTGAAAAGATGGCATGATCTTTTCCAGCACTCCAAATGCTACCTCCATAAGCTCACAGTCTTCCATGTGAGATTTTAGTAGTTTCTCTTTGACTTTCTCATTTGCAAATGAGGCTATTTTCATTGTTTGCACTGGTGACAAAGAGTCAAAATCTAATGGTCCTTTTAGCAGGTCTGGTTCATCGATTTCTATAGTGGCTTTTGTCAAGAATTCTTGAACAATTTGTGCAGTGTCTCTTGCCGGAGACAAATGTTTCTTCTCTTCTGCAGTTTTGTCCTTTGGAATCTTTTCTCCTTCCTTACTCTTACCACTTTCAGTTGTGGTTTTCTCTGTTGGAGTCTTCTCTTTCTTTTCTTCCTTAGCCTTTCTCCTCTTTTCCCGGTTGGCATCAAGTGCCTCCTTTGGAATGCCTAGGCCTTGAGCAATATTCTCTACTTCTTTTCTCACCTTCCTTTTGATTTCTGGTTCTCGGAGTTCAACATGAATTTTGATACTTAGTTCCTCAAATGTTCCGAACCTTTCTGCCTTTGGATCTTTGGGCTGACTTAGCATGTGTTGAACATGCAGTTCCACTATCTATTCATCCACTTCATACCCCATGGGCATGATCCATACAGTTCTTGGTTCTACTGCCTCCATTAGACACTGATCTGTTTCTACCATGAAGCATACTGTGTCTTTGTACTTTTCAACAAGGGATTGGGGTATTCTTTCTCTTGCATGCATCATGCTTTGGAAGTTCTTGAAATATCCCCATAGAGCTATATTTCTTGCTTTAGCATCCCCAAGTCCATGCAAATAGTCTCTGATTTGGATGGCAACTGGTCTGTCATTCTGCCATATCCATCCACTGGATCCGGGAAGTTCATTCATGTAGTAAAAGAAGAGACAAAGGATCAGGTTGCCATACTTGAAGGAGTTTTTCTTGTCCTTAATCTTCTGCAGATTTTCAAAAAGTTGGTTTACAAGAAGCTCACACAAGTCATAGTCTGCATTCTCCTTTAACATTTGATAAGCTGTGTAGATTACAGTTCCTGGTACTGAATTTTCCCTACTGGAGTGATAGATTTTGTAACCAATTATCATAGATGCAAATTTGACATCCAGTTCAGTGATGTCATCAACTGTCATAGCTCTCTTGTCAAACTTGGATCTGGTTGCATCACTAACTATCTGATTTTTGACAGACTTGAGAACAGGTAATCCACCAGATGAGTGCAGACCGATTACAGCCCTAATTGCATCTTTGGTGATCTTGAAGGGCTTGTTCAACCATAGGAAGTTGTCATGTACTCTACTTAGTACATACCAGACCCATTCATCTTCTTCAAAACAGGGGAAATGAATGCACTGTGCAAAGTGTTTGTCCCGGATGGCTTTGTACTAAGGTTTGATCTCAAAGGAGTCATCTATCAATTGTTTATGATAGATATCCATCAGTTTTGATTCTCCAAAGTCTTCAAAATTTGCATGGATGTAAACCCTAATGTCTTCCGTATGCAATACACCATGTGGAACACTAGAGAAGGCTCCTAGTGGATCTACCTCCAAGGATATGTAAGGATGTTTCTTGAATGTGGGACGAGGTCTATCAGAGATCTTAACTATATTTGGAGTAGCCATTTTTCAAAGATTTGCAGGGAGATATTGAAAACGAAAAATACCTTATGTGCCTTCGGTTATTTGGATTGATTTCTGTATGTAGTAACTTCTGTAAGTGATCTTCAGTGAACTTGATGAATTTTGTCGCAGAGCTCCGCTTTTCGCTTCTTCTTGAGTGTGGAATGATCAAATGATTATTGAGAAATCCCTTATATCGTTTCGCAAACCCTAATATCTGTTTGCAATAAATGCTCCACCTATATTATTCTGGTTTGCCTTATCCGGATAGCTTGGAGTATCCCGGATCAGTCCTGATCTATGAACATCATCCGGATCTTTCAATCATGAATAAATCGAGATAACACATCACAAGGACATCCCAAACACTCTGTCCAATCCGCAGAATAAGATAATGTACTTCCGGATCTCTCCGGACCCTTTTGTAGTCCTCTGTCATTCCGAAGCATCTCCCGGAACAGGTCTTACTTGATCGATCACAACTTCTTTACATCTTCATGCGGACCTCTGAAATCTTGTCTGGATCATCTCAAGACTTATATCTTCAAACCCTTTACTCCGCATCTTGTGTCATATCCAGCATCACTTGATTGGCTGGGGGAACAAGATTTTCTTTGAGTCTCCCCCTTGAGCCAGAGCTCACTTTCTAATTTCTGAAAGGAATATCAGCACTAGAATCTGGTGCGGATCCATTTTCTGTATTCTCTAAACTTTTCTTTACCCAAATCTTGCTCATCTGATTCCTAACTTCATCCGCACTCATCTTTTGTTTACCCTTGTCTTGATTCTGATTATACACTGGACCTCTTTTGTCCTGATTCTTGCTTCTGTAGACTTTAGCATTATGACCGGACCTATTACAGATTTGGCAAATAACATTTCTTTGCATATTTGACTGATAACCTCTTGATCTGCATTGATTAGCCATATGACCTACTCTATTGCATGCAAAGCATCTACCATTGAATGATTTGTTTATTTGCATATTTCTGCATTCATGAGACTTGTGTCCATACCTTTTGTAGTTAAAGCACTGTCCAGAGAAGGATGAATTAATCTGATTCATTCTCTTTCTGCACTGATTAGCTTTGTGACCAAAGTGGTTGCAGCTGTGGCAGTATCCATTGAAGGATGGATATCTTTGAGCATTGGGCTGTCTTACCGGAGATCTTCTAGGCCTATTCCTTGGATTTTCTGATCCAAAATTCTTTTGACCGGATCTGGAGCTTTCTCCTTTCTCATATCCCAAACCATACTTGTCATCTGTCCTCTTTTGACTTCCAAGAAGAACTTCAAGTTGAGCAGAACTTATCTTGAATTTCTCTTTATATTCATTTGCTGTTTGAAGGTCTCTTTTGAGAGAGACAATTTGATCCTCAAGTTTTTCTTCATTATCTTTGGCATCTTCAAGATCAGATTCAAGATGTCTGATAATTCTATCCATCTGATGGCATTCTTCTGATTTCTCCTTAAGAGATTGTCTTAGATTGTCTTCAGCTTTTCTTTTCTCTTCAATCTCTTGAGTAAACTTTATAACTCCTGATTCCATTTCATGTCTTACCATAATGACTTCTTTTGATAATTTTTCACATAACTTGGTTTTCTCAGTCAATTCTTCATTTGTATTGCTTTCTTCACTTTGTCTTGCCAATTGTTGGAGCAGCTCCTTTCTCTTTTTCATAGAGAGACTTAATTTGTCTTTTAATTCTCTCATGAATTCATCAGCCTGTTTGAGTCTTTCCTTTAATTCATTGACTTCAGAGTTTGACTGTTCAAGATCCTCAAGGGCAGTCTTGAGTTGCTTCTTTAAACCATATGCATCCATTTGAACTCCCAGATCTTCCTCAAGCTGTTAGGCTCTACTAGGAGGAACTTGGCTCTGATACCAATTGTTGATAACTGAGGGGGGGGGGTGAATCAGTTATCCTAATTATTTCTTCTTCTGAACTTTCTTATTAATCAATGCAGCATTGAATCAAACAAACAAACATTACCATGAAATGAAAAACACATGACACAGTATTTTTGACGTGGAAACCCTGTTAAGGGAGAAAACCACGGGGTGATTAACCCAAAGATTATTCTCTGTTAGAAGAATAAGGAATTACAAAATGGCACTTGCCAATTAGGGCTCACTGCCCGAGCACACTGCTCACAAAGAGGCACACTGCCTACAAGGAGACACACTGTCTACAAAAGAATGTTATACAATACTTGAACTGATTGGAAGCATCTACATATGCTGAAGTTCAGTTCCGGTTAGGCTCAGTACACTGATCTGCTGCACTTCATTTTTCTCTTCTCTTTATTCTGCTTTCCTTTCACATACCGAATCTCTCTGGCTGTTTCTGCTCTGCTCTACACTTTTTTGCATTCCACACAACACAACAACACTTTTCACAACTGAATCCATCCTCTATATATATCCGCACTAGTGATTTCATTATCTTTCTAGTCGGCAACCGGAATAGTCTATCTTCTCACAAACTCTGTTCTGTCGGCTGGATCCTTGCATACCAAGTAATGCGGATCAAGCATATACTTGTAGATATCATTAATCATGTCGGCCAAACATGATTCATGCCTTCACAACCTTTACCATCAACAGTAACACATCCGGAAAACAATCTGATGTTCTGTCAGTTAGTTCTTCCTCTGTTCTCATTGTCACTCAGGAATCTGGTACTCAACTATTCATAACTTTTTCCTTGTCCATCACCGGAGGCTATATCCTTGGAATATACCACTCAAGGTAGTCCTCTTGACTTCCCCAAATCTGCACTGCACCAAAGCACTTCCTCTGAGAGATCCAGACCAATCTGTCAGACCTTGCCACATGCTCTATTCTTGTTCACCAGACCACAACAGTCTTCATTCTGGCTTCCGGTAGAGACACACCATGACTTGCGGATATGTGGGATGACCTTTGTTGCCATCAATGACAACAACCATGATTCCATATAGTGTTTCTTGCCAACACTAACATGGTATCAAAATGGTTGTGAGTTGTAGGTTAGCAACTTTTTAGGAAATCTAGGAGCATAGAGCTAGATATTTTCTTGAAAGAAAAGTATGCTCTTCTCTTGCATCCTATGATGACCTAGAGAATCAGAAAATATTAAGATAAATCTAAGTTTCTAGGGGGTTCCTCGTCTAAGCCTATTAGTTGTAGGTACTTTGGAGCTTCCTGGAGACATTCTAAGCTCACAATTGAGTTCAGAGTAGTCAAAAAAGTTAGATCAAGTTTTCATTTCATCTCAATTGAGTTTTTCTATGAAGATCTGACATGTTACTCAAAATTAGAGAATTTTGAGGCCAAATGGACCCTGCCATTGTATTCAGAAGGTCCAAAAACCCCTATTTTCGTATAAAACTTGTCTAATTTGGACAAAATTGATTTTGGGGTAAGTTTTTTTGTAGGCCAAGCCATACAACCCCACCTGCGCCATACAGTACGAAATTCATTAATTTGTTTTGCACATGTTGCACATTGCACTGCAACAAGTAGCACAGTAGCAACACCATCAACACCACCGCTAGCAATGTGAGTTGCACAAGAACTCACCATCGGCGACCCCATTGTGCACCACCTTGTGACCTCCCAGGTCTAACCCCATCACCATTGCACCACCACTGGCAAACATGGAAGGTTCATTTGGCAGTTTTCCAAATCTAGTGATGACTAAACATAACTAAAAAATAGTGATCAAGCTTTCATTTCATCTCAATTGAGTTTTTCTATGAAGATCTGACATGTTACTCAAAATTAGAGAATTTTGAGACTGAATGGACCCTGCCATTATATTCAGATGGTCCAAAAACCCCTATTTTCATATAAAACTTGTCTAATTTGGACAAAATTGATTTTGGGGTAAGTTCTTTTGTAGGCCAAGCCATACAACTACACCTGCGCCATGCAGTATGAAATTTATTAATTTTTTTTGCACACATTGTTGCACATTGCACTGCAACAAGTAGCACAGTAGCAACACCATCAATACCACCACTAGCAATGCAAGTTGCACAAGCACTCGCCATCGACGACCCCATTGTGCACCACCCTACAACCTCCTAGGTGTAAGCCCATCACCATTGCACCACTACCAAACATGGAAGGTTCATTGGTAGTTTTCCAAATCTAGTGATGACTAAACATATCTATTATTTCACTATTTTTAGTAGAAAAATTGGTGGTCTAGTTAAACTAGTAGAGCTCTATTTTTATCTGATAGTGACTAAATTTGGCAGACTTCTACATTTGATTAGCGATATATAACTTTGGTAGTTTCTCCAAATCTAGTGGCAGTTCTGCCAACTTTGGCGGTGATGTCATGCTGACGTCAACAAGAAAATTTAAATTTTTTTGAATCCTCACCATTAAAGTTTTCATTTTTGCACTTGATCTTTAGAAGGCTCATTCTTGACCATACAAAAGCCTTTTTCAATGAAATTTTTTTACTATTTGGGGTATAATTTTTCACTCTTCATAGCGGTGTGTTTATTTTTTACTCAAGTGATCTTATTTTTCTAGAAAATCAATTTTATCATCAAATCTCACAGATAATCCTAATTTTTTGGAACTTCAAAGCTTTGTAACTTTCAAATATAACCTCGGATTGAGGTGATTCTTTTTTTTGAAAGTAGATATTTTTTTGAGTGCTACACATTGGTGTTATTTTTAGGTTCTAATTCTAAGATCATATTGTACTTTTAGTATTTAAGTCCATTTTTGGACCTTGTAAAACTTTGGAAAACAAATCCATCTTGTAAACATGCTATTTTATAAAGTGCCAAATCTTTTTATAGGGGGGTTAGGGTATATTATCTAACTAGCTCATTTCTTAGCTAGTTCTTCACTTAGGTCCTTTTCACACTAGGTTAAGTTTACTTAGGGATTTTTTACATAGTTGTTATGGAGTAAAAAGTGGACACATTCCTTTTTACCTCCTTGTTTACCTCCTAGGTCCTTGTGATTACATTGTACATTCTAAATATTCATCCCGATGCAAAATCCCCTGAAACTAATGTAAATTGGGAACAAGGGGCCCATATTCTATTTTACCCTAGACCAAAAAGGAGCTTTGGGACTTGGGCACTCATGCCCAAGTCTTCCTTGATTGGTTAGGACAAATTTAAATGTATGTTGGTATAAGACATTTAAAAAGGTTTCTCCTTGCTGACTCTTTTGGTTAATTTGATGAATGTTAGCGGGAAAGCATATGTAAGTGTGTTTTTGAATTCATTATGAACCTAGATAGAGATGACCAACTTGAAGCATTAGAGTAAAGAGAATTCAAAGCATTCATTGTGATTCTAGAGTAGATTTGTATTATCATTGTGTGTTGTTGTAGGTTTTGAAGTTATCATCTATCTCTCCTTATGAGTTGAAGAGCATTCATCCTCCTAAGGGTTTCATCACATAGGTAATAACATTATTGTTCATCATCATTTGATTTCATCATATTGATTTGTGTTTAGCCTCTACCTTACAAGGCCACACTCTCTTTATCTATCAATAGTGTTGGGAAGCTTGAATGCTATCTCGAGATTTGACTGAGGTAAGTCCCTTAACACTATAACCCCCAAACCCCTTTTCTTCTTCTTGTGTGTAGGTTACAAGTGTGAGATTCAGGAAATGAAGGTATAGGAAGAGTGAGCAAGGATAAGGGTTTCGTGATCTAACAACATTTCAGGAATATTCCTCCATACAGGACTTGGACACTTTTGAAATAGTCCTTCTGCCTTAACAGACTCTAGATCTTACATCGGGGTAGTCTGTGTAGCATTTCTCTAGTTGAAAACTTCTGAAGATTCCAATTTACTAGACTTGGGCACCCTCGAAATAGTCCTCCAACATTCCTTCTTCTGGGACATAGGTTTTGACATCTTCTTAATCACTTTTGTGTAATTAGTTTCTGGATATTTGTTGTACATCTTCTATTATAATCAGATCTTTGTAGAACTAGGGTTTAGTGCATTGATTGACCTAGGGTTTGATAAAAGACTTGATTAAATTATATCTTTCCATAGCACTCTTGAGTACAAGATCTGTAGCTAAGTCCACCTCCATTTGGTAGTGATTTGGCTCAGTCTTGTCCTTGAATGTTATTGTGGAAGAGGATTTGATCTAGTGTGCATGCTAGTTAACATCATTTACCTTTTTTCCATATATAACATTTTGGTGAACCGGTAGCTCTGAGCATTTGCATCTTGCTGATAGTTCAATTCAGATCTTGCATTGATTCCATTGCATATTTATCAATATTCAATTTAAAATCTTGCATGATCTTGGGAAAAGTACATAGTCATTATAAAGCTTGCATTTTGGTTAAATCTTACATTAGGGTTTCAAAAATTCTCTTGCATAATCATATTAGTTACATTAGACATTCATTAAATCTAATTTGATATGATATTCTTACATCATTCCCTATCCTAGATGTCAAAATTCTTATATTTGTAATTACACATTGTGTATTTCAACATAAGAACATAACTTTCCTTTCACATTTGGCAATACATCTTAAAGAGACCTATACTTGCCTTTGTGTACAACACTTTAACATCAGGGTCACTTGGTTTGTAGTGACAATTGTGTGTTTTTTATCTTTACAAAAAGCTTCAAAAAATTGGGTTCCTCAAGCTAGTGGTTTGTTGTTCAAAAGTCTCACATACATGGCATCCAATCAAAATAACGGTGGTATGGTTCCTCCTCGATCTAATAAGAAAAGGAAGGCTCTCGAACCTGTCATATCATTCACACCACATGAGGTCACAATTAGAGACATTGATGGCCCTCTTTACATTACAACAATAATAAGTGGAAATCCTACAAGAGGAGTCCTTATCAATCCTAATTGTATGAAAAATGTAATATGTCATGTCCCTATACTAATGATTATGAATTACTCATTCTATAAATCGTAAATTGAATACATTTAAATTAAATATTAATATTTTTAAATTAAATGTTAAATACTATATAAATTGAATATATTCTTAATATTTATTAAATATTACAATTGAATATTATAAATTAATATTATAAGTTAAATATTATAAATATAAATATTATAATATAATATAATATATTATTATTTTTTTATAAAAAAGGGGTAAAACCTTTATTGAAATTCAGAAAAGAGCATTACAAAACATCAAAGGGCCAAGGCCCCGAGAACCCATAAGAAGCAGCCATACAAAGCATGAAACAACATCATCCTTCACTAATATCATTCCCATCCTCGGCAAGAATCCTCTCCAAGTCATGCCGGAGCTCATGGGGAACCTGCTCCCACTCATCAATCTTCCAACCATCTAAATGCTTAGAAGCCCACTTAGCCAAACAATCTGCTACCCTATTCCATTCCCTTGGAATATGGACAAAAGACACCATCTCCATCAAGGCACTTATCTGCAGAATCTACTGCACCATCATAGCCAACTACCAACTAACATCAGATACCTTCTGTTCATTCAAAAAATTAATCAAAACCTATGAATTAGAATCACAGATAACCTTGCGCCATCCCAAAGCATAAGCCCTCTCCAAAGAGTAGAGGATCACAAACCTTCCATAAGGTTGATAGTTTGCAATCCTTCATGAACAGAAAAGAAAAAAACCACCGATCTCAAAAAATCCCTGCTAGCCCCACCAATCCCAGTAGGCCCAGGATTGCCCCTTGAAGAACCATCAGTATTAAGCTTCAAAATGCCATCCAGAGGGGGTAGCCATCTGCCTACTATTTGAACTTTCTTTTTCACCTGCCTTCCTCTCTTGACACAAGCAGAAGCTGAAGACAACCCTTGAATACCCAATCTATCCACCAGCTCAGCATCCCCTTTCTCCAAAGGGAACACCACATCACACTTAGCTTCCACCGTCTCCCGAATCATACCCATAATTCTAAGCCAAACTTATTGAGTCAACAACTTCTCACCATGAAATATTCTTTGATTCTATTCCAACCAAATCTACCATAGTATGAAGGAAGGCCCAACATACCACACATCTTGCAAGAAAGAGGCCATAGAAGGAGGTCTACCCAGACTAATCCAAAAATCCACTAGGGAGGAAGCATGAACATAGGGTCTTTTCCAAACTCCCCACCAAAAATGCCAAAGTTACAAAGCCAAAGGACAATAGAAAAACAAATGAGAAGAGTCCTCCTCTCCACATCCACACAAAACACACATAGAAGGACCCTGAAAACCCCGCTTCCGAATATTATCCCATGTCAAGCACCTATTCCAAGACAAAGTCCAAATGAAGAAGTTACACTTCAGCCAAGAAAACTTATTCCACACTTTCTTCCACCAGTGAACCTCCACCCCATCCATCCAGTGAGTTAACATCAAATGATATCTAGAAGTAACAGTATAGACACCCTTAGGATTAGGAGACCAAGTGTTAGGTCTCAAAAATGTAGGTTGCAAATCCTAAGAGGATGCCAGGCTCCATGATGATCAGATTAGCAACATTTTTGAACTAATGCGACAGGGTTAACCTATAGGGTTAATGACTCCCTATACTTTAGGCACTACTATACTTTAGGCACTACTATACCTAGGCGGGTGGACCTTGAAAGTTGAAGCAGATTGGATGAGTGTAAGTGTTTTGACTAAATTAATGGATCTACCCACATTGGCAAATGGTATGGAATAGATGAAAGCTTGCTAATTAGTTCTATTTCTAATATCTGAAAGATGATTGGTATAAATTGTATAAGCAATATCAAGGTAAATTTTATAACTATTCTTAATTAATGGATGGGTTTTGGATAAAACTAAATGATGAATTGAGATAAGACCAGTGCCTTGTTGGGCAAACAGAGTCAAATGAAAATTTAAGACCAGTGGCTTATATCGGGTAATAACTCTAACTGTTTGGCACAATACTTTGGTTTATAACTTGTATAAATGTGCAAGGAAATGATTAACAAACTATTCTTAATATCCAACTGACACAATCAAGTTTCTTGTTATTCACCAGAAGGATTTTAATCCTTTCTTGAAGAAACCAATTGAATGAACTATAAAAGAACAATAGATAATATCAACTTGGAGACATAATGACAATCTTAATTATATGGTTCTTCTTAGTGATCCAAATCAACACTTCCAGATTACTGTGACTGACTAGAAGGATTTTAATTCCTTTTAAGGAAACCAATTAATCAAATCACACAAATACAACAAATGTGCATTGACAAATCAAATATATACTTGATATGTCAATTTGAATAATAAGGAAATACTGAACTGGAGACAACCAAATAACTGAATAATTTCAACAAACAATTGATGTCAATATAAAACCACAGAATCAGAGATCTTCTATTAACTTCTTTAATTTAATACTTGCAGCATGGTCCTTTTTAAAACGTTATAAACTTATTCTATTATCTCCTACTGCTGATGATAATTGATCATCATATGTCCAACTTATATAGAAATATTTATCTTCAAAATGTCTTTTGAGAATTAAAAAGGATTAACATAACAACAACAAAGATAATGACCCTAAGACCTGCTAAGCCATGGGTATATCTGAGCAACATGATCCAGGTACTCTTGGCTTTGATGGGTATCATAAAATTCAAAAGCATTTCTAGTAATCATATCCATTGTCACAAATTTCTCTAGATGCTTACAGGCCTCCCCAGATGCCGAGTCTTTATCCTTGAGAGCTTCTAAAGCTTCATGTAATATCACCTAGCATTCTTTAATCCATTCATCTTTGCCTTTTAACTCCTTGTCATTTCTGAACAACATGGGTATACCTACCTTTGAAGCCTCAACACATTCCCTGGCATCATTGTGAAGATGGTCATGATATTTTTGATGTTGTTTGATCAAGTCTTTGGCACTAGAGGTACCTGTGGTGTTAGGAACATCCCTACTCTATATCTCATGGAGTTTCTCTTGAAGCCTATTGTTTAACCTTTCATGTTCTTGGATTACCTTATGGTTCTCAGAATAGAGATCCCAAAATTTATTCATCCAATGCATCATATTGATATGCCTATTCTGTAGCACTGCTGCAAGTGTGTCAATTTGAACTTGGGCTATTTGATCAATAGATGGTGACAGGGCACTTTGTGAACTCTCTCCTTGGATTAATCTTTTAATTGATCCTCTGAAGGCATTCTTGACAGTATCTTTTAGGAAATCATTTTCTTTTGTCAATCTTTCACAACTCAACTTATATACATCTCATTCCTTGATCAGCATTTGAGTCTGTGCTTTATTTAGTTTTGCAACTTTTATACCAATGTATGCAGTAATCAAAGGATCAATTTCTCCTGCTTTCAAAGTCATAACATGCCCAAAAGTTTTTTCAATATCTATAATGGCAGTCTTCTTATGAGGAGGGTTAAAGGTCCATATCATGAGTGAATTTTCATCATTTTTATACTTGGTACCCATGTATATCTCTGTGACACCCTCAGGAGTGAGCTTGTACTTGTCATCAGTATTTTGTAAGAAACTATCAAACACCAAGGTAGAATTTATGTCAAGTCTAGGAAATATCATGACACCGGCTTCTCTGAACAACTGTCTACCTCTGTTAGGAGTCATAGCTTTCAACTCATTGTCTACTGTTGTCTTTAACATATCAATCAATTATTTTTCATTATCAGTTGTGACATCTTCAACTGATTCCCTAAGTTATTTTCCCTTGCATTTATACAAAAATGATTTAATTTCTTGAGAATGAATAAATTGATCATCTGCAATGAAAGAATCATATGCTAACTATCTAGGATCCTCATCACGAAGCCCCTCTTCATCCTGCTCTCTATTAGGAGATTGATAACACTCCATTTTTCATTTAGAGATTCTAGTTGCCTATTCATGTAGCTCCTCTTCTCCTGTAGATTCCTCATCACCAGAAGACAACAACTCTATTTCTGTAAGCTATTTTCTCTTCTCATCTAGTTCTCTATTATACTTCTCAATTACTAGTTCAACTTCAGCTTCCTCCATGTTCCTAATAATATCATCATGTGGATATGGAATATGTGTATATCCACTGAGATTTTGTTTTCTTCTAGCAAAATCAATGAAACCCTCGAGATCAAATCCTTTTCTTGCCTCTGCACACCTCATGTTGTAATGCATCAATTTGTCCCTGATGAGACCATAACCTTTTTTAGACACCACAGTAAAATCCCTAAAGCATAAGGTACTAAGCATGAAGGATTGTTTGTCATAAGCACTTAAGTTCATCACATTAGAATAGTTCGTTTGCCTGACTATCTCTAGGTAAGCAATCCTATTAGGAACTGTCTTGGGAAATATAAATGGGGTATCTTCAAAACCATAAATTTTGACCATGGTTGAATCCTCAAAGCAATACCAATCTCCCCAGTTGTGGGTGACAGTTGGGGGACCACCAAAATCTTTTGGTCTGAGAAACCTTTTTATTTCATCTGATAGTGAATATTCACAAGGATGATTAAAATATCTATACAACACTTTTACACAATATTCTTCAAAATGAATGTAACTGGCGTGGGCAAACCTACTGTCCCATATCCTTGTCCACATTTGTACAGGTGACTTTTGTCCCCTTTTGTCTAGTTGAGAAATTCTAAGTTCACTTGGCCATATTCCAATTTCTTGGCCATAGTATAATACCATATGCATGAGGAGTGAATAATGCTCAAAAGAGATTGTTGGGGCATTGTTCTTAATTGCAATTAAACTAGAATCAATCTTTTTGAAAATATAAGCAGCATAGTCGAACTGCCTAGCATTATGACATTAGATATCTGTGGCTATCACCATTAATGGAATTGTCATAAAATCATGAACCTCTGACCCTAGGACTTGGCCAATGGAATAATGTGTATTGCATATATGGTTCAAACAAGGACACATGGAATGGAGGTCCATCATTATCATCAAAAGGCACTATTTTTCCCTCTGCCCTAGGCCTATAGAGAAGTAATCTCCATCCATTGTATGTGGTGTCCATCCTCCAGTATTCTTTGTCCAAATCTTCATATACTATGGGAAGTGTACACAAGTCATCCAAATCAAATACTTCACAAATGGCATTTTTAGATAAGTGTATAACAGGCTCTCCTTGTGGATTGCATATGGCTTTTAGGCTGGGATTGTAATATTTAGCCAAAAGTTTTAGGAGTTCCACATTCACAAACACATCAAGGATGACCAATTTTCCCAAATTCAAATGCCATGGATTAGACACTGGGACATTCCTAAATCTTCTATCATAATGGAATTTGAACAAATCATAGCCTCTGATTGGTGTCCATACATTTCCTAGGTATTTGCATTTGTCTTCTAATTTCTCTACCTCTACCTTGAGTTGTGCAAACCTTTGGGCTTTAGGTGTAGACCCAGGCAATTGGTATATCAAATCTTGATTTAGTTTTCTCTCTTTCATTTTTTCATTAGGGCTTTTGTCAATTTTTTGTTTCTTAGGCTTACTAGTTTCATCTTGTTGTTTTCTACCCTTGCCCTTTACTGGAGTCTCCATTATAATTCTGAATAGCAAATTCAAATTGTAATCCACCACATAGAGGTTTTTATGTATGTATCTGTTGTTTGAGACGATCACCGAACTCCTTTGTTCTCTCCTCCAAGTTCTCGCTTATGTGCTCCTCTCAGACAATTCTTTTGAACCCAATTGCAATGATTTCGAATGACTCTTCAAGGGATTTCTTCTCATCCTATAATTAATACTTCCAGTGCATTAATTTTCATAGTCATTGTGAGATGTCAGATCGTCATAACGTCCTTCATCAGTGGGACTTTTGTAATGTTAGGGCAATCTAATAGCTTCTTATGGCGCAAACATTTGCAGATGACTCAATCACTGTGACCCTTCATTTTGTCTCCTCGATATCACCTTTTATGAAAACATATATATGTCTGTATCGACAAGACATTTCAAGGTTTATCCAATATAGAAATGAGCACAAGAGCTGTTGTCGGCATGACTTACATTATCGTTGTGAGAACAACATCGTACTCTGATATTTCAAATATCTCTAATATAAATATCAGTATGAGTCTTGTCAAAATGTTTATCGGCTTCTCTTTACAAGGCAAGTTAGTGAAATCGGTAAGACTCAAGAAATTAATACCGATATCACTTCTCTTTATAACTTGTCGGAAAGAGTCTTATTGATGAGTGTGGTCACTATCTTCATCAGAACAACATATGATATCAGGATGACTTCATTCGAATTATCTGATCCTAGTTGTTTCCTTGATACCTTTCTTTCTATCCTTCATTGGAATGATCATCATCACATGTCACCGAAACCCTTCGTCATTTTGACTATAGATTTGGCAGGACTTGTAAACTCTACTCTGATCTGTTCCCTTTTGCTGATGAGTCATATCCTCCATATACATTGGTGTGACTTAGGCTGAAAATGCCTTATGATTGCTGAGACATCATAAGGTCAGAGACACTTTAATCTCTTGCCCTAATGTACATTTCTTCCTGATGAGTCACTAGTTCCACCCATTCCATGGGTTGTTCGGCAGGAGTCTTACTAAATTCTCTCATTGGTGTGATCTATGTTGTCGGGGGAGTGTCTAGAGTATTCTCTGATAATATTTTCTCATCCTGATGGCCCTCACATTTGATTAATTTGTCATGATTGGGGACTCTCCCTCTGATGAGGGGTCATCAGTGTTACTTCTTTCATCGGAGATTTCTAAAACTTTCACTCTGACCATTATCCTCATGCCGATACACATCTAACTCGCTTCAAATGGAACATGGATCGATATAAAAAAAACTGAGGTCTTGCCAAAATCAAAGAACTGAGGCCCCTTTTTTAAACTACGGTTTGAGAGGTGAGACAAATATTTGAGGTAAAAATCATATTATGTTTATGGAATTTATCGGCTTTTATTATGATTTTGGGCGTATGATTGTTCTGATTTGGTTGGACATGGGGTGGATATAGAAAAAATTCAAAATTTTCCTATCCCAACACCAAGAAAGAACATCCCCTTCCTAGAGGGAGCTACAATGTCTACGAGAAAGGATACTGTGAAGCTCAGCACACTCCTCCTCCATACCAACATCAAGCCACTCATTAGGATTCTTCCATCTTGCTACCACCAACTGCCCATGAGAAGATAAGGACTTAAAGTCACTCACCCTTGACCATCATGCCTCACAGAACCTCTAGCATAGAGTCACCAAATTAGGAAACTGAGAAACAATGGGAGGAAAACCATCCCAAGAATTAGACCAAAAATGAGCTTCCGTCCCTCTTTTAAAAATCTAAAATAAGCCATCCTTGACAAGCACAACCCCTTTCTTGAGCGTACTCCAAATCACCGAGCCTTTCCCCACCAGGGGATAATGAGGAATATCAATCTGAGGGATCCCCAGGAAGTATTTCTGTGTTAATATCCTAGCCCAAATCCGATCTTGCTCCACACACCACCACCAATACAATTTAGCAGCCAATGTCATCCCAGACAATGACAACTGCCTTAACCCAAGACCACCAAACTGCTTCAGGCTACAAACAATGTCCCATCTGACAAGGCTCCATCTAGAGGACAAGCTACTAGCCCATAAAAACTTTCTTGCTAAGGAATCCAATTCCCTAACATAACCCAATGGGGCCACCTAAATCATACATCTATAAATGGGGAGGGCCTGCACCACATACTTGAGCAAATGAACATGACCTACAAAGGACAACCAACGATGGGTCCAATGATTAACTTTCACACAAAATTTATCTAGAATATTCTACCAAGAATCCCTGGGTAGCCTTCCAACAGAGATGGGAATACCAAGATAGGTCAAAGGGAGAACCCTAGTCTGAAATCTCAAGATATGAGCAATTCGCCTCTGAATGGAACCTAGAGTATTGAAGCAAAAGATGGAAGACTTATCTTCATTAACTAATTATCTCGAAGCAACAAGATAAACATCCAACACCTTGCACAAAATTGAAGCTTCCCTAATTGTATCCATACCCATCAAAGCAGTGTCATCCACAAACTACAAGTGAGATTGCAGAGGTAAACCACCTCCCCACCCCCACCCCTGAATGAAACCTAACTCCACATTCCTTCTTATCAAACATCCCACATATCTACAAGTCATGGTGTGTCTCTACCGGAAGCCAGAATGAAGACTGTTGTGGTCCGGTGAACAAGAACAGAGCATGTGGCAAGGTCTGACAGATTGGTCCGGATCTCTCAGAGGAAGTGTCTTGGTGCAGTGCGGATTTGGGGAAGTCAAGAGGACTACCTTGAGTGGTATATTCCAAGGATATAGCCTCCGATGATGGACAAGGAAAAAGTTATGAATAGTTGAGTACCAGATTCCTGAGTGACAATGAGAACAGAGGAAGAACTAACTGACAGAACATCAAACTATTTTCCGGATGTGTTACTGTTGATGGTAAAGGTTGTGAAGGCATGAATCATGTTTGGCCGACATGATTAATGATATCTACAAGTATATGCTTGATCCGCATTACTTGGTATGCAAGGATTCAGCCGACAGAACAGAGTTTGTGAGAAGATAGACTATTCCGGTTGCTGACTAGAAAGATAATGAAATCACTAGTGCGGATATATATAGTGGATGGATTCAGTTGTGAAGTGTGTTGTTGTGTTGTGTGGAATGCGAAAAAGTATAGAGCAGAGTAAAAACAGCCAGAGAGATCCGGTATGTGAAAGGAAAGCAGAATAAAGAGAAGAAAAAAAAATGAAGTGCAGCAGATCAGTGTACTGAGCCTAACTGGAACTGAACTTCAGCATATGTAGATGCTTCCAATCAGTTCAAGTATTGTATAACATTCTTTTGTAGACAGTGTGTCTCCTTGTAGGCAGTGTGTCTCTTTGTGAGCAGTGTGCTCGGGCAGTGAGCCCTAATTGGCAAGTGCCATTTTATAATTCCTTATTCTTCTAATAGAGAATAATCTTTGGGTTAATCACCCCGTGGTTTTCTCCCTTAACAGGGTTTCCACATCAAAAATACTGTGTCATGTGTTTTTCATTTCATGGTAATGTTTGTTTGTTTGATTCAATGCTACATTGATTAATAAGAAAGTTCAAAAGAAGAAATAATTAGGATAACTGATTCACCCCTCCCCCCTCTCAGTTATCAACAATTGGTATCAGAGCTAAGTTCCTCCTAATAGAGCCTAACAACTTGAGGAAGATCTGGGAGTTCAAATGGATGCATATGGTTTAAAGGAGCAACTCAAGACTGCCCTTGAGGATCTTGAACAGTCAAACTCTGAAGTCAATGAATTAAAGGAAAGACTCAAACAGGCTGATGAATTCATGAGAGAATTAAAGGACAAATTAAGTCTCTCTATGAAAAAGAGAAAGGAGCTGCTCCAACAATTGGCAAGACAAAGTGAAGAAAGCAATACAAATGAAGAATTGACTGAGAAAACCAAGTTATGTGAAAAATTATCAAAAGAAGTCATTATGGTAAGACATGAAATGGAATCAGGAGTTATAAAGTTTACTCAAGAGATTGAAGAGAAAAGAAAAGCTGAAGACAATCTAAGACAATCTCTTAAGGAGAAATCAGAAGAATGCCATCAGATGGACAGAATTATCAGACATCTTGAATCTGATCTTGAAGATGCCAAAGATAATGAAGAAAAACTTGAGGATCAAATTGTCTCTCTCAAAAGAGACCTTCAAACAACAAATGAATATAAAGAGAAATTCAAGATAAGTTCTGCTCAACTTGAAGTTCTTCTTGGAAGTTAAAAGAAGACAGATGACAAGTATGGTTTGGGATATGAGAAAGGAGAAAGCTCCGGATCCGGTCAAAAGAATTTTGGATCAGAAAATCCAAGGAATAGGCCTAGAAGATCTCCAGTAAGACAGCCCAATGCTCAAAGATATCCATCCTTCAATGGATACTGCCACAGCTGCAACCACTTTGGTCACAAAGCTAATCAGTACAGAAAGAGAATGAATCAGATTAATTCATCCTTCTCTGGACAGTGCTTTAACTGCAAAAGGTATGGACACAAGTCTCATGAATGCAGAAATATGCAAATAAACAAATCATTCAATGGTAGATGCTTTGCATGCAATAGAGTAGGTCATATGGCTAATCAATGCAGATCAAGAGGTTATCAGTCAAATATGCAAAGAAATGTTATTTGCCAAATCTGTAATAGGTCCGGTCATAATGCTAAAGTCTACAGAAGCAAGAATCAGGACAAAAGAGGTCCGGTGTATAATCAGATTCAAGACAAGGGTAAACAAAAGACGAATGCAGATGAAGTTAGGAATCAGATGAACAAGATTTGGGTAAAGAAAAGTTCAGAAAATATAGAAGTTGGATCCGCACCAGACTCTGGTGTTGATATTCCTTCTGGAAATTAAAAGGTGAGCTCTGGCTTAGGGGGAGACTCAAAGAAAATCTTGTTCCCCCAGCCAATCAAATGGTGCCGGATGTGGCACAAGATGCGGAGTAAAGGGTTTGTAGATATAAGTCTTGAGATGATCCAGATAAGACTTTAGAGGTCCGCATGAAGATGTCAAGAGGTTGTGATCGATCAAGCAAGACCTGTTCCGGGAGATGCTCCAGAATGACAGAGGATTACAAAAGGGTCCAGAGAGATCTGGAAGTGCATTATCTTATTTTGCGGATTGGACAGAGTGTTTGGGATGTCCTTGTGATGTGTTATCTTGATTTGTTCATGGTTCTGCACGATGTTCATAGACCAGGACTGATCCGGTTCTTCAAGTTATCCAAATAAGGCAAACCAGAATAATATAGGTCGAGCATTTATTGCCATCAGATATTAGGGTTTGCGGAGCAATATAAGGGATTTCTCATAAATCATTTGCTCATTCTGCACTCAAGAAGAAACAAAAAGTGGAGCTCTGCAACAAGATTCATCAAGCACACCAAAGATCTCCTGCCGAAGTCATTGCATAAAGAAATCAATCCAACCACTCCGTGCAAACTGAAGGCGCATAAGGTATTCTCAATTTTCATTATCTCACTGCAAATCTTTGAAGAATGGCTACTCTAAATATAGTTAAGATCTCTGATAGACCTCGCCCCACATTCAAGAAACATCCATACAAATCTTTGGAGGTAGACCCACTAGGAGCCTTCTCTAGTGTTCCGCATGGTGTATTACATACAGAGGACATTAGGGTTTACATCCATGCAAATTTTGAAGACTTTGGAGAATCAAAACTGATGGATATCTATCACAAACAACTGATAGATGACTCCTTTGAGATCAAACCTCAGTACAAAGCCATCCGGGACAAACACTTTGCACAGTGCATTCATTTCCCCTGTTTTGAAGAAGATGAATGGGTCCGGTATGTACTAAGTAGAGTACATGACAACTTCCTATGGTTGAACAAGCCCTTCAAGATCACCAAAGATGCAATTAGGGTTATAACTAGTCTGCACTCATCCGGTGGATTACCTGTTCTCAAGTCTGTCAAAAATCAGACAGTTAGTGATGCAACCGGATCCAAGTTTGACAAGAGAGCTATGACAGTTGATGACATCACTGAACCGGATGTCAAATTTGCATCTATGATAATTGGTTACAAAATCTATCACTCCAGTAGGGAAAATTCAGTACCGGGAACTGCAATCTACACAGCGTATCAAATGTTAAAGGAGAATGCAGACTATGACTTGTGTGAGCTTCTTGTAAGCCAACTTTTTGAAAATCTGTAGAAGATTAAGAAGGACAAGAAAAACTCCTTCAAGTATGGCAATCTGATCCTTTGTCTCTTCTTTTACTACATGAATGAACTTCCCGGATCCAGTGGATGGATATGGCAGAATGACAGACCGGTTGCCATCCAAATCAGAGACTATTTGCATGGACTTGGGGATGCTAAAGCAAGAAATACAGCTCTATGGGGCTATTTCAAGAACTTCCAAAGCATGATGCATGCAAGAGAAAGAATACCCCAATCCCTTGTTGAAAAGTACAAAGACACAGTATGCTTCATGGTAGAAACAGATCAGTGTCTAATGGAGGCAGTAGAACCAAGAACTGTATGGATCATGCCCATGGGGTATGAAGTGGATGAACAGATAGTGGAACTGCATGTTCAACACATGCTAAGTCAGCCCAAAGATCCAAAGGCAGAAAGGTTCGGAACATTTGAGGAACTAAGTATCAAAATTCACGTTGAACTCCGAGAACCGAAAATCAAAAGGAAGGTGAGAAAAGAAGTAGAGAATATTGCTCAAGGCCTAGGCATTCCAAAGGAGGCACTTGATGCCAACCGGGAAAAGAGGAGAAAGGCTGAGGAAGAAAAGAAAGAGGCAGAAAAGAAAAGTAAAGAAAGTGTTCCAGTTGAAACTTCCACCCGGACCAGATCATCAAAAAGATCTGCACCTCCCACAACCAAAAGTTCAAAACTGGAAGTCTAGGCATCCGGTAAAAGATCTAAGACAAAAGCCACAAGGGCTTATGAAAGCCAAAAGGATGAAGAGGAAACTGAGTCAGATGAGGGAGTAAAAGAAATAAAGAAGCAAAAGAAGAAAGGATCCGGGAAACCCTCCACAGGCCAAGACAAGGAAGAAATGGCAGAGGAATTTGCTGAAAAGCCCACTCTATCCCTAGACAGTGTAGTCAAATCAGTCACTGTGGATGGGAACCTTCAACCAGTAGCTGAATTCTATGATGACTACAATGAGGCAGATCAAAAGATCCTGCAGGAAGCTACAATCAGGTACCTGAACATTTACAATAAAGCTTTTATTGAGATTATCTCTGAAATTCCTAAGAGTCTAGAGAAGGAACTAGAAATAAGAGAGAACAATGCCATGGCAAAAGACCTTGAGATCAGAGAACATATAGCTATTCAGCTATATCCTTCAATTGATCACAAAACAATGAACATGGTATTCAAAGACTGCAAGGATGAATTCAAGAGCAAAGCAAGGATGAATCAGCTTATGCTTGGTGAGACCGACAAGGTAGCCAAGGACACTGAAGAGATTCTCCGGAAAACCTTCAAAAGGTTTAATCTTCCTGTTGTAGAGGACCTAGGTGCAGAAACAGCTGTGGACTTGGAATCATCTGCTCCGGAAGAAGTGGCCCTTGAACAGACTAACATCTCTCCTCCGGTTTCCCCTACAGTCTCTGGATCCCAAGAAGAAGAGAAACTACAGGAGAAAGAAGCAGCAGTTAAAGAAAAAGAGGTTGACAGCACCAAGGATGCAGAGAAAGAGAAGACCCCAACAGAGAAAACCACAACTGAAAGTGGTAAGAGTAAGGAAGCAGAAAAGATTCCAAAGGACAAAACTGCAGAAGAGAAGAAACATCTGTCTCCGGCAAGAGACACTGCACAAACTGTTCAAGAATTCTTGACAAAAGCCACTATAGAAATTGATGAACTAGACCTGCTAAAAGGACCATTAGATTTTGACTCTTTGTCACCGGTACAAACAATGAAAATAGCCTCATTTGCAAATGAGAAAGTCAAAGAGAAACTACTGAAATCTCACATGGAAGACTGTGAGCTTATGGAGGTAGCATTTGGAGTGCTGGAAAAGATCATGCCATCTTTTCAGAAGGATCCCATAGCCTCCTCTTCTGGTAATCTCAAAACCTTAGTCAGCAGTGTTGGTACACATTTTGAATCTCTAAAAAAATCAGTTGAAGAAAAGGTCCGGAAGGAGTTTTTGAATAAAAGGTTCTTCGAGGTTCAGGGTTTGATCATTAATGATAGGAGAAACATGAACATTGGGATAAAGAGCTTAGAAAATGCTCTTAAGGATGGCGGTGAAATATACAAATTTTGTATCTCCTGGTCCAAGGTAACAGTGGACATTGAGAAGAAAATAAAAGAGCAAGAGGACACACTACTAGGCTTGTCTCAAAGTTTTGATCCTCTTTCTTCCTCTATAACAAATCAAGAATGTCAGACTATTGCAGTCTTGAGTGAAATCAAGAAATTGGAGAAGGAAAGGAAAAATAGAATAAGCAGGTTGAGTGAGCTCAGGGCGTTAATTGTCCCTAAGCTAGAGGCCATGCATGAGGCCATAGTAGAAGCTCAAATCACAGCTGATGTAGAGGCATCCACACTAAAACATTAACACCTAGCATGGATGTCTGCAGCCCATCATCATCATCATCATCATCATGTTTCTTGCTAACACTGTCAGCATCATCATATTTACTGTCGCCGACTGATATCCTCCTGGTGACAAGCTTTCACCCTTTCGCATGTCTACAGCATCATCATATTCGGTAGCATCATCATGTTCGACCAGCGCGAACATCCTCCTGACGTCCACTGTTCACTTCAGCGACAACTTCCGTCTTCACTATCTTCAGCATCATGATATTCAACATCATGATAATCAACAGGATAAAGAACATCCGGTTCCTTCCATTTATCCTGGTGATGACGATCTTTAACTCTTCGCACCTTCCCTTCCGATGCTTGCGTCACCCGATATCCTGATGACGATGACATCACCTGCAGCTCCTCAATATCCTGCTGCTCCGAAATATCCTGATGACGTATATCCTGATGATCTCTTCAACACTTAGTCAAAAAAATTGAACTTTCACTCCCGCATCTGCTAGCGATACGCGGATGATGGGCACCCCCGAGAGATGATCCTGACGGCGATATATACACTGAGTATATATCCGACTTAAAACATCCTGATGCACTTGCAACATGCAATCGAAAGCATCATGCTCATCTCCACTTATCCGGATGACGATGCCCGAAGCGACTGCAGGATATTCATCGAAATATCCTGATGATGCCGTTTTGACGAACTTTCACACTTAGCAGATTTTCACTGTTCTGATCCGCCGAACCTCCTGGGATGACTCGATCCACTTCCAGGGTGATCTTCCACACTTTATCAGCTCGACCTAGCACATGCCCATGCTAGGGTCTTCAACATCTCTCGACGGCGATCCTGCACACCTGCATGCAAACAAACAAACTACAATCTAACCTACTGTACATTGCCATTCCACCGATCAGACGAATCAACTGGTGGAATGGATCAGTGAATCCATGAAAGCACCCAACCAGCAAATCGATCAAATAATGGAATTCAACAGAGGATGAACAATAACAGGATCTTTATTGATTTCAAAGATGCAATACAATATACTGTCTCTCACACAGCACAATCTAACTCCCCTGCTTAAATGCAATACTATGATCGATGATCTACAGTCAACCAATCCTCATGCTTAAATAGATTTTCCTACGAGTACTACTGACCTGACTCCAAGCGGCTGGGAAATCTCTCCAGGCGGCTGGGAGATCCAACCGGACCTACAGCATGACAGCTGTCTAACAAACTAACTAAAAATAGAAAAGCATGGTCAGCATGATCTTAGTACAGTCAGCATGACCTTATTACATGCATTTGGTCTTATCAGACCTTCTTGGAAACATAAACAAGACTCAAACTAACTAACTGCCTCATGAAGGCCAGCTGTCAGGTAGGTGCTCCTGCACCAACAGCCCAGACAAGTGATCCGAAAGATCTAAAAAGGGCAGATGCATTTGCATTTTTGTTGAGTGGTCACATTTCAATTTTGGATAGAATGAAGGAAAGTTGGGCTACAGAACTGATCCAATTGAAGACATCCTTTGCAGACATTCTTCAGTTTATGTGAGTATGTAATATGCGGCTAAGTATAGTAAATTTTTAAAATTTTTGTATGCGGACCCTACCCTTTGCCATTGATGTCAAAGGGGGAGTGAGGAGCAGTGAAAAATGAGGAATCCAACCAAGGGGGAGTTCCGGAAATTGTATATAAAGATAGAGCATCAGCCAAGGGGGAGCATAGTGTAAACACTTAGTCATTTTTCACTAAGTGTTGCCATCAATGCCAAAGGGGGAGATTGTTGGCAAGAAACACTATATGGAATCATGGTTGTTGTCATTGATGGCAACAAAGGTCATCCCACATATCCGCAAGTCATGGTGTGTCTCTACCGGAAGCCAGAATGAAGACTGTTGTGGTCCGGTGAACAAGAACAGAGCATGTGGCAAGGTCCGACAGATTGGTCCGGATCTCTCAGAGGAAGTGTCTTGGTGCAGTGCGGATTTGGGGAAGTCAAGAGGACTACTTTGAGTGGTATATTCCAAGGATATAGCCTCCGGTGATGGACAAGGAAAAAGTTATGAATAGTTGAGTACCAGATTCCTGAGTGACAATGAGAACAGAGGAAGAACTAACTGACAGAACATCAAACTGTTTTCCGGATGTGTTACTATTGATGGTAAAGGTTGTGAAGGCATGAATCATGTTTGGCCGACATGATTAATATATCTACAAGTATATGCTTGATCCGCATTACTTGGTATGCAAGGATTCAGCTGACAGAACAGAGTTTGTGAGAAGATAGACTATTCCGGTTTGCGACTAGAAAGATAATGAAATCACTAGTGCGGATATATATAGTGGATGGATTCAGTTGTGAAGTGTGTTGTTGTGTTGTGTGGAATGCGAAAAAGTATAGAGCAGAGTAAAAACAGCCAGAGAGATCCGGTATGTGAAAGGAAAGTAGAATAAAGAGAAGAAAAAAAAATGAAGTGCAGCAGATCAGTGTACTGAGCCTAACCAGAACTGAACTTCAGCATATGTAGATGCTTCCAATCAGTTCAAGTATTGTATAACATTCTTTTGTAGACAGTGTGTCTCCTTGTAGGCAGTGTGCCTCTTTGTGAGCAGTGTGCTCGGGCAGTGAGCCCTAATTGGCAAGTGCCATTTTGTAATTCCTTATTCTTCTAACAGAGAATAATCTTTGGGTTAATCACCCCGTGGTTTTCTCCCTTAACAGGGTTTCCACGTCAAAAATACTGTGTCATGTGTTTTTCATTTCATGGTAATGTTTGTTTGTTTGATTCAATGCTGCATTGATTAATAAGAAAGTTCAGAAGAAGAAATAATTAGGATAACTGATTCACCCCCCCCTCTCAGTTATCAACAATCCACAAACTACAAGTGAGATTGTAGAGGTAAACCACCTCCCCACCCCCACCCCTGAATGAAACCTAACTCCACATTCCTTCTTATCAAACATCCCAAACCTTTAACAAGAAGAAGAAATAAGTAAGGAAAGAGGGGGTCACCTTGTCGTAAACCCCGAGAGGCACCAAAAAGCTCAGAGTGCTCGCCATTTATTAACACAGAGAAGGAGACCAAAGTAACACAACTCATAACCCAATAAATCCACTCATCCCCAAAACCAAAAGCACCCAGAACCTTCCGAAGGAAGGACCACCGAACTCTGTCATATGCTTTAGCCATATCAAGCTTGATGAACATCACCTTATCTTTGGAACTGGCCATAGAGTGAATGGTTTCAGTTGCGATAACAACCCCATCCAGAATCTGCTATCCTACCACAAAACCACTATGTTCCTCAGAGATCAGCACTTTAAGCCACTTTTTCAGCCTATTAGCAATCAATTTAGAGATAATTTTATAAAACACATTGCAAAGAGAGATAGGACAAAATTGAATTAACCTATTTGCCCTATCACACTTTGGGATGAGAGAAAGGAAGGTAGAATTCAAATCCCGTAACATCTATTTATTCTTCTGAGACTCCTGGACAACCACCAACAAGTCCAACTTGATAATCTCTTAGAATTCTTGAAAGGACTCAATCGAGAATCCATCAAGGCCAAGAGCTTTCCCCCTCTTCATCTGAAACATAGTCCCCTCTATCTCCTCAATTGAAATATCACTCATAAGATGCTCATTCATCTCCCTAGAAACCAAAGAAAGGGTACAAGAAATGACCCGAGCTTCCTCATCAGAACCCCCTACAAGTCCTCCCTGAATAAGGAAGCAAAATACTACATAGCTTCACGCATGATTTCATGAAAAGAAGAAAAAGTCTCACCCTTGTCATTCACCAGAGAAGAAATACAATTGCCATGTCTCCTGGCTTTCACCAAGTTGAAGAAAAAAGTAGTATTTTTATCTCCTTCTTGAAGCCACTCAATTCGGGCCTTTTGTTTCCAAAAAACTTCCTCTCGCAGTTCACACTCTTCCAGTGCTTTCAAAGCCCTAGTCTTTTCTCGCAGCAGGTCTTCAGTCACACCATCCTCCCTGATCAACCTCATAATACCATCCAACTCAGCCTAGGCAGTAGTCTTAGCATGGAAAATGTTTCCAAAGCATTGTTGTTTCCAACGTTTAAGCTGATACTTGAAAAATTGAAGTAACTTAGCAAAAGTATACATTGTTGTACCATAAGCATGTCTACCATACCTCCACCTCTCAGCAACATAGTCATGGGGAGAGGAGTCACACAACCACATAAGCTGGAACTTGAAAGAAGGAGACTGAGGCACACGAGCTAAAGAAATAGCCAGCTTGATAGGCCAATGATCTGAGCCCCTCGAATCCAAAATTTTAGAGCTAGAAGACCACAACCCACCAACCTAGTAGCAAGAAACCAGAAAGCGGTCAAGTCATTCCACAATGCAATTATCCCCAACCCTCTGATTGTTCCAAGTAAAATGGCCATTAATGGGCTTGATATCAACAAGATTTAAAGCTGAGATATCCTAAAGTAGCAACGCAGAAGGCTCTAGCCTCGCAATACCACCCTACTTCTCAGCCAACTCAGAAATAGCATTGAAATCTCTAGCCATAATCCATGGATGGAAAGGGACCATGCTTCAGACAAACTAGATATGGGACCACAAAAGTTTCTTACCCTGAAGCTTAGTAGGTACATAGATATTGGAGAAGAGAACAAACTCCCCCATCTCAAAACAAGACACAATCATAGAGATAGTGTAGTGCCCCTCACTTTGCTTCTATCAGATTGGTGGTTATCCTAGTAGGACTGGACACTATGACTTTCTATTGGATGATGGATTCTCTGTTATTATGCTAGTTGATTATGGACCTATTGTTATGATTATGTTTGATTACTGGTATTTTATGCTTTCACAATTTGATGGACATATAAGATGTTATGGATTAATGTTATTATGAGTTTAATGTGTTATTCGATCATAGTTATGATACTTTAATGGTGTTGTCATGTTAGATCATTATATAATTGATTATTCTATTCTGTTGATAAGTAATCAGAAGTTATGTGTAATGTAGTTATTTATTGATGTGTTTATGTGAATGGAACAATGTCACATTACTCATGTTTGAGTACCCTGCCACACTGCGACTTCTGTTCACTGTGTATATGACTGCATGTTTTTATATATATGTTCAACCCTTTTGTTTGTTACAAGCTACAGGTACCAGGCACTGACTCCACCTAAATTAACAGGTCTAAGCATGCATTCACCAATGGAATTGTTGATCGGAGTTGGCATAAGGTTCCCTACTCATTCAACATCCTCGAAGAGGATAAGTATCCAGTATTGTATCCATTCGTCACCATCAGTTGGATTGTTTGTTTCTGTTGCTATTGACATGTCTTGTAGTCTTGTATGATGGTCAGGTATTGTTCTATAGGTTGGGTTTATTCAATTAGAAATGTTTAATTTAAGTCTTGGTCAATGCTTCATTAAAACAATGTTAATTTCAAGCTAAAGCTAAATAAACATTTATAAGGGAAATTAAGTGTTGTTTACTAATTATAAACAATTTAATTATTTTATAATTATTAAAATTAACATGAAAATAAATAAATTTGATAAATGATTAAATAAAATAATAAATTACAAGTTGTAATTTGATAAAATTAAAATGGAAATAAAATACATAATTAAATATGTATAAACAATTATAAATTTTGATAATAAATTCATAGGTAATATTAAAATAATAAAAAAAATTAATGAATATTGTATGGTTGTCACACAGAAACCAGGACATGGGATCATGAGCCATTCCTCCTAAGAAGGTGGGAAGATTTCTCACTCTAAAAAGCAATCAGATGGAAAAGATTGGGGAGGTTTTGGGAGGAAGTAGAGAAATTTTTACAGAATTGGCAGAGGAGGAAATTGCAGGTTTCGGGGTAGAGAAGAGGTGGCTAGTTGGATTTGAGGAGCAATTCCAATCTTCTGTCAGACAAGCATTTGGAATCTAGGTTCATTCTTTTCTGAATTTTATCTGTCTTTTTGAAGTCCTTTCAACAAATCTGTCAATGTATTGCTGCCTGTATTCTTCCAGCCATTTGTATTAGCCCTATGTAATGGCCATCGATGCACCTTGATAATGGTTTTAGGCATTTTTGTATAGTAACAATTTTATTTTCATCAAACCTATTCTATGTGTAGCCTGCAATTATTGTAAAAACCATGAGAGGATGGTTCTTGTGGCATTTGTCAAATGGTTTACATTTTCTATCTTGCATCAGCATAATACCTGCCAAATCACTCCTTTGAGAGCATTGATGAGTATCCATAACCTGATCCAAAGCTTCTACCTAGCCAATGTTTCCTGCCCACTTCTGTATAGACCTTCGAGAGAAGAATGGTAGTTTTTACAATATTTAGGATCTAAATAAACACAAAAACAATGGAGAGCGACACTGCTGATACTCCTAAGTCTATATTCATATGTAATCTACAGGCACCAAGAAAATACATTGGCACAAGGTGTGTATGTGTATTTTCTTAATTCAGTTGTTCAAAATTATTAGCAATGAAAGAAGATAATTCATAGATGTCTCTACCTTTGCATGAATAATTACTCTGAATTCTATGATTTGTGTAACTTAAACACATCAAAGGACAAAACACTTTCCCTATTAAACTGCCAGGTTTGACGTAAGTAGGGGAATTAAACACATTTATTTTTTAAACTGTTAGAATGATATTAGGCACAATAAGAAAATAGTTCCAGTAATACTCAAAATCTTAATTAAGAAAATTAACTAAAGCTTCGAGAAATTTTATTAGAACCTGAAACTCATAAAATTAATCTTCTAAATAATTACAAACCAAGCTTCTAGAGACCAATTTGTCATAAAAGCTATTAAAGTTTATCCAATCTCATCTCATTTGGCACAGGAAGGTAAATTATCTTTAATAATTTTTGATAGATTCAATTTTAGTAACCATTTGTAAGATACTTCTAAGCCTATATTCATTTGTGATCTCCACTCACCAAGCAAACACATCCATACGACCAGCATAGATTTATCAGGTATCTCAATGATTAAGTTTAAGGCATCCTCAATAGGGTTGTGCGCCAATTAGCTTGCCAATCGTCGGTGCTTGAAAGTGTTTAAAGCCTTTTCAACAAATTCATTTTGTGCGTTTCCCTTAGGCATCGCATCCCATGAGATTTTATCTCTTTAAGACAACCTGCTAATTAATTTATGCGCCTGGTCTATGCATTCAAACTGGTGATCAAATAAACTTTGCCAACTTATGGGAAAGGCTTGTTCAACTCTTTGTAGTTTAGAGGAGCCAAGGAATCAAATGGTTTAATCTTTTATGTTTCTTTAAAAAAATGCACAACCTGAAATTAATTCCTCAAAAGGCGATTCATGATTTTCTGTTTGCGCTTCCCTTCAGCTCTTATCATGATATCAAATCTTGCAATTTAATATGCTGGTCTGAGTTATTTGCTTTCTACCATACTCTATTTTATTGTTTTATTTTCTCAGATGATTAAATGAATAGAGGGGACAGGGTTTGTGTTTGATAAATGACTATGATATTGAATGATTATAACCAACTTTAGTAGATAATGAAGCTGTCAGTGTCCAAATGAATTCATTCACCTTCTCAACAATGTTCTTGCCATGCATTTATCATAATCTAATCTCTCAACGCCTCTCATGGCTGTAATGAGGAGTGTGTTCCATTTCTGCGTCTCATTTCAGGAAAGTTAAAGTACATTAATGCCTTAAGAAATTATATTTCCTGTAGTTAATGGACATTAAAATCTAAAATTTAGGCAATTTAAGTTGAATCGCCCTCTACAATGGGTGCCCAGTAGGGAAAAGGTGAAGCGTATATCTCTTGGGCTATTTCTTTTAACCTGCAAATGGAGAGCTCATAAAAAAATGTAAAAAATGGTTTGTCAGTTAATAAAACTGCAGCGTTAAAACTGTATATAGGCATTTTAGCTGTAAAATACAACTGAAACTTAAAAAAAAAAAAAGAATTTAACATAAGAAAGCAGAGATTTTGATCAAACTGTCAAAATTTATATAGGATTATGATGATATGTTTATTAGGTTTTTATATAAATTACTTGTACTAAAGTAGTTTATAGTAATTTTAAAGGCACAATTGAATAGATAACTGTTATGTAAAAGAATATATATATATATATATATATATATACTAGATTAATTTCAATGTTCGTTTATTTCTCTTGGATGGAAAATATTTACTATCCAATGAGTATAGAATTATTTAATTATTATAATTACTATTATTATTATTATTATTATTATTATTATTTGATCCATAATCTAGGCATAAGGGAGCCGTACCCCATAAACATTAAGAACTTAAAAAAGTGAAGGAAGCAAGCCCTTGCCACAAGGGGTGCAAAATAAGAAACACCAGATCTTTCCTAAACTATTCTCACTATGAAGAACTAGAGCTAAATTCACCACCGAATCTTCTTGCTGAACTCCAATTTTGGCTTGTAAATCACTGGCAGACAACCAAGGGTTCTTGCTATGACATCATAAGGCAGGGTAAAGCCATAACTGTTGTATTTAAGACAGACAACTGAGAGGGGGGGTGAATTAGTTGTTACCAAACTTCTATTCTTTATATACTTTAAAGCTTTTTCTATTTCAATAGCATATCAGAGATTCAATCATGAAGCACAATGCATGAACTTGAGAGCATAAACAAATTCAACATATACAACACAAAGATTTTTAAGTGGAAAACCTGGTTAAGGGAAAAACCACGGGGTGACTAACCCAAAATTCTATTCTCTGTTAAAAGAATAAGAAGAATGAAATGGCACTTGCCAATTAGGGCTCACTGCCTACAGGAGACACACTATCTATAGAATAATATAAATATTACATACTTGAACTAGAGATCAACATCTTCACTATGCTAGAGTCAGTTCTATTTAAGCTCAACACCTCTACTCTGCTTTTCCTTCTTCTTCCTTACCACTTTCTCATCGCTACGAAGATACTTTTAAATGACTTCAAAAATCTTATTTATACATGACATCGACTTTGGAATGATCATCAAAGTTGGCACAACACATACTTTATTTTATTACATAGCAATTACAAAAATACAACTTGACTTGTTACAAAAACTTCATGCGCATCACTACACTGTCAGCCACACATATCTGGGACTTCAATCTTCTTCGAGGAACACGCCATGCTTCACAAAATATCTTCAAGATCATCTACAACATGCGCAAATCATTCGGTCAGCCAAGATTAGGAAGAACACCATCACCTGAAGGTAAATCTTCAATTACGAGCTCAATCTTCAATGCGGACCACCAACATGAACTGGACACAATCTAGAGACCCCCACAAGCTTGCTTGAATCACCAAGAACATCTGCACCACTTCTGCTTACTGAAATCATTCGCATCTTCATCTAGAACCTCAAGAACACAGTTAGTCATCATTATCACATTAGAAGGATTGCTTGTGGACCTCTGAACCACGAACCAATTAAGTTGTCAATTCACATTTGCTTCCCAAACATGCCACCAGATCCACAGAACAAGATATTGCATTTCCAGATCTCATCAAACCTATTTGTGCCACTTTGTCATCTCTGAACAACTGCCAAAACTATTTTTATTCATATGGCCATAACTTCTCCAAATTTTCATGTGGATCTCTAAAATCTTGGCTGGAGCACCTTCAGACACATATCTGCAAACCCCTTGATGCGCACACTCTGATCTTCAATTGACTAGGATTTTTAATTTATAGAACTTCACTGTCTTCACTATCCTTCTCTATTTCTGATAGGGCTAATTTTCTCAATATCCTTAGCACACAGCTCATCCAATCCTTGACATCAATGCAACAAAAGTATGTTGACATCAATGACAACACCGGTTAGGTCCATACTTGCAACAATCTCCCCCTTTGTCATTGATGGCAACATATGATGTGAAAAATTATTTTAACCATCAAGACAAGAACTTCTCCTCATTGACTGACATGGCTCCCCCTATCAACATCAATCATTCATATGTTTTCTCTTCCTTTACTGCTACCCCTTTGATCATGAACCACTTTTTGTTTTTCACATGTCTTCTCTCCCCATTTTACATCAATGGCAAAGGACACATACTTGTAACCACTTCTCATACTTTAGAATCATGTTGACTTCTCCCCTTGAGTGGCAGCTTCCTAACACCAATCTGGATCACAAAGATATGACTATGGGATCCACTAGACTGATGCACATCAGTGCACCTTAATTTAGAAACAGAGGGATAATAACCCCTAACTTCTCCTTGAGATACTCAAAAGAGTCTTTAGGTAGAGGTTTAGTAAAAATGTCTGCAATATGATCCTTTGAAGGCACAAACTCCAGTCTGACTTCAATCTTGTTCACTTGTTCTCTCAAAAAGTGAAACTTGATGGATATATGTTTTGTCTTTGAATGCAACACCAAATTTTTTGATATGTTTATTGCACTTGAATTATCACAGAAGATTGTGATAGGTTCTTCATACTCCACTCTAATGTCTCTTAGCATTTGCTTCATCCATAATACTTGAGTGCAACTACTTGCTGCTGCAATATACTCTACTTCTGCAGTGGACAGAGATATTGCCTCTTATTTCTTGCTTAGCCAAGAAACCAATCTTTTCCCCAAAAAGAATGCACCACCACTGGTACTCTTCCAGTCATCCACATCTCTTGCCCAATCAACATCTATATATGCATGAAGAGAGAAATCATGATCCTTAGGATACCATAAACCATACTCAACTATTCCCTTTAGATATCTGAGAATTCTCTTAATTGCCATGACATGAGACTCTCTAGGATCAGCTTGGAATCTGGCAACAAGACCAATAGCATTCATAATGTCAGGTCTATTTTGAGTGAGGTAGAGCAGTCCTGCAATCATTGACCTATACATTTTCTGATCAGTCTTAGGAGATTCATCATCTTTACTCAGTTTACATCCAGTTACCATGGGAGTATTCATTGGCTTTGAATCTTCTATCCCAAATTTCTTCAACAATTCTTTCACATATTTGGTCTGAGATATGAAGATTCCTTTCTTTGTTTGAGTGATTTGTAGACCCAAGAAGAAATTCATTTCCCCAAACATAGACATCTCAAATTCACTTTTCATTTGATTTGCAAAAGTCTTGCACATACTATCTTTTCCTCCAAAAATGATATAATCAACAAATACTTCAACAATCAAGATATTTTCATGATCAATCTTGAAGTGCAGATTACTATCAGCAGTACCTTTGTTGAATCTAATCTTCAAAAGATGTTTGTCCAATCTTTCATATCAGGCTCTTGGGGCTTGTTTGAGTCCATACAATGCCTTCTTCAATTTGTAGACCGTATCTCCATGATCAGACAATTGAAATCCATTTGGTTGCTCAATGTATGCCTCTTCTTCCAAATCACCGTTTAGGAAAGCAGACTTGACGTCCATCTGATACACCTTGAAAACTCTGAAGGCAGCAAAAGCAAGAAATAATCTGACTGCTTCAATTCTTTCCACTGGAGCAAAAGTTTCTTCAAAGTCAACTCCTTCTACTTGAGAATAACCCTTACAGACCAATCTGGCTTTGTTTCTCATTATTTCACCATCTTCATCCAGTTTATTCTAGAAGACCCATTTAGTCCCAATCATATTTTTGTCCTTAGGTCTAGGAACAAGATCCCAAGTGTGATTTTTTTCAATCTGCATCAATTCCTCCATTCCGTTAACCCATCTTTCATCATTGCATGCTTCACTTACTATTTTTGGTTCAATCTTTGAAATCAAATAATACTTCATTGAATCTTAAGTAATTTTTCTTCTTGTTTGAACACCTTTGCTTCTATCTCCTATGATCTGGTCTTCAGAATGATTCAGTCTTACATAGCTGGGAGTTTTGGGAAGCTCTTGCACTTCTAAATCTTGAATAGGTTCATGCAAATTTGTCTCTTCTTCTTGTATTTTAGGATTCTCTGGATTAGTCTAAATTTGAACTAGAGTTGGGACTTGTTCTCCTTGATTTGAGACATCATTCTGATCATCTTCTTCATACTCATAATACCTTGAGGGATTTTCCATGCCTTCATCAACGTTCACATTTGCACTTTCTACAATCTTTCTCAATCTCTTGTTATAACACCGGTATGCTTTGCTTTGAGTAGAATATCCCAAGAATATTCCTTCATCACTTCTAGCATCAAACTTTCCAAGGTCTTCATCTCTTTTGATATAGCATTTACTACCAAAGACTCTAAAATATTTCACAATAGGAGTGATCCCAAACCAAAGTTCATAAGGAGTCTTACCAGTATTGCCTCTGATTTGTACTCGATTAAGAGTATAGACAGCAGTGCTTACAACTTCTCTCCAGTAGATCTGAGGGACATTTACTTCCATCATCATGGTTCTAGATGCTTCCTGGATGGTCCAGTTCTTTCTCTCCACTACTCCATTATGCTATGGAGTCCTTGGAACAGATAACTATCTCTTTATCCCATGTTCCTCACAGAATGATATGAACTCATTGGATGTGAATTCTCCACCTCTATTAGACCTGAGGCATTTTATGTTTATGCCAGTTTCATTTTCTACCATAGCCTTGAATATTTTAAATTTCTCAAGTGCTTCAGATTTATCTTTCAAGAAAGTTACCCACATCATCCAGGAGTGGTCATCAATCAACAACATGAAATACCTATCTCCTTGCAGACTCCTGATTCTTGCCAGACCATAGAGATCAGTGTGTACTAAGTCTAACAATCCAGTTGAAGATTGTTCCTTACTTTTGAATGTGACTCTGTTCTGCTTACCCAACTAACATTCTTTGTACAAACTATTAGTAGGTTTCACTAGTCTTGGAAGATCTCTTACAGCCTGAGTATTGCTTATCTTGATGATATTATCAAAATTTACATGACACATTCTCCTATGCCATAACCAACTCTGATTAATTTGAACAAATAAACAACTTTTGCCAGTACCAACCAAGTGGAAGCTGTTACCTTTTATTTGTGTACTAGATGCAATCTCAGTTTTAGAGCTTTCAAAGATCTTGCATTTTCCATTTTTGAATCGGAGATCATAACCTTTGTCCACCAACTGTCCAAAACTAAGGAGATTATGCTTCAAACCTTCAACATATAGAACATCACTAGTTTTGTTCTTTCCATCAAAAGAAATGGTTCCTTTGCCTTTAATTCTGCCAGTAGAGTTATCTCCAAATTTTACAACTCCACCTTCATATCTTTCTAGGTTTATGAACTTATTCTTTTCACCAGTCATATGGTGAGAGCATCTACTATCAATGACCCATTCATCCTTTTCTTCAACCTGAGTAGCTAAAGCCTTTTCTACCATTTTATGATTGATAGATTCAATAGGCATTGGATCTTCTTCCTTGATGGCAATAAACACCCAGTCACTTTCGAATTTGTTTCCTACCTCAGATTCATCATTTGTTACTCCTTCATCATCATCATCTTCTTGAACATAGTAACACTTCTTTTGGAATCTTGATCTATTAAGGTTTGTCCTTGAAAATGTTTCTAGACATCTTGAGGCAAAATGACCATTCTTGTTGTAGTTGAAACATTTGAAAGACAATTTTCCTTCATACTTATCGGATCCTCTTGGCAGTCTTTTTGCAATAAGGGCTTCAAGTTATGCAGCTTTTGACTCATCTTCTTCCAAATCTTTTCTTGCTTTATCATACCATGTTGATTTCTTTGAGGAATTTTCTCTCGAGTCATATCTTTGTTTACCTTTTATAGATGCACTAGCTTTGAAAGGAGATTCAGTCTTGGGAAGCGCATCACCAAACTTAGCCAACTCAAATGTAGATATTTTACCAACCAATTGATCCCTTGTGATAGTTGTTAAAGATCTAATTTCCTCAATAGCAGCGACCTTGTGTTTATATGCAAGAGGTAAAGATCTAAGAACTTTAGCAACAATTTCATCTTCATCCAGTACTCCACCAGCACATCTGATGCCACATACAAGCTCATTTACTTTTGCCATATATAAAGTGATGTTCTCATCTTCACTCATCCTTAGGTTTTCAAACTTTCCTTTCAAACTTTGCAGCTTGGCACACTTAACATACTTGTCTCCTTCATATAGATTTTCAAGCTTTGTCCAAATTTCATAAGCAGTCTTTAATCCCATAACATTTGTCATCTATGTATCAGACAAGGCACTCAGTAGGGCTTCTTTAGCTCGAAGATTATTTTCTACATCTCTGACTTCATCTATAGTTGTTGGCCCATTCCTTGGAGGAACATATTTAGTTGAGGTTATGTTCCAATGCTGATATCCCATGCATTGTAAGTGACATTCCATGTGGTTCTTCCAGGCAGTAAGTTTGTTCCATCAAACCTTTGACTGTCCTTCTTGTAGGTCAACATCCTAGATCTCCTCAAGTGGTCAAGCTTCTTCTAGAGGAACTTGGCTCTGATACCAATTGTTGTATTTGAGATAAACAACTATGATGGGGGGTGAATCAGTTGTTACCAAACTTCTATTCTTTATATACTTTAAAGCTTTTTCTATTTCAATAGCATATCAAAAATTCAATCATGAAGCATAATGCATGAACTTGAGTGCAGAAACAAATTCAACACATACAACACAAAGTTTTTTACGTGGAAAACCTGGTTAAGGGAAAAACCACAGGGTAACTAACCCAAGATTGTATTCTCTGTTAAAAGAATAAGAAGAATGAAATGGCACTTGCCAATTAGGGCTCATTGCCTGAGCACACTACTCACAAGAGGCCCACTGCCTATAGGAGACACACTGTCTACAACATAATATAAATATTACATACTTGAACTAGAGATCAACCTATTCACTATGCTAGAGTCAGTTCCATTTAAACTCAACACCTCTACTCTACTTTTCCTTCTTCTTCCTTACCACTTTCTCATCGCTACGAATATACTTTTAAATGACTTCACAAATCTTATTTATACATGACATTGACTTTGGAATGATCATCAAAGTCAGCACAATACATACTTTATTTTATTACGGAACAATTACAAAAATACAACTTGACTTGTTACAAAAACTTCATGCGCATCACTACATTGTCGGCCACACATATCTAGGACTTCAATCTTCTTCGAGGAACATGCCATGCTTTGCAAAACATCTTCAAGATCATCCGCAACATGTGCAAATCATCCAGTCAGCCAAGATTAGGAAGAACACCATCACCCAAAGGTAAATCTTCAATTATGAGCTCAATCTTCAATGTAGACCACCAACATGAATTGGACACAATCTAGAGACCCCCACAAGCTTGCTTGAATCACCAAGAACATCCACACCACTTCTTCTTACTAAAATCATTCGCATCTTCATCCAGAACCTCAAGAACATAGTCAGTCATCATTGTCACATTAGAAGGATTGCTTGTGGACCTCCAAACCATGAACCAATTGAGTTGTCAATTCATATTAGCTTCCCAAACATGCCACCAGATCTGCAGAACAAGATATTACATTTCCAGATCTCATCGAACCTATTTGTACCACTCTATCACCTCTGAACAGCTGCCAAAACTAGTTTTATTCATATGGCCATAACTTCTCCAAATTTTTATGCGCATCTTTGAAATCTTGGCTGGAGCACCTTCAGACACATATTTGCAAACCCTTTGATGCACATACTCTGATCTTCAACTGACTGGGATTTTTGCTTCATAGAACTTCATTGTCTTCATTGTCCTCTATTTTTGATAGGGCTAATTTTCTCAATATCCTCAGCATACAACTCATCCAATCCTAGACATCAATGCAACAAGAGTATGTTGACGCCAATGACAACACTGATTAGGCCCATACTTCCAACAATAACAAGTGATAAGATCCATGAACTCTAATTGAATGCTTACATTGCTAGAAGTTGGCTAAAACTGAGGAGCTATTCTCTGGTTGATCTTTGCTAGCAAAAAAAAAAATCCGGCAAGAACTTCTTCAAGAGAAAAGTAGAAAGCAAGACTAACCCATGATATGATTCCTAGGGTTTCCTTTGAAGAAGCCACTTTTATCAAATGGATGGGGAAAAAGAAAAGAAAGTAATCTTGACCACAGAACAACTACATCCTTTTGTAGAGAAAGACCGATACTGCACTGAGAAAACTCAACTTTGTAGTGCTCAAACTAACTATAGGAAACTATGAAGATTCTTAATGAAAAAATAGTGAGAATTAGCAATACACCACTCCGTCAACAATGATCCCTGCAAGAGCACTATTAGGCTTGTTAATTTTTTAAGGACGCTTTATTGAGCGTCAATCGTCAGAGGCCTTATGACCCCAGAAGATCCAGATTAGGAGCCTCATTTCCCTCCAAGGGGAGCCTTGGCTCCCTTGGATTTATTAAAAAAATCCTTGATTTTCTTCAACCCTAATTCTGAAGCATCTCTTTCTCTCCTTTCCTTGTTTGATTTCCTCCCCCTCTCCTTATAGATCTTTCTAAGGAAATTTAATTTCGTTTGACTAATTTATCTAACCCTGATCTGCCCGAACTCATCCTCAACTGACAAATTCTCATCTGTCACTAGATTTGTAGGGTAAAAATCTTGATCGAGGGCATTTTTAACAATCTTCTCCTCAACAATTTCCACTCCTTTTGATTTTTCAAGGAGAACTTCTCTGAAATTGGAGCTTCCTCTACCTTGGTGCTGATTTCTGCTTGGATCTCCAAAACTGCAAGAGCATTATCACTTTTGTCCTTGGAGCCTCCCATTAGATCATAATCACCATGTTACCAGAAAATGTCCCAGTCCCAGTCACCGTGGGTTGGTTTCCAAAGATGTTCCCCTACTCTAGAATCTTCTCCTGAATATTATCCTTGGGGACCTGATCTTTCTTAACCCATATGTTGGTTGAACTACTTTTTTGTCGACAAGCCTCTTCCATAGGATTTCTTCTTCTACACTTTAAACAAAATTGTTTAAATTCCTCTACTTCCAAGTTTTGGATCTAATGACATCCGTTTACACAAAGTAGAGCTTGTTTCGGGATCTTCCTTATTGCCACAATCTTTAAACGAGCATAGAGATAGGAATCACCATCGATAATGTCGCTATCCATGTCCATCAAAATTCCTAGGGATCTTCCTATTTTTTCCAAACACTCATTTGACCAATAGTCAATAGGTAGATTATACAATCTAACCTAGATTGGGCAATCATATGGCTCCATGGACAGAGGATCAAAATTTGGTTGCCACTTTTGGAGATATAGGGGGTTTTTTTCCATCATCCGTAAGCCCCTGCAAGATCTTTTCTCTTTCCTCTGCTAAAGAGAAGAGCATAATGAAGAAACCCCTCAGGAGAAATTTTATCACACTATGCACCTTCCAATTCTCTGAGACAAAAACCCTAATTTTCTCCCTAGGGTTTTTCGCTCCGATGAACCTGCAAATTATCGCCAAGTCCTTCAGCATTTCCTAGTTACTGTCACTTTCTTTTGTAAGATCAATCACCATCATTTCATGGTGATCTCTTCCTGCACATAGAGCTGCTTTAATCTCCTGGTCTTCTTTCCTCTCTTCGACCTTATTTGCCCAAGGTTTTTGATTTTCGTTGTTCCGCCCTTCCCCACTACTCTTCATTTTTTCACTAATACCCTATCTATATTTATTATTATTATTATCATCTTTCATTCCCAAGTTGTTGAAGGTATGGGTGAAAATCTAACCGAAAATTGTATATCTATATGGGTCTGTTAGTTTTATAGGTGTAATTATATAAATTTTGTATTGGTTTACTAAATCAAGTATAAGATTTAACATTTTAGTTAAGATACCAATTACAATAAATTGAATTGTTATGATTATTGATTTTATATTATTATGAAGATTTATTAATTGAATTTGATTAAAAAGGTTTGTTATCAGATTTATTAATATTGTATGGATATAGGAGTTATGAATGTAGCATTTGGGAAAAAACTGATTAGTAGACAATATGTTTGAAAATTTAACTTGTAAGTTTAATTATAAGAGGTAAATGAAATCATGTAAGTTGGTTCACTAGTCGTTATTGGGTTAGGTGGTCTTATTGATTCCAGAGGCATAGGATAAAATGGTTTGTTTTCAAGTAAAGTGTTATTATGTATTTTGGATTTATGACATCTTAAGATACATGTTGTTCTAGTTATGTATGGGATAATAGGTCATGTGAATGATGAATGTTTTCCCTTGTGGATGTAGTGTTGTCCATTTAGTTGTATTTGTCTTGTATTGAGTGTTGTGGAATGGAGAGACCTGGAAATCATAAAGATGTAATGAATATGTGATGTTATGGGCAATGGTTTAGGAGTTCTGCCCTTATGATCATGTTTTGGTATGCAAGATGGTTAATGCCTTGCAATGATCATGATTACCTATTGTTATGATGTTATCTGTCTTGCTTGATGGTTCAGGTTTATAGGTACAGGAAGGGGAGTGGCTTTCAATGTGGGGCCGATGCCCAAAGTGGCTATTAGGATAACCCATTGAAAGTTGTTAACTAAGTGAAAACCTAAAAATAAACTAGGGGGAAAAGGGTAGATTACACATTAAACAAGATAATTGTATTTCCTCTCCCATGCCTATAGTGCTCATTTAGGCTAAGGATGGGTTGAGAAGGCCTGGTCGGCAAGATCAACTTCCTTGTCCTCATGAAAGGAAGGTTGATTCCGCATGTGTCACCCTATGGGGCCAGCGTCTAGTGAGAGGTTGTCAGGATAACCCATGTTAGGACCATGCGATGACACTCTCCCTACTGTAGCCTAGTATTCCCTGCTTGGTCTCTCCCCATTCAATGTGTGTCACCTCTAGATGTGTGATGAGTTCTTTGTGATATTGACTTGTGTTGTTGAAGTCAAGTGTTGTCCTTGTTCCTTACAGTCTATTGTCTACCTGACTATCTGTTGTAGTGGGACCTTATGTTAACTCCTAGCATGGGGGGTGGACCTCAGGGTTCCACATGGTTAGGTGGATGTGCTTTATCTCCATTATTTTTTTCCTTTCCATTGTTCATGTGCGAGGAGGATGTAACTTGTGTATCAGACATCGGATCTTGTACCTGTTTATGAAGACAGTTATTTATGCTCATGTACTAGCATGTGTATTAGTTGAATCATAATGTATGTATTCAGATGTAATTAGGAGGTGATAGTATGTAAAATGAAATGATGTACTCATATGTATAAGAATTTGTATATGCACATGTAATCCTAATCATGTTGATTATTTATCTGATGTCATGATATGGAGATTAAATGTTTATTCATTTAATGCAATAGATTTAGAATGATCTACTAATGTTAGCTGATGATGTATGTTAGATTTTGTTAATCAATTTATCAGTAATGCAACCATGGAACCTTAGAGGACAAGTTGTTAGTTTAATGTTGTGTATAGATATGTTAAACATTACTCTGTTATTTCTATCATTAAAAAAAATTATTCTGCATTACATAGCATAGGTGTGCTGTTCTCTAAGGTGTTCATGGCAGGTGTTGTAGATAGAAGACTAAAAGGACAACCACCAAAGAGGGTGGATCTTCTAAGGATTCCATAAACAAGCCACTACCCCAGTAGAACCTTGAACACCAATGCACTAGCACTCTCCACTCTCCCACATCTTAGGCACTAAACTAAACATACACTCCACTAATAACTTAGTCTCCTGTAAGAAAAGAACATCAAGAGATTGACTTCTAACCAAATCATAAACAACTTTTTGTCGAGGGCCACTGTTTAAGGCCCTTACATTCTAGGATAGAACAATCATTTCAAGGGGCTCAGAAAATGAGAATCCAAAGTCTTAACAAATACCGACTCTACCAAAGTTTCCCCTGTTAATTTAATCTTTTCCAGATCCTTTTTTCTACCAAGCTTGTAAGACTTCTCCCCAACCCCTTTTTTTGGATCCTTTTGATGAAGACCCAAATGAGAAGAAGAAGATTTATTATTCTTCACCCCCTCAGTACCTGCATTCAAAATAAGAGGAGATCCATCCCCACCACCCTTCTTCACTTCCACAATAGGAACCGATTCCACCTAGACTTCCATTTGAAGATTCGTGTCCATTTGCAAAGCACTATTATCCTGCAAAACCTGAGTAGCCTCAGAAAGAAGGCCCTCCTGTCCTATACCTAAAGCACCCTGATCTAGATTCACCAAGCTTAGATTCACTTCATGCTGACTGAGATCATCTAAAACTTCAAATCTGTTGAAAGAATCTTCATCCCGCCTTTCCTTCAAAGTCCTCTTTTGAGCCCAATTCCTGTTACGAGACTTGACTGGAACAAAACCATTAGCCCCAACCACATCACCAGGAATGGGTTCCTTCCCCTTTTCAACCCTAGGGGGATTGTGGGGAGGTTGAGAAAGTTGGGAATCCACATGCCTAGCCTTTGGGCATCTCCATTGCAAATGTCCATATTCATGATAGAGACAACATCGAAATGGAAGTCTCATAGTCCAACTTCTGCACCCAAGAATAAGGACCCACACACATATCCACTGAATCTGGCAAAGGTTTACTTAAATCAATCTCAACATAGATACGAGCAAAAGTCATCACCTTTTTAACCTAAGTCTGCTGTGAAGCACCAACAGTTTTCCTAGCATCGAAGCCAGCAAGTGCAAAACATCATCCCACCAACATTCCACCAGAAACCTTGGAAGATGAACCCACACTGGAACCTAGTTTAGAAGCTCTTCAGCAAGATTGAAGCCCACATGCCAAGGTTTAATAAATAACCCAATCTGATTATGTAAATAGGGGCCTCTTTCAAAGGCCTTGTTGCGATCTTCCAAGCAATTGAATGAAACCATGAAATAGTTATTTGCCAAAAGTATAACCTCCATTTCTCCCTCTGGCATCCAAGTTTGTTTGGCCCACAATTCAAGAAATTGTAATGAAACACACATCCCAATAAACTTGCATAGTAATGCATGCTTTGAGTAATAATCAATATCTTTAGCAATCATCTCCAGTAGGATAACCAATTTCAGCCTCTCATCACAACGTTCAAGACATCCATTGATCTCTGTAATCCATGAACTGCCAAACAAACCCGAGCCAACCAACCCCGGATATGGTGAGAACAAGTTATTATTAAAAACCTTTGAAGCATGGAAAGGAGAATTCGCACCAACTGTTGCTGAGCGAAAATCCATCTTTGGACTAGCCCTTGAAGACTCCCCAATTAGCATTGAATCTAAACAAGACCCAAGGCGGGCATGCAAGCCCCCAGGATAAAAAAGAACCACCACTAGGGTTTAATGAACCCACCACCTAGCACCACCTTCGAACTGCAGACCCAAACCAACCAAGCACAAAACCCCCACCTGTGGCCTCCAACTAGGCACAAAACCCTCGCACGCTCAGGGAGAAAGAGACACCAATGCAAATGAAAAAAAAAACTTCACACTGATAAAAATCACAACCCTAGACCTCCCCAAATCACATGCACTCCCCACTCTTTGCATGGCCAAGAAAACCAGAGGATCGGGCTAGGGCACGAACACCCTAGCTTGACATGCAGAGCAAAAAATCATCATCTCATACTCCATTTTTTCCTCCTAATATATTATTAAATATAATATATAATATATATTATATAAGTATACATGTAAAATATAAATAATATAAATATAATATATATTATACAAATATAATAAAATATTAATAATAGAAATATTTAAATATATATAAGGCTGCAGCCATATAAGACTACAACGATCACTTTAATTAAAGGTAATGATTAAATAGGTAAATCTTGTTAGAGGTGGTATATAATATTAAAGAGTCCAATATCGGTTAAAGTAATTCTTTAAGGTAGTGATTCATAAGAGCATAGATGTGATTCACATATGTTCACCTAGTCAATGGTGATAATCAAAGACATCAACAATTACAATAAATTGCTTTAAAGAACAACAAACCTTTTGAGGGAAAGCCACAATCATTGGCAATGACCCTTGAAATTATGTAAAGGGGGGAATCTATATCTCATCTAAGGGAAGAACGTAAATACATTTTCAAGACAACAAAAAGAAAAGTAAATACAATTCAAGTTAATAGGAAATCTTCTAAGACAAGAAATACAATTCTGATATATAATTATGACAGCAACAAGAGAATACAAGGAAAAGATATATTAAATTACAAGCAAGATATACAATAAATAATATTAAGGAATTTAGCAAGCAAGGCATCCATCGATCAATGAATATTGAGCTTTCATCACCAAAAATAAAGAAATATAAATCAAAACCTCACAATAAAGATCTACACAAGGAAAAAGGTAATAAAGGTACAACAAACAGGGTAAGTATTATTGAATTTATTTAATCTTTGATTGTTTAAGTAAATAGTGAATATAGAGGTTGTAAGATTATATATATATAGACACACACACACACAAGTATATATATATATATATATATATATATATATATATATATATATATATATATATATATATATATATATATATATATATATATATATATATATATATATATATATATATAAGTATGCATAATCTAGAATAGATCTATATATATGTCAATCACATCATTAGTATTATACAAGTTATGAATCCATGTGAATGATTATAGTTTATAATCAAATGTCTTAGACTTTATTCATAATCGAATTGATATCCATATTTAGACTCAAGATCTAACAATGATGAACAATTATAAGGATATTGTATAATGGTACTTCGCTTTGCAATATGAATGTCTTTAATTCATACAGTACAATGATAATGGTATAATAGAATTCCATCTATAGTACAAGGGAATATTGCATAAGGATCATATCTCTGTAGCCCCTATTACATCATCCAATGAGGAATCATGGGTAATGTAGGGAAAGGCAGAGTAATTCCATCCCCTGTATAGACCTCAATGGCTGGGATATAGTTCCCAAGCTGGGTCCAGAGATCTCATATCGATCCCAATGGCTGGGATATAGTTCCCAAGCTAGATCTGAGACTCCGTGTATAGACCCCAAGGGCTAGGGACTTAGTTTCCCAAAGCTGAGTCGAAGATGGTTTCAGCGCACCCTAGTCATGTACATCCTAATTCTTTGACGAAGAATAGGAGGAGAAGATATGAATCTTGAAATATGTTTAATATTCACCATAATGTACCTATGGAATATGTTATAAAATAATCATCATTAGTGAATGACAAGAAGGAAATGAATAGTCCTTTGTCAAGAATAAAATATTAATATTATCTTTGATCTCATTAGATATTATCATTGAAATTTATTGATCTCTAATGTTACTAATATCTCTTTGAGAATCACTTTTGAATGCAAATCCAGGTTCAAGTGTTTCCTCTAGAAAGGGGAAATTACATAATAACCGAAGAATTCTTATACATGCATGAACTAGGACACGATACCTACGATCCTACACATATAATGATCAAAGCACATAATGGTTATTTCCTCCCGGCTATTGGAAAGATAGCACTTTTGATTAAGGTGGTTGGAAAAGCCCTAGAAGATTCATTTGTTATCATTCCCACTTCAAACCTCTTTCATGTGAAATTAGGACATCCTTGGCTGAAATCCATGAAAGAAATTCCTTCTACCATTCATAAATGCTTAAAATTCCCTCATAAAGGGTGTGTGCATGTTATTCATCATAGTGGATGGACACCATTAGGCACTCATGGAAATTTCAATTTAGATTATTTTTGGTCACAACCACTTGAAGCAAATCACCTCGACAAGATCAATTCTTCCTAGCATATCAAAGGTACAAAGCAAAGAAAATAGACGAATTATCATATGGCAAGAACACTCATGGACCCTCTCGGTCCTCTGAGGCTACAATTCCTCCTATCCAATAAATAGAGACTGAAAAGGAGCATGAGTTGAAGGATTCACCTAGACTAAAAGGAAAAGGAAGTTTTCCCAAGGTTCCTCCTCTGCCATCCTTACAAGGATTGGGAGATAACCTTAAAGAGCGAAGCTATCCATCACAAAATCATAAAATCAATTTTGTACTGGCTTCCTCTTCTGAAATGTCAAAGAATGTGGAAAATCATGAGCCCTCGATGGTAGACAAAGAAGCTCCCTTGGAAAATATAACTAATAAGACAAGAAGAAATAGGAATGCAAGGGAGAGAAGAATAAATTGACAAGCATTAGCTCGAAAGATATCTCTGCAAGAAGAGAACATCCCACTGAAAGATATGGAAACAAATGAAGAATTAAAGGAAGAAGATTCAAGTTGGGCCATAGTGCCCTATGTACCCATTTAAAATCAAATTTGAGATTGGGAGGAATATGATTTGCTTAAAGACAACCACTAGTGTGGTTGCATTTTGTCATAGGTAGGTATTTCTCACCCATTAAACCACCTTTGATGTAGCAACTCTTTGAGTTGCTCTCATGATTGGCTTTCTCTTATGTGTTGTATTGTGTTTCCCTTGTGCTATGTTAAATGTTTTTTAGGTCCCCTTGAATGATCCTTGATACTATTGTAAGGTTAAGGATATAAGGAGACCATCTCTATTGTTATATGTCTTCTATTTGTTTCTCTATTATTCTATATTCTCCTCTCTCTTATCTCTCTTATTGCAATTGTTGTGTGTGGTGCCTTTGGGGCATAACATTGTGGAGAATATCTTGGGCTCATTTTCCCATGTTGCGTTCCTAAGTCACTTTTGTCTCCTCTCTCATTTTTCATGTTTTCATTCTTCCGTGGCTCTACTAGTTGACAGATGATGGTAACAAATAAATACTGATAAGAACCGTGCATCCCTACAACAAGAATAAAAATGGACCTAGTCCATATAAGAAGATGGGGATAGTATGTTACTAACGCTTGACTAGTAGAATCACTTTGTGTTGTGATGTGATTGTCTGTCATGTTGTGAAGATTCTTGTAACAATCCTTTACAATACTCTAAATCTACTTCTAGGCACTTTGGTATGTTTTGTGTCTCACCTTATGCTACACTCAGTTATAAGATACCTGTAGTATAATCTAATGGCTATACTTGGTTCTAAACCCATAAGTGTATCCTTGGTTTATTAAATGATATGATTAATAATTTCTCAGATGATTTGGTTGTTATCTTAGCTTAGATTTTCTAACCAAAACTTATATATTATTGATCAAAGGTTGTTAGCAAATGATATTGATGTGTTTGTTGGGAACAATCAGTGATTGCAAGCACATGTCACTTTGTGGCATGGTCTTTGTGAAAGCTCTTGTCCCCTCGCGTGTTTTCAACTTTTCCTTAAATACGTTTGATATCGGCAAGAAGGATCAACCACTTTAAGGTGGGGGCATATATTGTGGTAAATGTTTGAATATTTTAGACATTGTTGATAAAGCATGTTTGCATATGCTTCCTTTTCACCATAAGACATCTCCATGATGCAGGTGGGGTTGTGTACTTTGTTTTGTTTTGCGTATACCTTCTTTTCTAATGCAGGAGCATCCATGACACAGTGGCAATCCCGTGTCAACCAAAAATATGTTTAATTTTTATGTTGCATTTTTGGAGTGGTTTTAATTTCATATTTTTGTCTTGTGAAATTCATTTTTCTATGCATTTGGATGTCATGTTATATTTTTAAATTAAAATTGCAATTTGGAGTTAATTTGGGAAAAGCAGGATAGAGGAGATAGTGGAGGTTGTGCTTTAAAATCACAAAAATCTAGAAAAGGCAAAAATGGACACAAGTTTTTTTGGAGGCTTCCAATTTTATTTAAAATAGAAAATTCAAGATTCCCAAACCCCTAAAAAATTAGGATGGAGAGAGTGGGTGCCCAAGATAAGGAAATAAGATTTTTGCTTTAATGCACAAAAGCAAGAAAGCCAAAAATAGCACCACCACAAAGCATGGCAAGGAAGAAAGTTTGAATGGCTTATTTTAGTCAATTTATTTGATTAAAATAAATAAAAATTATCTTTTTTCCAAGAGGGGGATGTTGCATTTCTAAGTTGGCATGTGGAATTCATTGAAATGAAAATCAAATGAAGGAAAATTACATTTCATGCAAATTGGAAGGAGATACAAAAAGAAAATCAATTCATTTTTGAAGGGAGTTTTTCCAAGTTGTAGGAGAGGCAAAGAGGAGGCATGGAATACCTCCAAGAGGGGTTTTTGGATGGTTTTATTTCAGGTTTGAGGCTGATTGTACAGCCATTGAGATTCCAGGAGAATCAGTTACATAGACATAGTTTTGGTGTTGTGATTTTGTGTTGTTGTAGGAGCTGAAAGGAGTGATTTGGAAAAACTTTGGTTTGTTGTAGAAAATCATTTTTATTTCTGATTTTTAAAGTTTTGAGAGAGTTTTTTGCACCCTATTGTCCTTTTTGGACTGTTGTAAATTCATTTTATAAAACTGGATGAATATATGAGACTTTGGTTGCAAGTTGCAAACCTGATTTGCAAGTAATTATTGTAAGTTTTAATTTTTGTTTTTGTGTGTGTGAAAAATATATGTGAGGGATGTTTAAACCAGCCCTCATTTCATTATTTTCATTGTAAGGCATATTTGTGATGCATGTGGGGCTGTATACTTTGTGCACATGCTTCCTTTTCATCGTGAGGCGTTTGCGCAATGCAGGCGGGTTGCATTTTGAAAGCCCTTCTACGAAAGGTAGGATTGTGTATTCTCTTGAGTGGTTGCACATCCTTTTAAGAGTCCTTTGTAGAGGTGGGGTTGGGTCTTGAGTTATTCACCCTTAAGTGTGTCTTTGGTGGTTGTGGTAGTTTGTCTCAAAGTTCTGTTAGGTGTGTCTTAGATGGTGGAGTGTAGAGATGAGCCCCCCCATCACATGTGTTGTGTGTTAACAACATACTCTACGATGCTTGTGTATTCCATGTGTTTTCTATGTGTTTTCCATGTCTTCCTTGAGTGTATTGCATGTTTTAGTGGCGGCGTGTAGCGATGAGCCCCCCCACGCTATGTGTTTTGTGTGCTTTTGATGGTGGTGCATAGTGATGAGCTCCCCCCATCACCTAGTTAGGGTAGTATAATTGTACAATCGTGCCTTCTCTTTGTGTATAACTTGTGTATTGTGTGACTACATTCATGTCTTCTCCATGTATTACATAATTTACTATCTTCTTCATGTATTGCATGCTTCTTCATTGTATTCATTGTGTCTTGTGTGACTGTCAAGTGTTTTCTTATGTTTTCCTAACCTTGGGGGCTAGAAATGGTCCTTTGAACTTAGGGTGTGTCTTCACTCTAGCGTTGGATTTGTTTGATGTGCTTCAACTATACTTTAATGCATGTATGGATCATAAGATCATACACACATTAAAGTGGGGGCTAAATGTCATGGAGTAAAAAGTGGACACATGTCTTTTTACCTCCTTGTTTAGCTCCTAGGTCCCTGTGATTACATTATACATTCTAAATATGCATCTTGATGCAAAATCCCCTGAAACCAATGTAAATTGGGAACAAGGGTCCCATATTCTATCTTCTATTATAATCAGATCTTTGTATAACTAGGGTTTAGTGCATTGATTGACCTAGGGTTTGATAAAATACTTGATTAAATCAAATCTTTCCATAGCACTCCTGAGTACAAGATCTGTAGCTAAGTCCACCTCCATTTGATAATGATTTGGCTTGGTCTTGTCCTTGAATGTTATTGTAGAAGAGGGTTTGATTTGGTGTGCATTCTAGTTAACACCACTCACCTTTTTTCATATATAACAACAATATCCCACATTGGTCATTTTTTTTAGTCTCTGGGTGGTATATCCTATATATACTCACCTATAGTTCATTTGTAATCACTCATTGTTAATGCTTTACATCTCTTGTTGAATAGAACACGTTTTATTTTGTTCATCTTTGGCTTTCTATTCTTTCTTTCCTTTAGTCATTTTGATTTTGGGTGGCTTCACAACCAAATCAAGGATGATCTAAATTAATGAGTTGTGAAATTTTTTTTGTAGACTCAAGATATAATTTTTAATATTTTTTAAAGAAATATTTCTATCATCTTTATTTTTATTTTTAATCAATTTGTATTTTCTTCTATTATTTTTATTGACTTTATTCCATAATGCATAACTTTCACTAGAAATAAACAATTTCCATGATTGATTGGAATTAGACCATTAACTTAATTTTCTTGTGCATAGATTGAAAGGAAGCTAGGTGTGTGGAAATCACTTCCTATACTAATCTAATGAGGGGAGGAGAGTGCAAATTCAATTTTATCCTAACTATTACAGCAACATTAAACCATTAACATGAGATATTACAGCAAACACATAATAGAGAAGATGAGACAGAAGAAGAGAGACACAAATATACATGGGGAAAACCCTTATCGGGTGAAAAACCCCACACTCTAAAACCTGCACAATGTATTATCAAAACAAAGAATGTTTACAACACACTTGCAATGCAAGCTCTCAGGAGTCTTTGACACTCATATCGAGAGACAAACTGGTAGCATAACAGTACCTGTCAAACCTATAATACATCTCCTCCTCCAAGCACTTGTTTATATAGAATATATAAGGCAAAATTGGCTATACCTTGGAATGGGCATCCAACTTGGCCTCATGGCTCAAAACCCACACCTAAGGACACTTGGTCAACATTGTAGAATGTTCCTAACACTTATCCATATCTCCCATCCTAAAGAGGTCACCTATTTCCAAAATGGGCTATGACAGATGCTCTTATGACTCTTACGACCGTCATAGAATCTATCATAGTAGTTACAACTTATAGTTGTAAGAGAATCTGTCATACACAAGCTATAAATAGCATATTCTCTTACAACATGTCATAGTCCACCTTGGGGCGCCCAAAGATGCCTTTTTCAAAGATGCTTCATGGCACATGTCTTCACCTGTCTTACAGGCTTCTATTTTCAACTCTTACATGTCATAATGTCGTCATAGGAATCCGTCATAACTGTTTCGATAAAGATTCCCTTACACAACATCCAAGATGCTGACACATGGCAAAATATTCCTACCGCAAAGTGGGAAACCTATCTCCTCATGTGAGGACAAAATTACAAGTTGTCAACTTCCATGTAGGATGATCAACTTCCATGTAGGATGACACATCACCGTGCCACATCCCACAATATGACAATATGGAATTTACAATTAATTTACAACATAGGCAATTAATAAATAAATACAATCAAAATAATGTAAGGAATTACCAAGGTTGAGACACCTTAATTCCCAACATAGATATTTATGGTAATTTTTTGTTAAATGTTTTTTATTATTAATTTTTGAATTAGCAATAACGAAAATTTTAGACTTTTATTATTGTAATGCATTTCTCTTAGCATATATATCAAAATTATTTTTTCTTTTTTATTGAAAAAGGGAAATCTACGTGGAGTGCATTGTATTTTTTTTAGATTTTTCTAACAATATTTGTAATTTTTCCTAATGTCTTGAATAAAAGTCATTGTTTTTGTAATGGACCTATATTCATTATAATTTAAAGTTTCTATATATAATATTAAAGAAAACACAATACATATTATAACTTTTGGAAAGGTAATACTAAGGGATACACACCTACAAAATGATATTTCCAAATTACTTCATTTGATCCCCAAAAGGTGAAGCAAAATTGTTTTTTTGTCTGCACTTTGATAGGTGAAAAGGAGACTCCATCGAGGGTTTGAATTAAGCATAGGGGGTTCTATCAAAAGAGGTTTGATTTAAGGGGGTTTGATTTAACCCCCTTCAATCAAACACCCTTATATGGAATACATCTAGGCTTAAATAATTAATTTTTCTAAAAAATATATGATTTTAGAAAAAAATGTATAATTAATGAGTTGTGAAATTGTTTTTGTAGACTCAAGCTATAATTTTTAATATTTTTTAAAGAAATATTTCTATCATCTTTATTTTTATTTTCTTATATTATTTTTATTGACATTATTCCATAATGCATAACTTTCACTAAAAATAAACAATTTCCATGATTGATTGGAATTAGACCATTAACTTCATTTTCTTGTGCATAGATTGAAAGGAAGCTAGGTGTGCGGAAATCACTTCCTACACTAATCTAATGAGGGGAGGAGAGTGCAAATTCAATTTTATCCTAACTATTACAGCAACATTAAACCATTAACATGAGATATTGCAGCAAACACATAACAGAGAAGAGGAGATAGAAGAAGAGAGACACAAGATATTCGTGGGGAAAACCCTTGTCGGGTGAAAAACCCCACACTCCAAAACCTGCATAATGTATTATCAAAACAAAGAACGTTTACAACACACTTGCAATGCAAGCTCTCAGGAGTCTTTGACACTCGTGTTTGGAGACAAATAGGCAGCATAACGGTACCTGTCAAACTTGTAATACATCTCCTCCTCCAAGCACCTGTTTATATAGAATATACAAGGCAAAATTGGCTCTATCTTGGAATGGGCATCAAACTTGGCCTCATGGACCAAAACCCATGCCTAAAGACACTTGGTCAACATTGTAGAATGTTCCTAACATTTGTCCATAGCTCCCATCCCAAAGAGGTCACCTATTTCCAAAATGGACTATGATAGATGCTCTTACGACTCTTACGACCGTCATAGCAGTTACAACTTATAGCTGTAAGAGAATCTATCATACACAAGCTATAAGTATCATATTCTCTTACAACATGTCATAGTCCACCTTGGGGCACCAAAGATGCCTTTTTCAAAGATACTTCATGACACATGTCTTCACCTGTCTTACAAGCTTCTATTTTTGACTCTTACATGTCATAACTTTGTCATAGGAATCCGTCATAACCGTTTCGGTCAAGATTCCATTACACAACATCCAAGATGCTGACACATGGCAAAATATTCCTACTACAAAGTGGGATGCCTATCTCCTCATGTGAGGACAAAATTACAAGTTGTCAACTTCCATGTAGGATGACACATCGTCGTGCCACATCCCACAATATGACAATATGGAATTTACAATTAATTTACAACATAGGTAATTAATAAATAAATACAATCCAAAAAATGCAAGGAATTATCAAGGTTGAGACACCTTAATTCCCAACATAGATATTTTTGATAATTTTTTGTTAAATGTTTTTTATTATTAATTTTTGAATTAGCAATAACAAAAAAATTAGACTTTTATTATTGTAATGCATTTCTCTTAGCATATATATCAAAATTATTTTGTCTTTTTTATTGAAAAAGGGAAATCTACGTGGAGTGCATTGTATTTTTTTTAGATTTTTCTAACAATATTTGTTATTTTTCCTAATGTCTTGAATAAAAGTCATTGTTTTTGTAATAGTTCTATATTCATTATAATTTCAAGTTTCTATATATAATATTAAAGAAAACACAATACATATTATAACTTTTGGAAAGGTAATACTAAGGGATACACACCTACAAAATGATATTTCCAAATTACTTCATTTGATCCCCAAAAGGTGAAGCAAAATTGCTTTTTTGTCTACACTTTGATAGGTGCAAAGGAGACTCCATCGGGGGTTTGAATTAAGCATAGGGGGTTCTATCAAAAGAGGTTTGATTTAAGGGGGTTTGATTTAACCCCCTTCAATCAACCCCCCTTATATGGAATACCTCTAGGCTTAAATAATTAATTTTTCTAAAAAATGTATGATTTTAGAAAAAAATTAGGATGTCCCATAAGTGGGACACACTATTGTGTGATCAATTGATAAAATTTACACTCTAGGATATAGTAGACTATCAAGAAATAATTATATACACTCCAGTCTTTAAAAGGCTATCAAGGTTAAATATACATTCTCTAACCTTCAATAGACTATCAAGGTTAAATATACATTCTCTAGTCTTCAATAGAATATCGAGGTTAAATATGTATTATCTAGTCTATAATAGACCATTGAGAATACAATGTACATTTTCTAGCTTATAAGAGACTATCGAGAATACAATATATATTCTCCAATTTGTAAAATATTGTTGAGGAAGAAGTATATACACTGCTCTAGTCCCTAATAGACTATCAAGAAAATTTAGAACTTATTCCAACGTTCTATAATAAGGAAAAATAATATAAAATAAACCATTCAAATAGGCTTCACAACATTTTCATTTTCTTATTTCTCTACCCTATAGACTAGAGCAAAATACCAATTTTAAAACACCACTTACTTGTTTTAAAACAAAATGCCAAAAGATCAGCCTAGAACTTCTCCCAAGTTCTTTAACAATTTTTCTTTGCTTGCCAGAGAAATCTCTAAATAGCCCCAACACCACAAACAAAAGAAGAATAACAAAACCCCCAAAAAAAGAGTTTGAAGACCAAGAACCCATCAACAATGAACTTTCCTATCCATTCTAAATTAAAAATTCCCTCTTTAACTCCCTGAATGCA